>JAQFVV010000288.1:246863-341973 GCA_028023455.1 Epiperipatus broadwayi | reverse complement strand
TACTTTACGTTTGTCAATATAAATAGTATAGAAAAAATGTTTGGTCTGAGAAGTAAAATTAAATTTTAAAACAATTGTATGTACTAATATTTTATGAAGGCAGTAGTATAAGTCTAGATAGGCAAGATAATGCTTAGTAAATTGTAGTAAGTAAAGAATAAATGAATATTAAGGGAGAGATGTATCACATTATTCTGAAGAACCTTACATAAAAAGGACTGAGACTGGTGTGTTTATTTAATGATAGTATATTATATAAAATATTTAAGTTTGTATATCTGATAATAATGATAAATAAGAAGAGGATAATGGAACACTTTGTTTGATATAATGATGATAACATGTTCCATAATAAAAAGTATGTAAGCATAAATAAATATGGATCCATAAAACGTCAGACAATTTCTACATCCAATGGAATCAGAACCAATTGAGCAAGAACCTATTTAAACGGTGCATGAGCCTTCAGAAAACAAAAAACAAACAGAGTTACTATTGAAAAGATGTGTGTTTTTGAGGAAATGCTAAAAAAAGAATTAAAAGAATTTGAAAGAAAACAACAAAAAGAGATTATAAATTTAAAAAAATACAATCAAAAATGAAGAAAGCAATAAAAATAGATTACAAATTTAAAGGAGTACAAAAAAAATGAAAAAACGAAACAGTGAAGACATCAGAAAATGCTGAAAAAAAACACTTGAAGAAAAGACACAAAAGATAATTAAAGAATTTGAAGAAGTGCAACAAAAAGATTAAAAAACATGAATGCATTCAAAAGACGAACAAATGCAATTAAATTTTGAAGAAATGCATTTTGAACTTGAAGGAAAACAACTCAAAAGAGGCATTGAAATTAAAAAATGCACCATACAATAAAAGAAAAGTTTGAAGTAGTAAAATAGATTATAAATAGGCTGAATCTGGAAAGAACCGGCCAAATACATAAGCAAATTCAACAGAAAATGGAGTGTATAGAAAAAAATACTTACTGAGTGATTTAGAAGAAATGATCCAAAAATCTATTTAATTTAGCAATATTACATTGAAAGAAAGTATTCAAGGTATCGTGGAAAGAATAACAAAACTGCAAGTGAGAAAATAAGTAAAAAGAAATGATGAGAAAATTCAAATTCCCTACTCAAAGAAAAATCCCAAGAAAAAAAGATGCAGACAACTCAAAAATAAGTAGTTGACATCATAGATGATATAAAAATGGCTATTCAAAATGAAGAAAGATGCACAAATTGGTTTGAGAAATGATAAAAATATTATAAGGAAGATACTAAAAGTAATACCACATGCCATACAAAACCAAAATAATGCTGAAAATAAAACAATCACAGGACAGCGCAGAAATTATAATACTTTTAGTTGTATCAATCAATTTCCAATTAAACGAACTAACAAGAAGCGAGCAAATGGATGTTGTTTAGAATCATTTACAAGGACCTGCTAACAAATGGTGAAACTGATTAATAAATAATCTAATCTCCTATTCTGAATACAGAGAATACATTTTCAATAATTTTTGATCAGAGGAGTGCCGCGAAGCAATTAGATAAAAGTGGTGAACATTAGATATAACTCTTTCAAAGGCAAGTACCAAAATTAAGAATATTGTCTGCATGTGGCATGAAAGAGGGCTAGATTATCATGATTATTTGATATAATTTATTCTTTTGTGTGAATAGATGATTATTAGCACTGGCTGAAAACCATAGGATAATTGAATTTTTAAATGCCAACAACAAGAGCTGCCAAGAGAGTAGGAAAGTATAGGTATGGAGAGGACAAGATTACCACCCAAAATCGATGATCAAACAAAGAGAGTAAGGCACGTATTAGAGTAAAATATGAAGAAAGATTACAACCCTATAGATAGCAGTAATAAAGAAAAAAAACATCTAAGGTAAAAGAGATTGCCATGCCAATAAAAACTAGACACACCAAATTTCCAGAATAATCTCCATAGCCAGTAACTAGTACATGAATAAAAAAGATAGCAATATATCCAGAAAGTAAAGAGAATGGAACCAGTGAGAAGAAATCAGCAATGATCCAAAGAATATCAGAGCACATATCAAATCAAGTAAAATGAGAACACCATTACTTAAAGGTATTTTGATAGATGTAAAAGTTGATAATAGCAGAATAAAGGCTTTCTTATCATCTTTTGATTCTGGATCTGATTAAAAGGGTAAATGATTTACGAACAAAAATATTTTTAATGTTTTAAACATTAAAATACAAGACAATAGTGACATTAAAATTTTAAAAAAGAGAAACTACTAGCTAACTAGAAAGCAAGAGGAATATTTATAGATGACGTTGATTTAAAAAATGAAATAAAAATAGTAATTTCTTAAATGATGAATAACTAAATAGCTAAGAAATATATGGCCATAATATTAAATTGATATCTGAAGAGAATAACTTTTTTTTTATTAAAGTTTGTTTAGATAAGTTCAACTTTTAGTGATATAATGGGATTTAGTGCTACCACAACACTATTTTTAAGTGGTTTACTTATCCACCAATAATGATCAGAGGAAACAAGATGTAGTCTGAGTGTTTATATAATTTATAAGTTTCAAACACTCAAAAGGAAGCAAGTTTTTTATAATGATATTATATTTGAATATTGAAATGTTCTGTAAAATTTAACAGAAGTCAAATTGAAATATTTCTTTTAGTGTTTATGCTTTATGGTAAAATCTTAATATTCTATAGTTGATTTTTTTTATAAATCCTACAGTTGAAATCTTACCCATGCGTTATACAGTTTAACATCAAACAAATCTCTTAGCAGTGAAAACATGGATATATGTCTATTGTAAAACAATATTCATTAAAATGACTGAAATAAAAATTATAAAAATTAATAAAATATAGTTAAAATTTTTGCAGTAAGTACAGAAATGAGAAATGAAAAAATACAGTGCCCTATTATCTCATTTTAAAGAAAGTGAATTTCTAAGTATATCATATTTGAGGTCAAATTAGTTATATTACAAATTTACACAAAAATGTATAATAAAAGCTGATCTAAATTGGATAATAAATACTTAAACTGTCACGTGTGTATGGAAACATGTACTCTATGTATCACTAGAGTACTTTGGTGTAAAAGATTAAAAGAAAATCTAGTTTATGCTTTGATAATAATAATAAGTAGTTTTACAAAATTACTTTGTACTAGATGAAAAGAATAAAATAATAAATTGCACTGTAAAGTAAGAAAGCAAAATGGATTTTAATAGCATAGTTTATAAAAATGTGAAACATTTTGTGTCTTTTTGATCTGCTATCTAAAAAGAAGTTTAAAAAGAACTTATCAGTTCTTAGAGTAAATTAGATAGCAGCGATTAAAGTTTTAGAGTTATTGAAATTGGAAAAGTAGCTATCAAATTTTGAAAGTCATTATTTTTTTTCTTCCTGACACTAACTAATGTAAATAAATAAAAAAAAAACTATTAATTTCCTTTGTTCATTTTTAATAAAATCATGATAATATGTTAAAATATTTATAAAATTATTTGTCTCCACAGCATGTTTTAAAGGAAGTTAGGAAAACATTTAAAAAAAAAAAAAGTTATAAAAACAGATGTCAAATCTTGTAACTAGCTAGTAATAAATTTGTTGTCTGAAAAATATCTATTGAGTAGGGTATAAGTAGATCCAAAAAAACATCTGAGTCCAGTTCACTCAGACATACAATGCAGAAAAACAAACCACTGATTAAAACCGTTTTCTACCGATAACTTGGATATCTTTATTTTGATAACTCTTTTACAGTAACTTTCATTTCTTCATTTATAACAATAGTACGGTGACTTTATCTAAAAAAAACATTTACTACAAGTGTCTATACGACAAAAATCACACCAGTACATCAACCAGAATGTATTCAACTCCAGAAACAAGTCAAGTTTGAGGAATTCAGACATTTTCTATTTCAATAATGCTGTAACGTAAAAAGGAGAGACAGTGAATGATCCATTATCTACTGATACTTTACACTATCGAATGTCTGCAATGCTTATATATTTCCTATTTGCCATTCGGAAAGATAACTATAATCTTTGAAGGAACTACTGAAGACACTATCTGCAGAAAACCATGGTGAGATCTTCTATTATAGATATTATACGACTTTAAATTTAAAATATTTATTGTTACTTTGGTTTTTTGTTTAATATTTTGAAAATCTAGTGATAGTTAAAAATATCCAAATAACTGTTTTATATATCTATTGTTAATAAATTGTTGTGTTATTTTTTATCAATCCATTTAGTTGGTATTTGCTTATGAAACTCAATCCAACAATGCTTTTATCGCACAGAATACTAATAATATTCATGATATTGATAACTCATGAAATCCACTGGGGGACATGTAGAACTAGCATTAATAGTTTGAAAATAATGACTGGTTCCTTAATAAATTTTCTTAGTTTAAACTTTCAATGCTAGTTTTAAGTCATCATAATTAAGACATTTAGTTACTATTATTATATTTGCATTGAACAATTTTTTTCAAATTTTATTAACCATTCAATTTTCATATATATATATATATATATATATATATATATATATATATATATATATACAAATCGATGCCTGTATTTCTTCAAAATAATATACGTAAATTTATAAATAAATATTAAAAAATACAGTACTTAAAAGTTTATAAATATATATATATATATATATATAACCGTCACTTAGAAGCGCTTTCAACTATATAAGAACTACAAAGATAGTTGAAAACTCTTCTAAGTGACGGTTATAGATGGATTTTTATACTTTTAAGTAGTGTATTTTCTAATATTTATATATATATATATATACTGAATTAAAATAATGTTTATGCATACATATTTTTACTTTATGCAGTTTTTAAAGTTATATCATTTAATGATTACAAGCGGAATTGTATGAAAATAATGTATTATACAAAATACTTAAAATGCCAAGCCAATATTTAAAATAGATTTCTTCTGAACATTTCCTAGTTCCTTTATTAATTAAGTCTTTTTGTTTAAGGCAAAGGATAAAATATCTACTCTTACTTACTCCTGATTGCTGCACTTGTTATATGTGCGCCAAATTAATTCAAAATGGTCAAGAAAATAGTGTAAAAGCCTGCTGTCTTCTTGCTCCATTTTAAATGAGTTTATTCAAGAGAAGATTGCTTCATAACACAAACATTTTCATGAAGCTTCAATAAAATAAAGTGTTTCATGTCTGTTGGATATTTCATTTGAATTAGTGCAAGTTTAATACATTTTATTTCATAAATAAAATAACTCTTCCATTTCCTTGTCCACTATCTTTTATATACTTTGATAAAATGCTACGCCTTCTGTAGAATACGTTAGATATAAAACCTCTGTTTCTCGCAATGCCGTTACTAAGTAGACTAATTATAATCCTAATAATACCACTAATACGACCAATCTCTTGAATTAACAAATTTAGGAGAATGTGATTTTAATAAAAATTTTCATTTTCGTTTGTTCTTTTAAAGATTCAATAAAATTTTTAATGAAAAAGAACATTAATTTATTTTAACAATTAAACCAAAGTCTAATTTAATTTTAAATTAAATTAATAAACTAACAAATCAATTGATTATTTCTTAAAAATATCAGTGTAAGAAAGTTTTTGTAATTTAATATCTTATTGATTCTGTCTCCTACATTTCTCAATATTTTAATTATTTTTTTATAATTTATTTAAGAATTTGATGCTAACAACAACTGATTACAAAATAGCAACAACAAAATATTAACATATTAAAGGTTTTATTTTATTTTTTCGTTAATTTCCATTATAATTTTTATTTTAAAGCTTTTTACAACTAGTTATTATTTTTTTATCTAATTATTTAAAAAAAAAAACTAACAAAATTTCCACAGTAATATATAAGTATATAATATGATGGTTTATTATAAAAGTGTTTATTTATATGTAATTAATAATTTGCACTGCATTATTTACTTATTTAAATGCGAATAAAAGAATAAAAAATTATTTACAAAATAATTTTTTAAAACTTTACAGCATTTTAAACAACACTCACTCTTTCGCTGAGTAAGCAGATAACTCAGTTACTGCATACTACTATAATCGTAGATTTCTTTATTATTAGATATTTTCATTCCAATTTAGGATTGTTCATACTACGAGCTGTCAGCAAGAACAAACATATTCGAAAATTATTTTCCGGAATATATATATTAATTTATTTCAGTAAAAGATTAAATATTTGTTTGATTTTTTTTTCAGTAGATTTGCAATGTAATAAATATAATTTATTATAGACACATAAACGATAGATAACTACATCTTAGTTATATATATTATTTATTTATACTGAAGCATATTTTTAATTAAAATATCTTATAATTTTTTAAATATTGTCTTTAATAAATTTTTACAATTAAAAATAGTTAATTATATATATATATACAACGAAATTCACACACGCATATATATATATATATTACACACACACACACACATATATATATATGTGTGTGTGTGTGTGTGTATGTGTGTGTGCGTATCTATGTGTGTGTGAATAAGAGTAAATGTGTATGTATGTAATAATTTCTGAAAATTTAAACCGATAAACTATTCAAAATCTTGAAAATAACAATCAATGATGACTATTTTATAGCATTGCTTGAAATATTATCTACTTTGATAATAACTAAAAAACTTCAATATTTGTATTTAAAATCTACTTAACTACATAATCAAAACCAAAACATTTTTCAATATTTTATAAAATATTTGTATAGTATTCTCAACCATAATCAATCTATTGCAATAAGACCTTTTCAACTTTAATCCAACCTCTCTAATCCACATTACACAAGCGAACTTTCTTATTTCACCCATTCATTTTCCAAGCGTTCCCTTTATAGTTTTTTTTACAATACTATTTCTAACAATATGACTAAGTCTGTTTCACCTTAATCTATTATTTCTTTTATTAGTGTCAATAGAACTTATTTGTTCTCTCAACCCAATATTTCATTTCTGATCTTTTATTTTACTCCTAAATGCATTTCTCCATATTTCATTGAAAAGTTATGTAAGTTTTGTATTGCTTTTGTTTGAAGTGTGCAAGATAGAAGTTCTTAAATAAGAATTTCTATCACATCTGTGAAAAATACTGTTTTCAATCAGGTAAGCACATTATTTCTTTCAAAAGAATTCCATTTAAATTTAATTTTAAGATGTCCATTATGTTTCCATCTGATTGAAATCTTTTTCAAAGTACTAGGAGCTTTATCAATCTTTATTTTTTCTGTGAACATTCATTGAAATTTACTTTAGTCTCTTTAATATTTTATCTTCAACACTAATTAATACTTTCATCTGATAATTTTTACAAAATATCTTGAGTCTCTGAAGCAATGTTTACAAAACAGTATATCACGCACAAAATTTAGAAGAGTGAAGAATAATACTACTCAAAGCGTTGTGTTGTCTATTTGTGTGTTATTACTAATGAGTTGTTTATATTTGAAAAGTTTAAATAAAGTTTAACGTTTTCTATTCATTCATTATTTACTGATAGATGATGAAAATAGTCCAACTATTATAACATCAAATATACCATTATCAAAGACTTTCATGCAATTGCTGAGTCAATAATCTTTATTTTATTTCTTAATCTTCCGATTGTAATTCATAAATTACTTTTTGTGAAACTCTTGTAAAAGGCTTTGAAGATATGAAATCACATATGCACATTCTTCTCAATATTAATCTTCTTAATATATCATCATATAATCTGATCCCTGTTATTGCATTTGGATATATGTACTTCAGATTATGATAATATTCCTGATCTATATCTTCGTAATATATTGCATTAATCACCGTGGAAATTATAAAATGAAATGCGTTTGCATTTTCTGAGGACTAAAGTACAGTGACAATTCACACTTTCTTCCAATCCAGCTTGTTCTTTTGTTAGTTTGAGCTTAATGATGACTGTATATGAGTTATAATTACCTTGGTAAATATTTTAACTAACAGAAGATTATTAGATCTCTAATTTCTACCATATTTTTATCAGCTTTCTCTATTATCTGTCTATTATTTCATTTATACATTTGGTATAAAGTTAAATTTTTATTTCCTCATGTTCTTTTTTTAAGATATCAAAAGTAAACCCATTGTTTTTTCAGTGATTTAATTGTATATTTGGTCTTTTAATTTATAATGCTTGGCATTTTAGAATATATAGAAATTGACGATTGGTTTGTATTCTTATTCTTTATTAATATATAATTCTTCCAATATTAAGATATTGTTTTGCACTTTTGAAACTTTTATTCTAATATTGTTTATCTATAAGCCCATTCATAGTTATATTTTATTATATCATAAAAATCCTGTGTAGTGTAGTTTTATGGATCTTCATCTATTCAACTAAATATTTTTATTTTACGATTTCTTCATCTATTATGTCATATTAGTTGAAATTTACTGGGGAATTGTTACATTTTTATATCAACTATTTTTATTGCAGTTCTTAATAAAGTAAAAATTATTAGTATTATTGATCTCAGTTAAGTGTAACTTTTTTCAAAAGTTCGCACTATTTTAAAATGTTTAACAAGTTCTAATTTAAATTCAGAGAAATTGCTATTACTGTTAGCAATATCAACTGATAATAATGTTTTTTTTTTAAAAAATTCTTTTGTATTTCTACTTTTCCACTAACACTGAATCTTACATCTTAGTAATTGATGATTGCTTCTTTAAAATTGTTGAATTTAGTAAGAAGCTTTTTATATTGAAATACATATTATTTGTTAGTCAAAATCTATTTCAATTCTGCTGTATTTGATCTTTTTGTGAATGCTTTCCCGTTTCGCGTCTATTTCCCTTAAGCTTTTTTTTTTTTCAAAGAAAGAATTAATAATATATAGTTTTTATTTTTCAGCTATGTGATCCCTCTCTAATTTTAGTCACTATGTCCAAATTTCTCCTTAAATCTTTCATTTTTCTATGGTTTTCAATTATAGAATTAAGATTTTTTATGACAATACAATCACATAAAAACATTATATTTTCTTTTATCACGATAAAATCTTGTTAGAATATAAACGGGAATTAATTCTATTTGATGTCTTCTATTAATATTAATTAGTAAACAATTCACTGTCATAACGCTGTTTTTCCTCATTTATTTATATTGAATCACATATGGTTATGCTTCCAATATTTTCCGCTTTTTAATAAAGCAAATGCCCATTTTTGAAATCAATTATCACTTGACATTTTCTTCTAACTTTACAAAAACCAAATAGTTTCTTATTTAATATTATATAGTTTTTTTGCAATTTGTGCAATCTTCATTGATTTGAAAATGATAATTGAAAATACCAATTTTTTTTATTCCTACGATAAAATTTGTGCTATATTTTTTCAAGTAAAAGTGATTTACAATTGTAATTAGCTAAGCACTGGCTTAAAATTATACAACTTTTTGGAAATAAGAATCATAATTTAGTTTTGTCTATCATAATTGTAAACATCTACAAAAGAAAACTTTATTCAGATACATTTTGTCTTCATAGAAAACTGACATTTTGTTAAAATGATCAAGCAAATGAAAATACATACCAATCCTGCATTTTGATCTTGAACTCAGAAAGAAGGCCAATAAACTCACGATACTGTCTGAGCGCTTTGGAAGAAATTTATTCATACTTTTTTAACAAATAAAAAACTACAAAGTGGTAATAATTCCTATGAAGTATGAAGTAGACAATAGTAATTTGCCATTGGTTTCTTTAAAGCTTCAAAGAATATCAGAAGTTTCCTTTCATATGTATACATATAAATATATACAAATTAAAAGTAATATTTTATAATTATTAAAATGTATTTCTTTATTATTATGTAATTGTATTCCGTAATTCGAGTGTTAGTAAATATGTTATTTATTGGTGATTTGTTCAGTCAAGCGCCCATTTATGTGCTGTCTAGATAATATATCTTTTATCTTCAATTGGCTTTCGATGATTTATAGTAACAATAGAATAATTTTTATTAAAAATTATAAATGTATATCAATTTCCTCTTCTAACATTGTATAAATCAATTTATTGAATTTAGTTTTCAATCTTTCCAAATACATATAACCCTTTATTCAATGCATTATTCCTTTCAATATTTATATTTTGTAATGCAAATATTAAATACTATTATTTTTTAAAATATATATTATACCTTTTCTCAATAGAATAAGAAATATTTATTAATATATTACAGCATTTAATTAGCAATGGAGTAAGAATTAAATTAAGATGTTGTGTATTATTCAAGCCAGTTTCCAAGTATTTAATGATGTTGAGAATAGGAATTTGTAAAGTTTTAAAAACAATTTTGACTAATTTAACTATGATCTATAAATATATATTTATTTTGATTGTTGGTTCGTTCTATAGAATCCAGTATTGAAAATTATAATTTTTCATGCTATATAATTCAGTGTTAGATTTTTTTTTATTAAGAAATAAAAAAAATAAAACATAGATTAACAATTACATAGATTATACTGACTAGTTTTTGGTTATCTATAAAACTTTAGACCATTGAACGAAAAGTTTGAGTAAAAGGCCCAACATCATTTAATATATGTTGCGCCCAGGTTTCTGTAAATAGTTTCTCTGGGGCTAGAAGACGATCTCTGTTCTTGAGCTTTTGCATTATTTTAATATAACTAAACCAAGAATCCAGATTATTTTGTTTGAATTTTATTTGGCATCGAGTGAGGCAAACGGCGAAAAGAAGAAATAACGCCATTCTGATGACCATATATGTTCCATTGTTAAGTGCTTTGTTAATTGATAAAACATCTCTGTCTGTTACTGGAATACTCGCTACTATATTTGCTCTTAGTTGACTCAAATAAGGACAACTATAAAAAAGGTGGTTTGTTGTTTCATCATTTATCTTGTAGAGGGTATACTGCGCATTTATTTTTTTGAAACATCTTTTTGTAACTAAGATGTGATTTGTAGGTAAGGAAGATAAATTATATTTAATCATAAAATCTATGAATTTTGGTTCAAATACCCAGTGTTTGATAATAATTTTTGTAGATAATTTCAATTGAGTAAATATTTGTTCCTGTTTGGGATATAACAATTTATATACATCCTAATATGTGTGTTTATTTTGAATCATCTGATCATTAATGGTAAGAAGACCGTTGAGATGATCTTTTAGATTTAAGATCCATTTATTTAATGGAGGTGGAAGCATATTTGTAGAATCCACTGTAGAATTTATTTGCTGTTTTGTTGATTTTAACCATATTGCTTTTAACATTGCTAATACCTTTTGAATATAAAATGTTTTGATTAAATGAAGACCAAGTCCATTTAATTCAGAGGTCTCTGAACCTTAACCAAACTGAACGATACATTTTTATTTCTTCATAGTAATTTGATGCAAATTGAATTATTATAATTTTGAAAGTATTTTATAGGTTTGAAAATTGGAAGATAGTGTTAATGCACGGGAAAATTAACATGCTCAATAAAGTAGCCTTGCCAGGAATCGAAAGGGAAATCTTAGAGAGAGAGAGAGCTGAATACTTTTATGATTTTTCCAGTATACTTAGTTGTACTGTTTTCCTCATTCCTATTCTCGATAACACAATAGGGAAGCCTAGAAAGTTTTGCGGCCTTCCTGTGTATATTGATGAAAATATGGTGCCTTTATTAATTTTCCATACTGTTGACTTAGAAGTGTTTATTTTAAGATTATATTTAACATCATAGTTATCTAGTAATTGATAAAGTTGCGGAAGATATTTCTGAGATGGAAGAAATAAAGTGACATCATCTACATATGATATATGATTAACTTCGCCCCTTAATGTTGGAATGTAGATTCCAGGCATTTTCTTTTCTATTTGTTCCAGTAACGGATTAAGATAAGTTATAAAGCAAAAGGGGGCTTAGTGGAGAGCCTTGAGGAATTAAGAGATGTGGTCTGAGATGTAGTCTGAACTCCGGAGCAAGAACATCATCCAATGATATTGAAATTGATCGATTAAGGAGTAGATTACCTATATCCTTATACATATATATATATATATATATATATATATATATATATATATATATATATATATATATATATATATATATATATATATTATATATATATTAGAGGTACTTTATAATGCCTAAGCCATGATAATAATTTAGTTGGCACTACAGAATCAAAAGCTGCAGTAAAGTCCAATTGTACAGCTATGGGTCTTGACTTTCTGTTATTTCTTATATATTCCACAAATAACATGAATTGCCTCACCTGAATCTATAGTTGAGGAGCCCTTGCATGCAAATTGATGAGGTGTAATACGAGTGAGAAGCTGTTGTTGAATATTGTCCTTTATCAGAGATTGTTTTAATTAAAAGAGGAGTCATAGAAATAGGATGAATATTGGACAGACATGGTAGATTTATATTTTTCTGCATAAAGGGAACTAATGCTATTAGGTATATATCTGGTATATTCTGTAAGTCTCCAGCTAATGCATCTATTGTTTTATGAATTATTGGAACTGTAAATTTTCTGAGATGTATTAATACAAATCTAGGTATACCATGTAGGCCCTGATGTGTACTTTTCGGATATGACTGAAGTCGATTTAAAATTTGTTGATCCGATATGTTATATTCTTCCACCTCTTCCCTGTTGTCCCAAATATTACTCGTATCAAATCTATAATCTTGCAGTTTTTCTTAAAATGATTACATATTATGTTTAGCATATTGTTCCCTCCATAATTGTAATTATTCTCCGTAATCATAGAGAGTGTAGGTCTTTTTTTGGCAGCAATTTCCGATTGGAAGTAGCTGCTTGTCCAATTATGCTGTGCTGTTAGATAGATTTTTGCCCTCTTTGTAGCTATATAATGAGCTAGCACCCTTTGCTTGTCCTTATACTGTTTTTTGATGCTTATTATTTCCCTTACACTTGCATCCGATGCTGTTAGGTCATTGACCCTCTCACCACTTAAGTCTAACTCAGCTAGTAATCTATTAGGACCTTTTGTTTATTTCTAGTTAATGTATTGATAAGACAACTTAAAATTCCCACAAAGGCCGACCAAGCATAGAGAGGTGGTAATGACAGGAGCTGTACTTTGTGAAATAATATGCACGCTTCCGAAGAAAACCATTCTGGTGTATTGGCTTTGTTAAGCAATCTGATTGTTTTAATTTGAGATGAGAAACCTAATGACACCGGATGCAATTTAAGGGTAATTAACATAGCTAAATGATCGGAGAATGGCACTCGTGTGAGTTAGCATGAATATCATGAAAAAACTCTGATGAATAAAATAATAAATCTATTAATGATTTGTGTTGCTGCGTGTAAAATGAATAGGCATCACGTGGAAAACAGCCCTCCCCACATAGCAGCACTCTATTAAACATGTGCAAATATTTAATATTAAACTGTTGATAAGTCATGTTAAAGTCCCCAAAAATAGAACCGCAGGTGATACTACTGAAAAAAGTGTTGCATTTATTCTATTGATTGCAAATATAATGGAGCTGACATTTCTTTGAAAATAAATATATATATATTAAGATTAATGCAAATATAATGGAGCTGACATTTCTTTGAAAATAAATATATATATATTAAGATTAATGTTATATTAGAAATAATGATTTCGAGTATTAATAGGTCATTGCTAAAACAAAATGTTCTACTTTTTCTAAATAAAATTTTCTGTTGATAAGCACAGCAACTCTTGAGGAGGTTGAGTTTCCAGGGTAATATTGTAGGGTTCTGAATTGATCAAGGACTTGTATTCTATTATCCGATTGCCAGTGAACCTTTGTTTTACTAAGACAAGCAATGTGTAGGTGACTAGTATTTAACCATCTTTTAAGAGCATAAGTCCTATCTAGGGGGTTTAGACCTCTTACATTAATGCTACCAATTTTAATAATGATAATGATATGTAGAATAAAAGATGTATAGCTTATAGATCTGTACTTATATTCTTTATTAAGATAATTTGTTATTCTAGTTCTGATGTTATCATATTTTGAATATCTGTATTATCATTAGGAAAAACACAATAATCATTGAAATTAAGTGCAGATATTTCATTTTGAATTTCATTGTCTTGTTATCATCCCTGACTTGAGTATCATTATGCTTTTGATTAACTTGTTTTTCCGACCATCTTGACTTCTTTTTATTGTTTTTTGTCCTTGGACTTCTTGGTCTATGGACTTTAAGATGTTTCAGTCCGTCTGCTGATTCTGAGTCGGAAGCTGAGTTAGAAGACCCTTCCAATTGTGAACTAGATGAATACTGTGATTTTCTTTTGCTTGTGTTACTTGTGACACGAATTTTATTAAAATAATTTGAGTCTAATTGTTTCTGCTTTGTAAATCATCAATTTTTGTTATCTGTATAAGTTTAGAGTTAATCAACATTGAATCACAAGCTTCTTGATTTCTATGAGAGATGTCTTGCTGCATAACAATTTGTTTCATTTGGTGATTATTGTTCAGTATTGACTTATCATCAGAAAAGACAATTAATTCAGAATTTTCAGTATTTGAAGATTTTACTGGAGATTTGATATTTATTTATATTGGTGCACATTTATGTGTCCTGGAGTTTTTTTTTTTTACATTTTTGACAGATCTTTCTTGGACATACATTTTCTAAATGACTTCTATCTCCACACACAATTGTCAATGATATTCAAATTCTCATTTTGTGAATTATTTTATGTATTATCTATTAATTATATATCTGCACTATTCTTAATGAATTTTATTACTTTTTATTATAATATTTTTTGATTTTGCTTTATTTTGTTTCATCAATTTTGTTAACAGAGAATATTTTTATTTATTTGCTTTGTACTTAATAATTATAATGCTGTATATATTTAAACTTGTTTCAGATAATTATCTACTTTATGTTATTTTTGTTATTAATTTTAAGTCTTCTATTACTATTTGTTTAATTTATAATAATATTAGCTTATTTTACCGTTACAGAAGTATTGTTACTTTATATTATTGTTATCACTTTTATTCATATAATTAGTTTTATTTATATTCCATATGTTTTCATCTATAACAACTATATTAATAAAATAAAAATAACAAGTTATCTTCTGGTGAAAAAAATGCCTAAAGTCTAAGAAGCATTTACTAATAGATTAAAAAACAAAAACAAAGATGTCGAACCGTTCATTAATTTAAATATACATATATAATTTAGATAATTGTTAATTAATGTTATTCACAATAATGCAATATAATATTATAGTCTCGATAGCACTTCAGAAAAAAATTATGTAAAGAAGTGAATAGACAGAACCGAATATTGGTAAATAAACAAAAAAAAAAGACCAGCATGTTCTGTATGTAATCATATATGTGGTACATAGTTGCTTTGTAAAGACTTCTCAAAATTCATCTTTAGAGTACTTGTCAAGCGTTGTTAGCCGGGAGGTCATTGCAGCCGACTTGCAAGCAAGTAGTTGGTTGCAGACGGTTGTGGGTTCGCATCCCGGCCGATGCTATGATATACGAAAAAAGAAAATTCTTAGAGTTGGCATGGCAACAGTCATTTAAGAATAGCTGCTGCTGCAGTTGCTGAGTCTAAATAGCATTTAAATAATGGCACTAAGCAAAAAAGCGGGGGGAAATACTAGTTCAATTACTAAATCTTAGCAAAATCATCAACTTAATATTGATATAAATTTTATCTTATATTTTCCTTTGTATTAAAATAATTACTTAAAATATTTAAGATAAAAAAATTTTTGATGATTAAAAGTCCAGAATATTTATATTATTCTTATTGAACCTGTGCAGAAATCTAAAAAAAATAATTTTATTGCAATGTTTTTAAGCTTAATAATAATAATTGCAAACGGCACACAACAACGCCACTCCACAGAGGTCGCTGTTATTTATTTGAGTTTTAAGATCACAAAAAATTTCTAATTGTAAAAAAAGAAACTTCACCTTTTTAAGTATTATTGTAAGAAAGAAGTATGTTTTCATCCCAATAAAGACCAAATTGTGAGATGAAGATGCTAATGTGACATTTGATTTATTCATGTTCGATTTATTTTAAGACTTATTTTTTTACTGAAGCACTTTGAAAATAATGTACTATATACACTTATATATACTGCGTTTTAAAATTTGCTTATTATTATTTATCTATTTGGGTTATTTTTACAATATATTTTTCAAGTTGATCATTAAAAAATTTCAAAATAAGTAAAGATCTATCATGTACAAAATAAAATATATTGATAATATATTGATATAAAGAATATCATTAATATAAGTAGTCAGGAACAAAAATGAAAGTCTAAACCCTGAGAAAACTCATGTAAGATTATTTCAGACTCATTCTAAATGATATTTATTTTACTAAACAATATTTTTTTTGATCAGTTGTGATTCAAACTATTTACTCATATTACTCTTAGTATTAAAAAAACAAAAAAAGTTTAATTTTATTTATGTCTGGAGAATTTATATCATACATTAATTAAATGATTCAGTGAAAACAGAAACTAGCTTAGATGAAATAGTTTTAAGTTTCTTCTAATGAAGAAAACAAATCATTTCTTTAGTAATAAATTACTCATAAAAATAACTCCATAATCTGGATAAAGTAAAAAAATAATCTTCAGATTTCAAATCACTTTATTTCAACTTTTTATAAATAAAAATAATTATCTGTAATTTTAAAACAACTGGAAACTATTCGTAACTAACTGAAAATTGTAATAAAAATACAAAACTAGTAATAAAATAATGTTTTTATTTAATATTTTTACATAAATACATCCAAATTTATATATTTCTTATGTTGTTTTTGTATAGAAATTCTAAAATTTCATTTTCACTATGAGTGAAACATTTTAAAATTAAAAATTCTACATTATTTATGAAATAATAATTCAAATGATTTAAAATCAGTTTAAAATAAGATGCTGTTCTTATTTTTATAATTGATAATTGCAAAAGTATTTTTGTAAAATATACTTGTAAATTTTTTTTCAAAAAAGCCTCAATTTATTTGATGTAAAATTTGAAATCTGATTATAATAAATTCATTTTAGATTTAAATATGTCTTACAACTTTTGTTCATTTTATTATTGAAAGGTTTTAGATGTCCTTTAATATCTTTAATAAAAAGTAAGATTTTTACAAAATTTGCTTAACTTGTTCATTTTAAACGTTAATTCTTTCCTCACTTACATTTTAAACATCTAACAAAATACTGATCAGTTGTAATGACCAATGTATGATAATTTTCTAAGCAATTTATTTTAAAGTTTATTCTAGCAATTAAAATGATGGTTACATCCACTACATATTTTGATATTTACTAAGGCTGTAAACCTTTAAGAATAAGCGTCTGAAAAATTCGAAAGTAAGGACCTCTGCAGGTCTTGCCCACAAGCTTACGCTAGGAAGAAAAGAGGGAAGCTTGTGGGCAAGACCTGTAGAGGTCCTTACTTTCGAATTTTTCAGACGCTTATTCTTAAAGGTTTACAGTCTTAGTAAATATTACTTAATATAATAATGTGCGTTTAATAAAATTTATAGTTACATATTTTGATATAAATTTATATGTAGAAGTTCTTTTTAAAGACATAAAAAATAAAGTGCAAATTTCCGTCTGTTTGTAAATTTTAAGTTATGAGTGGAAGTAAACCATTTTGTAGCACAACTAAATCATGGATTATTACATAAACACCATTTCTACATATATATGTGTGGATATGAAAATAACGTGTTTATTTCTCTGTGTAAAATCATAATAAAAATATAAAATAGATTATTATGAGGACAGTTAGGTGATATGCAGTCTTTTCTTCAACTGGCATCTTTAGCAATAGCCAATAAGCCACCGTTACTCTTTAGACAATGATAGAGCAAATATAAATAGATTATGGGTAAGTTTAGTAAATTTGGGAATGGATGGAGCTTTAGTGAATCTTATGAAGAGATTGTACGAAAATATTAACTATACATATCAATTATTAAATATAGAATCGGGTAAAGTTAAAAATGGGATGGAACTAAGGCAAGGATGCCCTATATCACCTATTTTGTTTTTTTATGTGAAAGAAATGGAGATAGTAATAGAAAGACTAGAAAGACGAGTAGACATATTATTAATAGGTGTCAATGGAGTATATACACTATCGAGTCTTTTATTTGCGAATGGTATTTTCTTATGCGCAGAAAGTAGGGACGATATGAAAGTTATGCTGAAGACATGTGCAAGGGTGGCTAAAGAGATGGATATGAAATTTAGTGAAGAAAAGTCCAAAGTAATAATGATAAATATTAAGGAAAGAGAAGAGAAACAATTTTTATTGCGGGATATAAAATTAAATGTGGTGAATATATGTAAATGTTTGGGGGAATCATCTTAAGTAATCAGAAAAATTTCTTGCATGAAAATGAAAGAAAAAGTTAGTAAACGAAGCAAAAAAAGAAAGGGACTGATAAAAAAAATGAACAGTGTTTTCATATAATAAATGTGTAGCTAGAATTGTATGGAAGGGAATGGCAGTAGCAGGGTTAACATATGGTAATGAGGTGCTAAACGTTAGTAAAAGTGAGTTAGATTACTTAGAAAAAAATATAAAGAGAGGTAGGAAGACATTCATTAGATGCAGATGTGTGGATGGCAAAGAAGACAATTCAAGGAGATATGAGATGGTCACGTTTTTATATGAGAGATGCAAAAAGCAAAATGAAAATGCTTGGTAGACTGCAATTTATGGATAATAGGAGAATAGCTAAAGTAATATTTAATTGGGTTATCAGTAAAGACAAACAACAAGATGGCAAAGAAAATAAGTACAGTATGCAGAAGAGTTGGATAAAAAATTTGTCGGTGTACTATCTATCTATCTATCTATCTATCTATCTATCTATCTATCTATCTATCTATCTATCTATCTATCTATCTATCTATCTATCTATCTATCTATCTATCTATCTATCTATCTATCTATCTATCTATCTATCTATCTATCTATCTATCTATCTATCTATCTATCTATCTATCTATCTATCTATCTATCTATCTATCTATCTATCTATCTATCTATCTACCTACCTACCTACCTACCTACCTACCTACCCACCTACCCACCTACCTACCTACCTACCTACCTACCTATCCATCCATCCATCCATCTATCCATCCCCACACACACACACACTACACACTACTTTATCTATCTATCTATCTATCTATCTATCTATCTATCTATCTATCTATCTATCTATCTATCTATCTATCTATCTATCTATCTATCTATCTATCTATCTATCTATCTATCTATCTATCTATCTATCTATCTATCTATCTATCTATCTATCTATCTATCTATCTATCTATAAGTAAACAAAATATCGGGTGCAAGTTAATTTATGATAATAGCAAACAAATTAGTTTACTGTTCAAGGCTCAAATATGATCTTATGCAACAAAAGAATATACACATAAATGGAAAAATATGGGTGATTTATTCTGAAAGTTTTGAAAGTAAGGTATAGAAAATATTAGGCATCTGCTAATTGAATCTAAATTCCTGCAAGCAGAAGAGTACAAATAATGAAATTGTGGGAGGATAAATATAAAATAATGGTTGTACAGAAAGTGGGTTATTGGTTTTTAAGCTAGATTTGGAAAAAGATAAGATCGGTTTTGATATAAAGACCATGTAGTTGACAAAAATTATGTTGTGTAAATAGGATGGAGCAGGATAGAGAATATGAGAAAAATTAAGGGTAGGGAATGGAAAAAGAAGGTATGTGGCTAATAGCTTTCTTTGGACATAGTGGCTGGTATAAACATAACAAATAATGCTATTCTTCATTTTCAGTAATTCAATTAAAATTATTTATTAGACTTGATCATCTGACAACAATGTTGAGATAAACAAAAAAATCTCTCACTGACAATGAATGTATGAGGCAATATAAATACCAACAGAGTTATCTTGAGCACAGATATAATATCAACCAAGCTATGTAATAATAATCTATTTAAATAAAGCCTTGCTCTACTACGACACATAGAGGCTGATAAATAGAAGAATATGCCTGGCTCACTTTTTAGACTTAGAGGTTGACAAATATAAGATTCTGCCTAGCTCACTTTTGAACTTAGAGGTTGACAAATATACAACTCTGCCTAGTTCACCCTGGAGACTTAAAATACTTATAAATATAAAAATATGGTTGGGAACAATGCTGAAATAAGAACTCTGAAGGATCAAATAAACATGACAATTTCAAAACAATGAAACATTCTTCTTTCATCATGAAGCCATAAAGCAACATGAACAACTATTATTAAACTCATTAAATTAATTTCGATTTTTAACTATATACTGTTTTCGTATGCATGCTTAATCAATAATACAAAGAATAGTGTGATACCATTTAAACTCTGATATTTTTCTTTAACTATTTATTTATTGACTTTGTGCGAAAATAGAGTATAAAATTGACATTTTAGTCTGATTTAAATATGACACAAATAATTCTGAAACCTCTATCTACATTTAAAAGTATCAAACAAAACCTCTATTTATTTTTGTTTAACAACTCTTCAATATTGAATGTAACATCATTATTATCGAAGTTTGTTTGCCAATACTTTTTCCTAACTGTTGTTTTAACATTTGAACCGGCAATTATTTTTTTATTAAGACTAATTATTTTTTAAGCGCAGCAGTATCTACGTTTGCGAAGTTTACTATATAAATTCTTTTACCATTATTCTATTCCAAGTATCCATGATCAAATCCAGAATAATCGAATAAGAGTCCATCCTTATTCATAGAAGGATTAAATCTTGCCTCTTTCTAAATATTTTTTTAACAATATGCAGTCTCTCACTCGGAATGACCAGTAATATCTATCATATAGTAACTTGGATTTATTTTTAGAAAAACTAAATCTTTCATTTCGTGCTTTCTAGCTCTATTTCTTATTATCCTTTTCATATAACCAGTTCATAAACATAAATTCTTATTGGACCATTAACTAGTTTAATTATTTTGCTAAGCTTTGTTTTCTCTTTTCTATTTATCTATCCTTTAATATGGATTGTTTTCTCGTATTTTTATTACATACTCTGCCAAACAAAATACTTTTATATTTGATTTTATTAAAATGATCAGCTTGATAATCAATTTCATTAATATTCAAATAACTATTTGATCTGGGTGATATAGAAAATTTATATGTATTCAAATGGGAAATATCACGACAGCACCGGATCATCGGAAAGTATATATTTTGTTTAGTTTGGAACAAAGGCAAAACTCTCCATACAGTGATCATGTGATGTATAGATGTCTAGTTTTGGTTGTAAATATCAGAAATATAAATTACGATTAATTGTTTATAATGTTATTATATTATGTGAGTTTTGAACCTTAATACTCCGGTTGTTTAAATTACTTATTAATCAAAATGTTAGGTAATACTTTTGTAAATGTTGTGATTAAAGTTGTTTTTTGAAAATTAATTTCAGTATCGAGTATTGCATTTCTTTCGTGGGGATCATCTTCACTACATCACATGAACACGGAAAATACAGTATGAGATTGAAGTAATAAAGTAATCTATTTGGGAACCACAGACCAGTCACTTAAGCACACATTTCTTAAAAGAGAGTTTTTACTTACTGTAAGCTGCCTTGATCACATAAGTCATTTATAATATTGCAAATTATTAAAGTATTCTTATTTATAATGTATTAAATGATGAATTACTTAGTGAAAATAGCAATACTAATTACAGTTTAGATAACAATATTATTTTAATAACGGTTATCAAGGAGCATAAATATAAATAATAGTATAAGTTTGATTATAAATTTAGGTTATGTCTTTTATTAATTGGTGCACTATCTACGGAGATTAGTAAAATCCCTCTTGATATTCTATAAGTAATGTGAAGAATGAATAAAAATCAATGATCGTCCTGAGATCTCCTTATTATAGAATTATTTGTATGATTATTGCCAATCATAATTATCTGAAATAATAATAATAATAAAATTTTATACACATTCAAATGAAAGATTAATGTATTGAGTAATCTAATTAAAATCTAATAGCTATATCTATATTATTATATTCATTTGGATATTATTGTTAGTCATGAGAGTATGTAGATACTTAATAAGGAGGAGTGTCTGAGTATCCTTATGACACTGAATAAATATTTCAGCATTTGTTTAATGTTAAGGGGATGTGATCTGTTTATAGGAAAATGAGTCTCACATTTATTATAATCATTTACACCTTATTTAGAACTGTTTAATCATGTTAAAATGAATCTAGATAAATAACCATATTACCTAGATTCAATTATGATAGTTGAAGAAATTTAATTGGGAAAATGGTAAGTCTAGTAAATAATACCTAGCCAGAGTCCAAGTATGTCAAATGTAGGGATTTGGCAATCTGCTGTGGGTCCTACCGCCTATTGTCAGACTACAATATATATAACTTTGTTAGTTAATTATTTATGTATTTATTAACAAATTAAGAATAATAGGAAAAAATACACATCAAAATCTAAATTAGATTATGATCTGAATAACAGTAACATGAAGGCAACTTGTTCTTACACGCGACAGAGTGTACATCTTTCTTTATAAAAAACAACAATAAATGCAATTTATTCACTGTTCTTTGAATACTTTTTAGAAAGAAAACCGTTTATTGTACATATATACATATATAATCTTACATTTTGACTGCTCTGATGTCTTCTTCAGAGCTATGATATAATAAACAAAATAAAATACATACCTATATAAATAATACAATAAAAATGTAAACAATAAAATTAAGAAAATAGTAAAAAAAACCATAAAATATAACAAAACATAATAAAACTGAAAGAAATATAATCATACCCAAATAAAATAATCTAGTTAATATAAAATAATTATAAATCATACATATATAGTCCTGACTATATATATATATATATATATATATATATATATATATAGTCAGGACTATATATATATATATATATATATATTCATGAACAAGTATTAATTTAAATATATTGTTCTATTTTATTATTTTTAATAATTTTCTAATTATTTCTATTTCTTATAAAAACATTAGTTTTATTAGCCATACCGTAGTAAATTACTTGATGGAGCTATTTTTTATAAGGAATAGAAGTACTGAGGATATTATTAAAAATAATAAAAGTAAATAATATATTTAAATTAATAGTTGTTCCTGAATATGTATATATACAGTTAGAAATACACATGCATAATTTATATTTATTTTATATTTATATTATATATTTTTTATATTACCTGGAATATGTTTTGTTATATTTTATGTTGTTTTTTTATTAATTTTATTGTTTATATTTATTATGGTATTATTTATATAATTATTTATTTTATTTTATTTTGTTCATTATATCATAGCTCTGAAGAAGTCTACAGGATAGTCGAAATGTAAGATTGTATTTGCATATTTGTACAATAAATGTTTTTTTTTGTTAAAAAGTGTTCGAAATAGAGTGAAGAAATTACCTTTATATAATATATAGCAAAATAAAGGAAGTGGTAAATTTGATACTATTTCTGAAAAATAAATAATACTAACACAATTATACCTTGCTGGCCTAATTTCCTTTTCTGTTAATCTTTTGATATCTACTATTACAGCTTCATTGGAGAAATCTTCTACTTTCTCCATCTACAGTTATGTCTTCACTAAAACGTTCTTACGTTTATATATGCAAATGAGAATCAATTTGCAGCACTGGCTAATTTTTTAATATTACATTATTTTCGGCACATACTCCTCACAATAGGAGAGACTAATTGCTAACAAACAGAGACATACTAGAAATTTAATCAGGCATTTTCATGCTTCACCACACCAAAATTAGTATGTTTAACGACAAATTAAATCTTTAAATTCAGCAGGTGAGTAACATACTTGGTGTTCTATAAATTGCCATCAGATCTTCAAACACTGCAGCAAAATAATCTTGTTGATGGCTTCTTTTTCATTTACTCCATTTCTAGACTACATTTTGGATCAGTTGCTATCTCCGTTTTTTGTAAAACTGGTTTATTACAAGGTTTCTTTTGACCAATCTCAACTATAGGATCCTCATAGCAATGATGTATGTGATTTATGTATTTCCTTAACTCCTTATCATTTGGTCAACTTTACAAGTCTTATTCATTTTGACAGTGTCATTTAAGAGAACCTCATGTTCATATTTGTTTCCCTTCTAAAAATACAGAAATTTATTATTTTTTAATTGTTTTAATAATCATACATAGTAACTGGATTAAATGGGTAGAGAAAGGCCAACCCATCAACAATTTGACTGCAGATATTCCGGTTACAGTACTTGGTGTAAAATGTTGGTTATACATCATTTCTATGAAGGTTTCAGAAATGTTTTTATAAACTTTGTACAGCTTTTTCAGTAATCCCATTATTCTGTGAATGATAAAAAGTAAGAGGATGCTTAATTCCTCTATCATGCAGACAATCCCTAAATCTTTGAGATGTAAAAGCTGTAACATTGCAGGTCACAACGAGCTCTGGGAAACTATGAGTAACAAAGACTTCATCTAATGCAGTTATAGTACATTCGATACTTGTATACTTGACCAACTTATGTTCCATCAATGTAGAGTAGGTATCAACCAATATAAGTATTAGATAATCATCTATTGAAGCAGCATGGTCCAAATTGATGTCAGTCCACATAGTTGTGGATATTGTCCACATCTCTAATTACTTGGTAGTAGCTTAGCTGTCTGCTGAAAAATCGGACATTTTTTACATTTTCAATATCTCCAGTTATATTAAATTGACGTTTGAGTTAATAAAATGAAAAGAGATAAATTTATCACATCAATCTTGCGTGCTCACAAAGATAAAGGAATTAATAGAGCGGAATATTCTCATGTGTATCCTTCTGCTAATATACAGTCTAGAATGTTCGCTAACGCAAAAGTACACGAATCAGGAGTGTCTTTAAGACTTATGTTGGATTTCGGCGGAGTCCATTATTTTAACACAGCTAAATTAGTAAACGAATGGTTAGTAGAAAGCGTTGGTTTGGGTGTGTATACAGTTAGATCTTTTGTCGAGAAAATTAGAGGAACTAAAATAAATACAGATTTTAAAATTGCTGCCTTAGTTGTAATTGAGTTATATGGATCGATTACCAGAAAGCTGTCTATCTGTATAATTAGGGAGGAACTACTAAAAGGAAATTGTCCGGTTGGACAAGTTGACTTTATTGTAGAATTCATAAAATGGCTCGATAAAAAAATTGCGGCAACATTTAAGGGAGGCAGGTTTAAAATGATCGACGACGGTTGACCTATGGGACTTCCAATTAGTGGGATTGTATCAAGTATTTTTTTTTAATTATTTTGAGCAACACGTTTCTTTACTACACATAATAATATATGCAAAATATGTTGATGATTTATTCATTGTAGAACCTGAAAACCTAATTACAAGTATCCAGATGTATCTGCAAGTTCACACAGTCTTAACATTCAACTACACATGGGAGAATGAACAGCACGAATTGAAATATCTAGATTTAAAAATACAAAGGGACACAACAATCCTTAATTACAGTATGAGAAACTAAACCATTACAAATAAGGGGTTACACACACCCACATTCAAAATCACATAAGTCTCACTAATTGGCAGGACTTTCAGCTTTCTTATTTAGGAATCATTACTTATGTAAGTTCAAAGCTAACAGAAAAAAACATCACTTTTTATATTAGAGACTTAATAAAAGTGGGATACAACTACAGAGATATAGCCAATAGGATTGAGCTTTTCTATAAAGATTTAACCCAGTAGCATACCAATGAAGACAAACCGCATTTAAGTTTACCTTATATTCCCAAAGTGTCCAAACATTTAGTCAAAAACTTATCTAATGAATTCCAAATAGGCTTCAGAACTTCACCAAACACAAATAGAATGATCAGCAACACAAAGGACAAAATAGAGCCAGACCAAGCCCCCAAGTTGTATATAAGATTACTTGCCCTCAAACTGGCTGTAAGGCAAGATATAATGGTGAAACTGGGACCACAGTAAACAGTAGAGTAGCACAACACATATATGTACAATTGAATGGTAAAAAAATGAAGGCAATTCATTATTTGCAGAATACCAAAAAAACATTTAATCATAAATTTGAACCTTCTAGCACCGAAATTATTTGCAAAAAATAAGACAACAAAAGAAAAATAAAAAAAGCTTATTTCATTGCGAACAATCTAAACCACCACTAATCGAAGGGATACCAACTTTACAATATCGAAAAAATGGACAGGATAATGATTTGTATAAATTTGAATTCATTACATTTACACATAATAATGGCTTCGAATATAGAATAAACATATCCTGAAAGTGCTAAGCTAAATGTTGTTATTTGGGAAATTTTTTTATTAACTTTACCTATATCCATTTAAAGCATATTATAAGTATTAGGCCATAAAATATAAAAGAAAGTGAGAGCTTTCATTCTGATAATTCCTGAGTTACCTTTATGTAACAAATTTAGTATTTGAATTCTTTCAACAGGAGGCACAAATACATGATTAGAGTTTAATATACATCTACAATAAACTGACAGTATATCTCTATTAATGCAAATTATTTTATATAATTCAGTAGGTCATATAATCGACCAACCACTTTTTATTCATGCCATCAAATGCACATAACCTTTACCTCATCTAGTTCATCCCGATACTACAGTATTATTTATTAACAAAAATTTCCTTGAATCTATACAATTTATTTCTTTAACTACATATAATTTTTCCTTACAATCTGGTAATCACAACAAAGCATTGTAAGTCCTATTTCACTTCACAATTTGGCAACTAGTTGATAATCATAATGACACAATATATTAATCCAGTGTAACATTTGCTGACTTATTTGATCTGGAATTTGTTTCTCAGAAGTGAAAATGTCCATCAGAAGGCAATAATCTGAACAAATCTTAATCTTTATCCTATAAGCATATTGGTGGAATTTGTTAATAACAAATATGACAGATAAGGCCTCCTTGCCAATTTTGTTGTAACTTTTTTCAGCCGGTGTAAGAACTCTCAATGCATATGTGACCAGACATTATCCTCCATGGCATAGGCAATAAATAACAGCTCCTACATAATATTCTGATGCATCATTCATTATATTCACATTCAAATCAGTCCGATAATGGACCAGTAAACTTTCTGTAGTTAACATCTCTTTTTAAATCCAACAATACTTTGTATGCTCACTGTTCCAGGCTCTACATATATTTCTTTTTAAGAAGTTGATATAATGGAGATAAATCGTGTGATACTTCATTTATAAAAAATCATAGAATTAAGAAAGCTTGCAACTACTTCTTATTTCTAGGCTTAACAGCATTATTAATTGCAATAACCTTATTTGAATCTGGAAACCAACCATGCATATTCTTTTTTATGAACTAAATACATTTGCTAACATTTATATTTTTAGCACATTAGATCTCCTAATTATGCCAATTCGTATTCGACAGCACCCATAGTCAAAATGTCATCCAGATAAGGAATTACACCATCCAAGGATCTAAACAACATATACATGTAAGCCTGAAATCATTAGCAGTGATACTTATAACACAGCAATTTATTACATTTAAATAATCTTTTTTTGCATGTATCTGGTGAAAAGCTGCTTTCAGATCTATTTTTTATGAAATAATTAGCCTTATATAAGAGTACCAGAACTTTATGGACATTAGGTGACAGATATGACCCAATCTTTATATATTTATTATTGTAATCCTATAATCACCACATAAGCACAAAGTTCCATCTTGTTTAAATAATGTAACTATCAACATGTTCTGTGATGAATTTTCCATTGGCATTATGACTCCTTTAGCCACTAGCTCATTTACTGTTTTCTCCATTATGCCTCTTAAAGCAAGAGTTACTTTCTGAAGTTTGCAAGTAATCTGTTGCACATTACTTATTAATTCTACATTTACAGGGCTTGTATTTAATTCCATTAATCCTGGCTTGAACAAAATTCTGGATATCTTCTTTTTATAAGGTTTCCACGTAAATCATCTTTAATATATTTACCCAAAGATTCAAAACAATTTCTATCTAGTATTAAACTTACATCTTTATTTACCATGTGCAATACAAGGAATCTCCACCTATAATTCAACTTTATTTGAACTATTACTTTTCCATGAATATCAATTTTGTTTCCAATTATAATAGTGGAAATCTCATCTTGTCATTTCCTTTTATGATGTTCAATAATCCACATTCAATATTTGTATGACATTAAGGACAGACCTGCTACACTATCAACTTCTATTGTTACTTATTTATCATAATCTACTGAAACGGCTGAAATGAACCTATACATCTTGAAGCTTAAGATCAATGTATCAGAAATAATTAGTATTTAATCCATGCCTACGCATTTTATTATTACTGCTCCATTTCTAAATGCAATAAAATGAATACTTTATTTGATTATTATATTAATAATGAATATATGTAAATATTTAAATATAACTAAAAAAAGTCAGGGAATAACTTACTTGTTTTAAAGAAATAGTTTAGATTCACTAAATAATATTCCATTTGTGATAAAGTCATATTTCATTATAAACCATTTTAGTTATTAGCAGTAATAGTGTTTGTTTTTGTAAAGGGGGAGTGTGTAAAGTTTAGACACAGTCCAATTCTTAAAATATGTATTTTTAAAAAAT
Organism: Epiperipatus broadwayi; assembly: GCA_028023455.1. Lineage (NCBI taxonomy): Eukaryota > Metazoa > Onychophora > Udeonychophora > Euonychophora > Peripatidae > Epiperipatus > Epiperipatus broadwayi. The sequence continues at coordinate 313,039 of JAQFVV010000288.1, read as the reverse complement.
TAAAAAAAGGAGGGAAATTATTATTTGCCTTAAAATTCAATAAAAGTTTTATAACTATCTTACATATCGTTTTTGATAGAAATTAAATGTAGAAATTTGATTTGAGCTTAAATTTATATATATATATATATATATATATATATATATATAAATATAATATATATAAATCATACATATATAAATATATATATATATATATATATATTGTAACCTTTGATCGTTTATCCAGGGTAGAAATGGCATATAAAATATAATTTATATTTCCAACATTTTAAATTTATAATTTAAATAGTAGTAATGCTATAAATTTGGATATTAGAGAAATAAATGGCTTAAAATATAGGGTTTAAAGATAAAATTCTATAGAGATTTAACAATTGTTGTTATTTATAATCATTTATAAATATAATCTCCACAATCTTAATACAATAGAGATCAATCTAAATAAACATTCGTTACTGATAGATTTGCCTTTATTTTTTTAATGCATTGTTCCTTTAAGAGCTAAAAATCTAAAATTGTAGTTAATGAAAGAAGGAACAATTATTTCCTTCAAAATAAGAATTCATTTAAAAATAATTACAATTATAATTTTTTGTAAACAAAAAAATAATCGAACCAAAGTATCAAGACTTCATAATCAAATATAATTTGGACTCCCTTCCCATGAATACCTTCCTGGCACACTGAAGAAACATAAAGAAAGTAGACCATATGTGCCAGATGTGCAGCAGGAAAGAGTAGTCCATGGATCATATATTTATAAGATGTATTAATATAAATTACCATAGAACACTCTTTACATGATGAAAAAACAATTATATCCATTAAAAGGATATTATCAAACAAGGTGTTTATACAGGAATAAGGCTTACGTTATGGTGAATATGACATAAAATCATTATGGGAAACTGGCAGATCTGCAGGGAATGGAACTAAGGAAAATCATAAAAAAATCAAACAAAGAGACAATTTAATAGCTCCATATTATTTAGTAAAGGGAAAACTTCAAATAAAGAAGACGATTGCCAAATCTACAGAATTGAACTGTTGGGAAAGGATCTACCTACACAGAAATAGACACGTTAAAATCATGTTGTTTATATCTGAAAGGGTAGTGTAACAAGATAAATTAATTTATGTTATAATATATTAGCATGTGTAAAAAATTTCTCTTAATAAAAAAATATTCATTCTTAAATTTTATATTTAAATTCAAGTAATAATGTCACTTATTAAAAATGATCAGAACTGAAACTTGGCCTTAAGGTAATGATTTAAAATAATTTTGTCCATAAAATATTTTTTTATTATTGTTTTCAATTATTTTCTAATAGAAAAAAATGTACAAGTTGGTTTGGAAGATAAACCAATCAGAATTAAGGAAGTCGTTTGCTGACAGTAATTATTTGTGGGGTTGTTAGGAAAAAAAAAAACATAGGAGATGATTGGGGAGGAGATTCAAGAAACTTAAAAAACAGAAAGCTATTTTACTATTTGTCTTAGTAAAATATTGTAAAATTTTAAAAATATTTAAAATTTTAACAAGTCAAAATCATATGTATAAGCCATCTAAATATATAACAGCTTTTAAAAGTAATTCTTAGTACCATGGAGTGAGGAAATCAATCTTTATTATGACCTAATTTCAAGTTCTGACCATCTAATTCCAGCCCACAAAATCCCAGTTGTTATTTAAAATTTTACCTATCATAATCAAGAAAATGGAACACACTGCATTGTTTCTGAGAGAATAAGAGAACATTCATTTATCTATGCTAGATTAAGGATTTGTATTAATCATAGATTAAATGTAAAAAAATTGGATTCAAAAATAAATATAAAAGCATGTTTGAATAAAATTTTAATTGAAGAAATGACTAAAACTGAGTAGTACTAATTTTAATACTACTTTTATGTAAAGTTTAAGAACTTATTATGAGCATTATTTAAGTTAAACGATGATTACATTTATATGAGTATGAATGACATCGGTCTACTTGCAGGAAATGAAGCATGGTCTATTATACAGAATTGATATATATATAATAAGTGTAATAAAGTAAAACTATCCTCAAAAATATTTAATAAGAAGTGAGATTCGTGGAAAACAAATTGTGAATAGCAAAGGAAATAAACCGTAGTGCATTAGGAAATATAAAACGTTTGTGGAAGATATCTTCCTCTACGGTTAAAAGAAAATGTGAAATGCTTTCTTCTTAATAATAATAGTAACTAAATAAGCAATCAATTAATCGAATGCTAAATCATGCATTACTAGTGCAAAGAGTATTTAAATCAAACTTATAAGACAAGTTGCAGATAATCTTTAATTATTACAAGAAAAAAATATGCTACCGTGTCAAAAATCCTGACTCATCATGTAAATTGTGATAGTTGTAATAATCTTCGGATGAGAATAAATGTAGCAAAAATGATTGAATATTGATGTGAAACTAGGGGAGTGTTTGAAATAAAAGTGTTTGAAATAAAGTAATAAGAATATATAAAAGTGCATCCAATGTCAGTAAAAGTTGAATATTTTTTTATTTGTTTAGGACCTTATATTTAAAGAAAAGAAAAGGAAAGAAAAAGAAAAACTTGCAACATCATATTAATATACATATTAATTATATACTGTAAATATTGCTGTTATTGCAAAAAGGAGGGGTGGCAGATAATAGATGGGGGGGAATTAATAACAGATACAATTTGATTACCTATGTCATTATTTGTTTTAAAAGATGTCGTTAGCAAATATTGTTAGATAATTAAAATCCATAGATCTAATTAATGATTTAATGAAATATATCATAAAAGTAATTAATCATATTTATGATATAACAAGGGGAAGGGTTTGTGTTTAAAGGTACAATATTAAAAAGAGAAACGATAGTATATTAAATTTGATCTTATGTTTTACAATGAACAATTTAATACAGTTATACGAAATTATAAGTAATTTTATTTTGTAATTTGCATAAACAAATAGTTATAAGCAATATAATAGACGAATATAAGTTAAAAATATGAAGATAATAATTAAGTTGTTAGCTAAAGCAAAGGTAAGTATTGTATTTAAGATACACCAAAGGATGTCATACTAACATTTAGCTAAATGTCATAAAATGTAGATGAAAATTATTGCAGGAAGATATAAGGGTTCAGAGTTATTATTATACACCATAAATTTCTTATTGGATGTATTTTAGTATATAGGTTGATAATAAAACCCTAAAAAGATGGACGTTGAGATCGAAAATCTAACTGATGATTTTATAATAATTATAGTAATGTTTTATTAAAAATAAATAAATAAAGATCAAAGGATGAATATGTTGTTATCTAAAAATAAACAAAAGGTGACATTTCACCACATTATAATAAGATTATTATGTTGAAACAAGAATATAATAATTAATGTTTTCCATTTTGTCTTTATAAGTTAAAGCCTGACTTATAATGAGTTGATAATTGCAAAGAAATTGAAAACCTGATTAGATAATGGAGACTTCCTGATTTGTGATATATAAAAAAAATATATGAAGATATATATCATAACAGCTCCATATTACATGGAAAGGTAAAATTTCTTTTTGTTTAGTTTTATTTTTTTTTGTAAATATCAAAAAGGTAAAAGCAGAATGGAAGTTTTTCAATTGTTATAGTGTTATATTATATATGTATATAAATGCTTGTAATGTTTATAAATGTATTGCTATTGTTATTTTACACTCCCGGTTAGTTAAAATGTTTATCTAAATATCTTGTAAATAATGTGATTAAACTTGTTGTTTTGAAAGTGGACTTGAATATTAAAAGTTGTATTGCTTTAGGGGTAATCATTGTCACTACATGTCATGAACCCAAAGTGTACAGTTTGAGATTGAAATAAGAAATTAATCCAGTTCTAAACAAAATAACAACCAACTCAGCACACCTTTCTTAAAAGAGATTTCAATTTGATGTAAGCTGCCTTGAACACATAAATCATTGATGGTATTGCAATTTATCAAAGTATGCTCATCTACAATAAATTAAATTATGAATTTCTTATTATTAAAAAGGATCAAATCTGATTACAATGTAGATAACAGTATTAGTTTTAAAAGTAAGTATTAGGGAATTATAAAATAAGAGTACAATTTTGATTGTAGATTCAGATTATAAATCTTTTTGTAATTAATAATGTTCAAAAGTAGTAATTAATTTACATTGCACACAGAGACCTTATGTAAATAGTTTGATCAGGCACTGACTTGTATTCAATGTGCTTTAAAATTCACAATAATCAAGCATATTTTGCCGATAGAGGGATCTTGCAAGATAGTGACTTTATAAAGATAAGACCAGCCATCTTATGTTTAACCTAAATGTCCATTTATTTAGGCAAATCTGAAGTATCTTGATTTGGAAGCATGAAGTAGTTGTTTTCTCTACTGTTTAAATCCACTATTTCATTTACAAATAAATTAATTACTACTCTTCAATAGCATATAGAATTTCCAACATTAAGATGGTACTATTAACTCACTGTAAATCAAATCGCTAGATTTTGGGCTAGATTTCAGGCATAAGTTAATTTGTAAAGGAAATAGTGAATTTAAACAGTGGAAAAAACAATTACTTCAGCTTCCAAATCAAGATGCTTCAGATTCGCCTTTATAAATGGACATTTAGGTTAAAGATAAGATGGCCTCTCTTATCTTTATAAAAGTCATTATCTTGTGTAGTGATTTGGAAGATCCCTCTATCTGCAAAATATGCTTGATTATTGCAAATTTTAAAGCACCTTGAATACAGGGTAGTGCCTATTCAGACTATTTAATAATGTTCAATAAAATCCCTCTTGATATTATATATGTAGATTAAATAAATAATTTAAAATCAAGGATTATCCTGAGATTTCCTTAGTATACATTTATTATTATGATTATTGCTAATTATAACCCTATAGAGATACTAATAATAACATTCAGTTGACAATAACATTAGTTACTTAGAAATCCATAATTATAGATGTTTTATTATATTCATCTAATTATTATTGTTAGTCATGAGAATATGTGGATACAGCATAAGGAGTAATGTCTGGATATTCTTATGCCATTAGATAAATACTTTTGTGTTTATTTAATGTTAAGGGGTATCCAAACTTGTTGATAGGTAGGAAAGTCTCATAATTATTAATATCCATCAAATATAATTAAAAAATGGTAAGAGTGTTGTATGTTATTTAGATTAAGTCATAGGATATCCTAGTGTGGAGACTTGGCACATCATCTAGGGGTCACCATCCTATTGGTAGGGTACTATATATATATATATTCTAACCTCCTCCTCCGTCCACGTCCTCTCCAAAATTTACATAGGATTAAATATTTACGGGTTCTAGCTCAGTTTAACAAATAAATAAATGAAATATTCAGAATTAATTAAAATGATTACTAGCTCTAATTTTTAAAATACAAATACGGTTATATTTGTAAAATGAATTAACAAATATTTATTATTTTCATGAGACATGGAGTGACGACACGGGGAACGAGATAGACTACATTGAGATATTATCCACATGATACTATCTCAATGGCATAAGAACACTATTCCCCCCTTTACTATACTAAATAACTAACTTATAGTATTCTTACGACTTTTTAAGCTCTTTCCACTTCAACTAAAATAATAATCATGTCTTAATATTCTTTGTAATAAGAATCTAGCTCAATTAAATAAAATTAAGTAAATAAATTGAATAAATAAAATAAAATCAAATCTCAGGTTCATAAATTGTATTCTAACTGATTTAAAATTACGGTAGTAAACTATGAAAAGGGAATTTTATGTCATAATTCACTACGCAGTAACTAACAATAATAAATAATAATAATAATAACAATAGTATAATATAATCTTATTACTTCCTAAATGAAATAAATAATTACGTACGTGGTAGTATTTTAATAATCTGACAACAGAATATGTGTGGCAACATTAGCGTATATTTTATTTTAATATTGTGGCGACCGACTTATGACCAATAAATGATATAATTATGATCTTTTAATTTTATCATACAAATAAATTTTCAAAATCATTATAATACTTTTAGGTTTACCTTTTTGTGCAAAACTATATGTCTGTTTCAAATTATAAGTGTATTGTGATATCATGCATCCATGTGGAGAAATAATAACGAAGACACAAAGCTTTAAAATAAATTTACAACATAGTTTATTGATAACATAAACAAATAACAATATTTACATTATGTACATGGATATCCTTACTCTCCTATCACAAAATTATTTTACTAGTTTATAAAAAAAAAAATGAAATCAAACTTCTACTTATTTTTCTAGTTAACTCTTATCTTTTAAATACTTAAGAAAATGCAGTATTATTATTATTGGATTTCTTATTTTAGTTTAGCTTGTTACAAAATGTATTTATTTAAAATTCTCATTAATACTTTGTATCCCTACTATTTTTTAAAATTATATTTTTATAAAATTACATTCGTAGTAAACATTCTACAAAAACAATAAGATTCTATTTTTTATATTGGTTGTATGGAATCCTACTAATTCAAATATTCTTCTACATTCGGTATTAAGTTTTATTGTTCCTTATTCAATGTTTGTTAATCATAATATACTAATTCAAGCCTTACTTCGGATGGTAATTACAATCATTAACACACCATGCACAAATATATGTCTATTACACATTATTGAATTATTTTCTTAATAAATATGCAATATTTATTTTCTAAATATTATTTAAAACATTAAAATTTCATTATCATTTTTAAAATAAAACTTTGTTTTAGATTTCTCTTTTAAAAAATCTTATATTCATTTCCAAATTGATTTTAAACTGTATTATATGATTCTTTCTCTCTTTATGACATTTATACTTTCACTTTTAAAATTACACAACTCATACATTCCAGTAAATAAACCATTCTTACTTAAACGATAACATATCCTCAGTTCTATTTTATTCGTTATTTCTGTAAAAATATCTTTCTGACGATGCAGATTCACGAAACAAGGATAGCGAAAATAGATGCACAGGATCAAAATAACTAGAATATTATCCATCATAAACTTTGACAATAATGGCACAGTGAATTAAAACACTATAGAGGAGTGACCTTTATCTGTCTACCAGCCTCTATTATAGGAGTGATGCTAAAGCTATTTCTTCAGCTTTATATAACATCAAAAGTTTAAAAGATACGCGAAAAACACTGTCCAAATTATATGTGTTCAGTGATAGGGCTTAGTTAGCTATACTGAAATCACACAAACTAACTATGATCCAAATACTTTATTTTTCTTATTTCTTAACAAAACATCATCTTGGTTTCCTCTACACTAGTACTACCAAGTCACTATCCGTTCTTATTTCTCAAGATTTTCCTATACAGTACATCGACAACTTCCTATCTGCATTTCTAACAATAATAAAATTCATTTTATTTCAAAACTATACCGCTGTTCTTTAAGAAAATCTTTTACTACTTTTCTCGTATATTTATCATATACAAACTATTTTAAAATATCTGAATATTTTATTACATGAAAGTTCAAAAGAATCACACAATTGTTCTGTTAAATTATATTATTACTTATACTTTAAATAATTAATTGCATGCATATTTATAATTATTCCTATCTCATAATATGTTTTAATGTTGTATAAAATGTGTACTTATAATTTTAAAACTTTCACACATCATTCTTAATCAATAGATGATCTAAAAAAAAAATACATTATGCATTATGAATAAATATCAAAATTACCAAAACGATCTTTATCCTCTCAATCGTGTTCTGTAGGCTTCACCATTCTATTAATTCTTGTAGATATTAAAACTTCCATACATACTTTTTATTTTAAAACAATATTTCTATCATTCTATTAAGCTATTATATTTAAATCTCATTATTATTAAATTTATGTTTATATGTTTTCCCTAATCTAATATAGCATTTTATATTTTAAATATAATCAGTAAAATATTTAAATTATATTTATGATACTTCTTCATCAGACTTTCTTGAACAGTTCATATTTAATCTAAAAAAAATATTTTTATTTCTTCTTCAGTCACTTAATGTTCTATTTTAAAGTAAAATAATTATTACTCTGTTTAATAAATATTCATAGACGACAATCCTTGGTTTTCACAATATTGTATACAATTATTAATTCATGATATTCTCTTCTATTATTGTCTGCTAGTATTTTCCCGCGCGACTTCTCCGATGCATCTTGTACGTACTTTTATTTAAATATTCAGTAAATTTTCTGTTTCCATGGATCCATTTTCATTAAGTAATTTAATTTTATATTTTACCAATCAAGCATTTTTCCCATTGAATTATTTATAATATTTTTCTCTGATTAGATAAAGTTTTAGGCTCCTTTCCATAAAATACATAATAGCACTTTCATATTCTTCTTTACTTTTCTTTATTTTAAAATTCTTGTACTATATTTTTAATAATGTTTTCCTTTACAAAATAAACATTCTTTCTTCATCATTATTTTTCTTTATAATAAAAAAAAAAACGCATATTAAATTTTTCCATAGAGAAGAATAAAATAACTTTAAAGTAGCCTTATAAATTTTGCGTCATAAATTTTTCTGACGGCCAGTAACTTCTCTTTTTAAATTTTCATATAGCATCCCGTTTATATCTCTTTGAATTATAAAAATAAGTTTCTGGTTGAGCATAAATAAAGCTGTATTAAGATACTCTCCCAATATTTTTCCTTCAGCAATATTTTTAGGTATTTTTCCTTGTACTTCCATCTCTACTGTAGGTTTTTTGGTTAAATTCGAATAAATTTCCCTGATAAGATAACTTTTAAAATTAGCAATCCATGTCGATACAGTCAAAATATATTATATGTTACAGAAGAACTTTTAAAATAAATACTAAATTTTAAATTTATATTACTGTCCCAGCTACGGTGTTATCAGCTACAAAAATGTGTTACTTTCTCTTTCACTTACACATTACTTCTCCCCCCGCTTCGTATAATTCTTATATTTTGTCTGCTAATTTACCTCCGTTGATTGGTTAATGACCTTTTAGCGCGAACAAATTTTACACATTTTAGTTTTATAACAGAATAGACGTTTAAAATAAAGAATTGATGACATCATGTCTCAAATATTATTTAGACTAGTATTTTTAAATTCAATTTTAATTTTACCAAAATTATTTAAACTTTTAAAATAATTATTAAAACAATATTTAATATTTTAACCTTTACTTTAATGATCGATGGCAACTATATTTAGTTTCAAATTCACAAACTTTATTATTATTTTAACAAGCGTGTGTGTGAAGGTATATAATATACAGTCACATGTTTACTAACTTTATCAAACGATTTTTTATTTACGTCTCGGTCTAAATTACCAAAACTGATATATTTTTATAAAAAATTTGGAAAATAATTTAAAATTGTAGAACTAAATATAATTCTCACCATCCTAAAGTCCACTTTAAAATATACTCTATTAATTTTGATTATTAAATACAATTATAACATTGCATATAGCATTTATTTAATTTATTAGTTTTTTTAAAATTTTATACCCAAATTATTTACATACTTTTAAACTATCTATAGCTGTATTATTTTATATGGCCAGCTTTTACAACCATAAGAAAGGATATTATTAAGCTTTATTTAACTGTTTTCTCTTTTAAAACAACCTATTACACTGTTATATACCAGGTATTTTCAGCTTTAAATTGTACTATAAAGATTAATTATCCTATTATTATTTATATATCATACAAATATAACTTAAAATTTAAAATTTTTTAGTAATTGACCTTTCTACCCTACCATGACCTACAGATAAGGGCACAATATATATATACAGAGAGAGAGAGAAAGAGAGAAAGGATAAATATTCTAATTTTTATTATTATTATGGTACTGGTTGGTTATACATACTGTGGCCACTAGGTGGTGCTGCAATACCATCAAAACCTCCAAGAAGTATGCAAGCAATAAATTTCTACCCAAAAGTCACTGAAATCAATGTAAAATTAAAATACCTAAGGCAAGAAATAAAAAAATTTAAAATGCCTAAGGCAAAAATTGAACAAATCCTCAAACACCCCCTCCTCCACACATAAATTTTTATCCAAAAATCACTGAAATCGCTGTAAAATTAAAAAAATTGAACAAATTCTTCTAAAATCCAAATCAAAAAGAAATCAAATGCAAAATACAAAAAAAAAAATCATGAATACTATTTTCAAAAGCCTATGAAATAAAGAAAAAAAACAATAAAGTCCTATGAAATGAAGTAAAAACTATAATACTAAACTCTCAAAAAAATTAATGAAGAGTCATTAATGGCATATGGCAGGAATGTAGAACATTAATAAAGGACTATAATAATTCACAAACCTTAATAACAGATTAATACTTATTAAGTAATAATTAAATATAGATAACAATGAGCTCATAGTGATCTGTTGTTATCTCCTAGAATAGATTTCAAAGCAGGGATTTATATCAGCTAAAACACAATGAGAACTTACATTGTAGATGTCTAATTGTTCTTCCCCAAAAATATTAATTATTCTGTGCTTTGAAATTATGACATATCATAACATATGAATTTAGAAATGAAATAAAACAATTAGAATAGAAAATACCCAACAAATTTATTACTTTGTTTAGTAAACAAAATAAAAAAAAACATATTTGGTCATAACATGCACATTTTAAAATTACTATTTTACAATTATTGAAAAAATACAACAGATAGACATCATGGGCAGACTTGTGACATTAAAAATATAATTGTTTGGGCCACAACATATGAAAACACAAACAAAAGAAACAGAAATCAGGTCATAAATCACAAATTTTAAAGTTATTGAAAAAATACTTACAAAATATAGAACATAAAGTGTATAGCGAGTAAGGGGAAAGACATATAATACATCATATTAAAAGTGGCAAAATGAAATGTGATGTAATAGATATTTCATGTGAAAAATATAATTGCTTGGGCCAACAATTTTAGTCAAAATGTAACTGAACTAGTCGTTTGAAATACCTGCTTAGTTTTATTAGGCCATATTAATTATTTACATTTGCTAAAAATACAAATTGTTGACATTACTTTTATAAGATTTTTTTTATGCAGAAGAATACAACATTAAACATGTGCAAAATTTAAGGCAATATTTAAAAAAACCATGCTGAAACTTAAGTAGATATTATATATTTCATGTGAAACCTTTATTATGCAAGAGATTGTGAGAGGTCTATTACATCACATTTCATTTTGGAATTGCAAACTGTGATATAATATTACATTGCAATTATATATATATATATATATATATATATATATATATATATATATATATATATATATATTTAACAAAATGTTTACACAATTATTTATCAGTTTCTAACTTTTAAATTAGCATGTAGGTTCAATGTTAATTTTAAAAATAACAAATTTTGTTTAAAGTGAAAGTAAATAGATTACTCTGATTCCCCAGTGATGGTGCTGAGTGATTGCATTTACTTGTTATTTTTAAAATTAACATTGAATCTACATGCAAATTTAAAAGTTAGAAACTGATAAATTGTTGTGTAAACATTTTGTTAAGATTTAAAAAATATACATTATCGCACTGTAACCTTTTATACATCTGCGATGTCTGAGGGTTTCTCTCTTTTAGAAATCAGTCAGCAAGCATAATAATGTAAGCAAACAATTTAATTTATATACAATTTTTAATAAGTATAAATATAACAAAGCACTAAATAATTATATATACAAACACACACATAATTAATCTTGAATTAATGTTGGCAAAAGTTCACTAGTTATTTACAAGTTATGATATAGAGTTCTCACTTTAGCATTTCAATATGGCTCCTTCTTGGATTCATTATTTTATCCAAGGCATTTGTCTCTACTGCACTAGGGAACAAGGACACAAGAGAGAGAAAACAGTTCTCCTCTTTATTTATTCTTTGACACTTATCGGTCATTTCTGTCTGGGTCAGGTAATGATAGTAACACTCTTTTTACATTTATTTTATAGAGTCACACTATGAGCAGGTATGTAGCCTTACATTATACATTCATACATAGCACTACTCACCTTACTCTGGAAATAAATGGCTTTAACTACAAACATAGTCTTTAAATTTCACCGGTGTGCGATGTGTTCTTGGTTTTTTTCACCCCTTCTTGCACTGGATCGCATGGTACTTCCTCCAGTTTTTTATCACTCAAAGTATTCTCACTCAATACATTTTCCAAATTAGTTTCCTCTTCCTGTTCTTCTATTTTGATATCAGACATGGTTTAAAACTCATCATCTGATGTAGTGTTCTCCCGATGGTGGTGAAGGTGATTTAGATGTTTCCTAAACAACCTTCCATTTTGTAACTCTGAAAGGCAAATTTGTTTTGACATTAGCTGTTTTACAACTACATTTCAACACATCATATATCCAAACATTTTCACCGGGTAGCAATTTATCCGATGAGAAATTTCGGGTTTTATGTTTTTCAGGCAACAGTTGGGAGAGGTGTGTCAGGCACTTCCAACCCATTAACAACTCTGCTGGGGTTTTTCCCATTGCAGTACTTGACATGAACCACTGTGAGAGCATGGCCTGCACTAATGCATCTGTCATGTTCGCTAATTTCAATTTCTTTAGGGTATTCTTTAAATGTTGCACTCCTTGTTCAGCTATACCATTGCTTTCTGGATGATATGATGGTGTAAGAGTATGCTTTATTCTTATATCACTCAGAAAATCCTTTAATTTTGTTGACTTAAATCCAGAACCATATTAATACAACATTTTCTGGGTAACCATGGGTGGCAAACACTTCATTTAGAACACGGATCGTACTCTCAGCACTGGTATCTTTAACCAGTCTGTATTCTGTCCAACATGAATATGAATCCACTAATAACAATATTATATATCCATTGTGGTCCAGCATGGTCCATATGCACTCATGACCATGGAGCAGACAGTGCTTCCCAGGTTTCAAGCTGTTTTGGAGGCAGTTTATATATCTGTTGGCAGTTTATGCATTCTTTTATCATGTTCTCGATATCCGTGATCAAGTTAGGCTACCATACATATGATCTAGCCATAGCTTTCATACACACTACTCCCAGGTGTCCTTCATGCAATAACTTTAAGATTTTTGTTCTTCCCTCCATAGGTACTAGAACACGATCATTATTTAAAATGCATCCATTACATACAGACAATGCTTCTCTGGCAATCCAAATGGCACAATTTAATTCGCTGGGGCATCTAGATGGCCAACCCATTTTTATCCAATTTATTAGCCTCTGGTACCCTTTGTCATTTTTAGTCCAGTCTGCTATGACTCTGCTATTTATCACATCTGATTTTAGAGTGTCAGCATAGTTTATTTCTTTTATTACGTATCTATTTTCTTTAGCATCTGGCAATCTTGACAATGTGTCCACATGGCTGATTCTTTTTCTGGGTTTGTAAATTAATGTAAAATCATAATGAGCTAGAATATCAATCCACCATAACATACATGCACTTGATGCTTCATATAGATTTTTTCATGGCCAAAAATTCCCATTAGAGGGCAATGATCAGTATAGATTGTAAATTTGTATCCATACATGTATTGGTGAAACTTCTTCACTGTGAAAATCAATGCCAAACCTACTTTCATCACCTGACTATAGTTTTTTAGCTGGTGTTAACACTCTCAAAGCATAAGCGATAGGACGTTCACCTCATAACCAGGATGAGCAAGAACAGCTCCCACACTGTATTCCGATGCATCTGCAGTAATACATAATTCCCAATCACTTTGATAATGCACTAATAGACTTTCTGCTGTAAATAAGTCCTTGGCTGTTTCAAAAGCTTTGTTTTGTTCTGTGTTCCACATCCAATGTTGTTTTTTCTTTAATAATGTATAAATCAGTGACAACACGTGTGATTTTCCAACTAAGAAACTCTCATAGAAATTTAACAATCCTAAGAAAGCTTGAAGTTCCTTCATGTTTCTGGGGCTGCTGGCATTTTTTATGGCTTTCAACTTTTCTGGGTCTGGGCAGTGTCCATTTGCATTTACTTTATGTCCGAGGAATTTGATTTCCTTTGAAGACCACATACATTTTTTCACATTTAATTTTGCTTTAGCTTGTGCTAGCCTGGCACAAACCATATCCACACACTTTTCAAGCTCTTTTTCAGTTTCAGAAATGATGAGGATACGGAATTACTCCATCCATTGAATGAAACAACATATCCATTTTTGCTTGAAACACATTTGGTGTATGCATTATTCCATATGGTAATTTGTTGCACTTATATAAGCCTTTATGTGTCATCAGAATGAGTTGCTCTGCTGTCTCCTTAGTTACTGGGATCTGATGTGTCATCAGAATGAGTTGCTCTGCTGTCTCCTTAGTTACTGGGATCTGGTGAAAAGCTGCTTTCAAATCCAATTTTGCGAAATAGTTTGCCTTCTGTAACACTGCTAATACATCTCGCACATTTGGAACAGGGTAAGCTCCCTTATTTATTTTTTTATTTATCGTAATGCGATAATCTCTGCATAGCCATATACTACCATCTGGTTTTATTATCATTACAATAGGTGATCACCCACAATGCCTTTTCCGTAGGTGTAAGAACTCATTTATCTACAAGATTGTTTAGTTGTTTCTCTACCTTTTCTCTTATTGCAAATGGCACTTTTCATGGTTTACATATAATTTCCTTTGTATCTTTTATTAATTCAATAACCACTGGTCTAGTTCTAAATTCTGACAGTCCGGGCATAAACAAATCTGGTTATCAGTTTTTCACAGTGGATTCTATGTGGACCTTTTTAAATATTTCTATATGTATTCCCAATGCCATGAACAAATTTCTGTGATATAGTGGGCTAATATCATTATTAACTATGTATACTTCTAAGAACTTATGTCTTTTGTTCAGCATCACTGGCATGGTAGCTTTCCCTCAAATATGCACTTTATTTCTGTTTATATCTGTGACTAATACACCTGCTTTCCATAGCTTCAGCTTATAATTCCAGTCTTTGGTAATTCCCATCCACTCTTTATTTGATATAAGTGACAAACCAGCACTGCTGTTGACTTCCATTGACATCCATTTATTGCAAATTTGAAGTTCTATATTAGTGTTATCCAATTTTTTGTGTTACTCTTGGTAGCATTGATAGATACTTTGTGTTCCACCTCACTCCATGAATTGTAATCTACTTTCTTTCTTGGAGATTTGCCTTCTTTGGAATGACAGACAGCAGCTAAGTGCTTTCTCATGTTATAAATCCTACACACTTTGTCCTTTTATCTGCAAACATTTTTTATATGTCCTAATTTTCCACAGCAGTTACATTTTAGTTACTTATTGTGACCACTGGAGGTCACGATATTAGTATTTTGTTTTCTTTCACTACTAAATGTTATTTTTTCTAGGAATTTTGCTATATTATACTCTGATGCCATATTTAACATGGCTTCCTGTGCAACACATTTATCCATGGCAGTATTGTAATTTAAATCAGGATCGCTTAACAGTACTTTCCTAAATTTGTTATCCATCATGCAGTATAGGAATTGTTCTAATAAAGAGTCATTTATTTCCAGCCCAAATTCGCAATCCTTAGCTAATTTTCTTAATGCTAGGTCAAAATCTACGTATTTTTCCTGTGGTAATTGTGTTCTATTCCTTAGTCTAAGACACGCTATCCATTTTTATGTTTTCAAGATGAAATATACATTTAGCCCCTCTATGAATTCTTGATAGGACAGGTCTTCCAGACATTTTGGATCGGTAAGCCTGCTTGCAAGTTGTATCATGTCTTGTCCTGCGAATATAAAAGTGTGTCAATTTTATAGCGGTCATCTTTGATTTTATTTATGAAGAAATGATATTCCACTTGCATTAAGTATGTTTTCCATGAGTTGCTGCCATTCACATCGAACTGATGTATTGGAACACCTGCCGCCATGTTTTTTTCAAAAATGTTTTTATGCGCCGCTTTGCTTATGGTTCAATCCTGTTGACTGCACCACTCTGTGATGTCTGAGGGTTTCTCTCTTTTAGAAACCAGTCAGCAAACATAATAACATAAGCAAACAATTGAATTTATATACAATTTTTAATAAGTATAAATATAACAAAGCACTAAATAATTATATATACAAATACACACTTATAATTCATCGTGAATTAACATTGGCAAAAGTTCACTAGTTATTTACAAGTTATGATATAGTTCTCACTTTACCATTTCAATATGGCTCCTTCTTGAACTCATTATTTTATCCAAGGCCTCTGTCACTACTGCACTAGGAAACCAAGACACAAGAGAGAGAGAATAGTTCTCCTCTTTATTTATCTTTTGACACTTATCGGTCACTTCTGTCCGGGCCAGATAATGACAGTAACACTCTCTTTACATTTATTTTACAGAGTCATGCTATAAACAGGTATGTAGCTTTACATTATACATTCGTACATAGCAACATCACAATCTCTATTTCCAAAATGAAATGTGATGTAATAGATATCTCACAATCACTTGTTTAATAGACGTTTCACATGAAAAAATATAATATCTACTTAAGTTTCAGTGCAGCTTTTTGAAATGGTGCCTTAAAGTTTGTTTATGTTCAATGTTGTATTCATCTATGTAAAAAAATCTATATTAATACCATCAAAAATAAAAGTAATCTCAACAATTTGTATTTTTAGGACTTGTAAATAATTAATACTTCATAATAAAACTTAGCAGCTATTTCAAACGACTAGTTCAGTTACATTTTGTTTAAATTTGTTGGCCCCACATGAAATATCTATTACATCACATTTCATTGTGCCACTTTTACTTACTATACACTCTATGTCCTTTATTTTGTAAGTATTTTTTCAATAATTTTAAAATTTGTGACTAATGATCTGATTTGATTTTCTTTTATTTGTGTTTTAATATGTTGTGGCGCAAATGATTATATTTTTAATGTGACAAGTCTGCCCATGATGTCTATCTTTTGTAAGTATTTTTTCAATAACTGTAAAATAATAATTTTAAAATGTACAAGGTATGATCAAATATGCTTTTATTTTGTTTACAAATAAAATTTATAAATTTGTTGTGTTTTTTCTATTCTAATTATTTTATTTCATTTCTAAATTCATATGTTATGATATGCCATAATTTCAAAGCACAGAATTAATTAATTGGGGGGGGGGTTAGAAGCTCTACAGTGTAATGTTCTCATTGTTTTTAGCTGATATAAATCCCTGTTTTGAAATCTATTCTAAGAGATAATAACAGATCGCTATGAGCTCATTGTTATTCATATTTAATTAGTTAATAAGTATTAATTTGTATATTAAGGTTTATGAATTATTGTTTTAAAATATATTTATTAAACATAGTAACATAGTAATATACAGTTAAACTTTATAAAAATTTACATAGCATTCAGAATGAAACTTGAAAAAGTCAATGTAGAGAAAAGGGTATCTTAAAAAGACTATTATAGTCCAATTTTTTAAAAATGTACTGCATTCCCACCATCCATAATTAATCACTCTTCCTTAATTTTTTTGAAATTTTAGTATTATAGTTTTAGTTTCCTTTCATAGGCTTTTATAAAAGTTTTTTTTTAATTTCATAGGCGTTTGAAAATAGTATTCATGATTTTTTTGGTTTTGCAATTTGCATTTTATTTATTTTTGATCGAATTCTTCATGCAGGGTGTGAGTGTGTGCTGCATTTGATTTATTTTTGGTTGTATTTTAGAAGGATTTGTTCTATTTCTTTGCCTTAAGTGTTTTAATGTTTCAATTTCTTGCCTTAGGCATTTTAATTTTACAGCGATTTCAGCGATTTTTGGATAGAAATTTATGTGGGGAGGGTTTCGAGGATTTGTTTGATTTCTTTGTGCTAGGTGTTTTAATTTGGATTTATTGCCTTAGGCATTTGAATTTTACATCGATTTCAGTGATTGTTGGATAGAAATTTATGACTTGCATGCTTTTTGCGGGTTCTTAATTATACTGCAGCGTCACCTAGTAACAACAGTATGTATAACCAACCAGTACCTTATTTATTTAAAGTTAATATTTGTTGAGATTTCATATTATAGATGAAATACAATATAATAATCAAAAGGTGACTAAAATGTGGGTTGCATTGCTGCTGATAGTTACTTTAAATAGCCTAATAGCCATAGAATGTGTATGTGTGCCTGAATAAGTTAGGGAAAGATGCTGAAATGTTATATAATTTTTTCCCATAAAATTTGTTTAAGTTTATTAGTTTGAAATTATTTATTTATTATAAAATACAAATGTTTATTGTGGTCATAGGAAATGTGAAAAGGTTATTATTTAGGGTACAACTTTTCATTATAACAAGAAGCTATTGCAAAATACATGAGGTCCAGCATGTATTCAAAAAGTGTCATGGAAATGCTGACACAATAAAAGACCAGATAGAAATAAATAAGTATTTGAAGAGAGCGTATTATCATAATTATTTCTTTTTTTTTACTTGCCCTTCTGCCTTGATCAATGAAATTTGTATTATCGTTTTGCTTTCATACTGCTAAATTATAAAGGAAGAAATGTCATTATCATATGTAAAAAACCACAAATATGTGCTGCTGATGAGTCAAATTGTCTGGAGTTTCATAAAACTCTTTTTCGTGATATTTATCAATTCAATTAGCCTGAAAACCATCACAAAAAGTATGATTAGAAGAAAATATAAAAAACAACAAATTATCTGAATCTCTGGGAAAAATATATTAACATTTCTAATAATTAAAGCATTTTCAAGAACTGTTAATTAGCATCACATATTAACTCTATTTGCCTTAAAAAGAAAGAAAAAAGGGTTTAAACAATAGTCTGTTCTAATATAAAAATTGTTATCATTTAAAGCAATGGTTCTTTTGTTAATCTAATTGCTTGAACAATAAACTATTCAATTTTTAAAATTGTTTAAAACAATGGTTCTTCCAGCAATTTTACTGATATACATCTCATTTATAACCATTGTAAGACAAAAATGTGAGGATAACTCATGAACTTTTAAATTACGTACAACTTTTAATAAAAACAATAAAGTCAACTCAATATATATATAATAAAGCACAGAAAACTTTTCTATAAAACTGCTTTAATATTTCAACGAGCGGACTGGTTTTCATCACATATATATATATAATTTTTGTTTATGTTCTATTTTCTTTTTTTTTTAGCCTTCTCCATAGAAAATTTAAAATAATAAAGAACATGTATCTAATTTAATATTTGTGTAATATATTTCCCTTATTCTAAATATATTTATTTATTAATTTGAATGACTTCATTTTAGATATGTATAATTTTTCCATTTGGCAAATGTTATCTAGATTATAAAATCATTTTAATTTTTTTTTTTAAATTATTATTTTTCTCAAAGGTGAATAAATTTGCAGTAGCTTTTTGTATTAGAATGGTAAAATGTAAAGTTGTATAGAGTTAGATAAACTCGTTATATAATTTTAAAAGTAGTGGTTCCATATTAGTTGCGCAATTATCCAAGATAGATATTTAGTGACATCGATGTAAATATTCATATATTATTTTTTTATATTTATATTTTAGTCATTCTATCAAAGGATGTGTTGTTAGAAGTATGTTTACAAGAATTTTATATATATATATATGAGCGTAATGAAAAAATAATAAAATTGGAGGATTACTAAAATTAGTCATCTGAGAATTATTTTTATATTACGTTAATTTATTTAATGCTTCATTAAAATATTAATATTGTAGTTTCCACCTACTACTTTTTATACAGACGTGATATTATATATATATATATAGTAAAAGGGAAAATAATAGAATAGTAAGTAAAATGTAAAATTACTATATTATTATTATTATTATTATTATTATTATTATTGTTATTATTATTATTATTATTATTATTATTATTATTATTATTATTATTATCACATTT
Organism: Epiperipatus broadwayi; assembly: GCA_028023455.1. NCBI lineage: Eukaryota > Metazoa > Onychophora > Udeonychophora > Euonychophora > Peripatidae > Epiperipatus > Epiperipatus broadwayi. The sequence goes on along the minus strand of JAQFVV010000288.1, from coordinate 292,951 downwards.
TCTTCATTTTAAATAAAATATGAACTTATTTTTAATTAAAACTGACTGTATTTTTTTTAAGAATGGTTAATTTATAATAATTCTTGAGACACATGATTATAATAGCTAATTCAGATGTTTACTTTTACCCTCATATACTCGGAACAATATTTAGATATACAGTTCTTTGAACTTAATTATAGTACACTTTATCCCTAACGTTAAGAGATCAGTTTATGGAAACGTATTAAATTAATTATTTTTCAAATGTGATTTGGATTTAATTAAATGCCCACTTTGACTCTTAATTATATTTTAGCTGATAGTTAAGTTTCATTAATTTACATAATAGTATTTTAGATTCTGAATTACACATATAAAATAATGCCTCATTATATATTTACAGATGTGTTGGCCGAGGAACCTGTTTGTGTAGTTACAATTTTGGCTTGACGAGTAAGAATATTTAGGCTACATTCTTTAAGCGACATTTCTCTCATACCGTTGATAATATACATATATATGAAATAGTTTACTTTAATTAAAAAGGGAATGTGGCTGGAATGATATAGCACGCGGCATTTCAAATATTATTTATATATATATATCTATGTTTATAAATCGTTATTATTGCTATAGAAATAGCAATATCATTAGAATTTTTATTGTTCTAGATTTATTATGCTGGAAAACGTTACTTCCTCTACTTTAAACAAATCTATTTACTTTCAAAAGCATCTTTATTTATTTGACTATTTTGATCTTAGTGTTTCTTTTGTAACAATGGTTTTAGTCGTTTTTGGCAATTCAAATATTTTGATCTCCTTAGTAATTTTTCCCAAATTAAGAACAATACCCCACATTTTTATAGGTAACTTAGCATTATGCGATATGGTGACAGGGGCAGTTGGTTCATCATGTTTTATTTACCATGTAACATTAAAAATATATGATATGAACCAAGGTTGTGATATAGTATTTTGGATATGGGTTACAAATGGCACAGGAATGTTTTTTACATTCTCTCAAATAGCGATAAATCGATATGTCATTCTTTGTTATTCTTCTGAAACTTATAAGCGCTTTTATACTAAAAAAAAGATATTTGTGATAATTTTAATTCTGTGGACAGTATCCTTAACTACTTCAAGTTTTATGTTATTTTCTAGATTTTTTCAATTCGAATACAATTTTTTTCTAAGGGAATGTTGTATAACTTTTAATAAAAACGGCATAATATTTGTGATTTCTGTTGCAAGCTGCTTAAACATTGTTAATGTTCCTATTATGAGTTTTAGTTACTACAAAATTTACAAGGTTATAAAAATTTCTCAGTTTAATTTGAAAAACATGACTGTTTCTGCAACAGTTAATAAAAGATTTGCAGATAATATTCGATTAACAAAAATTATGTTTCTTATTTTTATATGTTTTGTAATATGTTATCTGCCAATTGGGTTTATAGTTGTTTTCAACAATATATACCCTTTGCCTTTTACACTTATAAGAACATCTATGCTGATTACAAATTGTCACCCAATTATTAATCCAGTTATTTGTTTTTTCACCAATAAAATGTTTCACAATGCTTTTTATAAAATTGTAACTTGTCATTTCAGAAATCTAAATTAAATAAAAAAATGCATATACAAATTTTGATGTTTGTCCCTACCAGTATTATATATATATATATATATATATATATATATATATATATATATATATATATATATATATATATATATATATATATATATATATATATATTTAGTAATTGGCTCAATATAATAAACCAGGAGTTTTGAAAGAAAATAATTTCACAAACGAAACAATTGTAAAATACCTGTTTATATAAATATAAACATTTTGCAGTGGTTAGTATTACGTAGTAACTAGATTAATACACCAACACTGGTTTATCGAGTAAATGAAATATCAAAACCACAAGATGATATCTTTTGAAAAGATAAAAATGGACAGACCGTTATTCTTTTTCAAATTCATTTATATACAGAAATCTAAAAGATTTTGGCAAGAAAGTATGAATATCCTAATTTGATTAATTCACTTGTTTAAAACTATATTTTAAATTGCTTTATATTAATTTCACATTGACAAAAGTTTCCTATTTACAGCTTGTAAATATTTCATGAAATAACAAAACTTTCACCAGTAATTAATATATAATAACTAGATTAACACACCAACACTTAATTATAGAGTAAATGAAATAATCTGAATCCAAAGTATATGATATAATTTTTGAAAGATAAAAAGAGACTGTCTTATCATTTTTACTTAAATTCATTTATGCTGACAAATTTCACCCATGTCAAATAAATTAATATAGGGTAATTTACAATGATTTAATCAGTTAAGATCTCTATGACCATTTTTATCTTTTCAAAAGACTTTATCTTGAGCTTTGAATTGAAGATATTTCATTTACTCAATAAAGTAGTGTTGGGGTGTTAATCTAATTATTGTATATATATATTATAACAATCCAAACGAAGTGGAGATTGCATCGCACCGTATCTGCACTACAAGGTGCCTTCTAAGCATTTGAGCCTAGAAAAATTTATAAAGTAGGCAGATACGTGCTGTTAGGATACCACTTTATTTAAATATTTAGATCATTAGCCCCAGTCACTAGCTCAGTGGAGACGTAGAGATAATAATCTATATCTAATTTATATCTTAAATATAAATAAATAAATCCACTGCCAGAAATTAACACATAAAAATATTTATTTACACACATATAAAATCATTCTAAATTTGAGGAATAAGTTTAACATTTAGATTTTTATCTTAATTTTTAGTTTACATTTAAAATAGATTGCAATAATGCTTAATATTTTATTTAGAGAGTTGGGTATGAATAGACTACATAGATCTGCATTTGAAAAGACAATATTCTTCCCTTATTTAACCTTAGGCTAAAAGTTCGTGGTCAAACTGACGCCAATCATCCGATACATTTATGTATTCAATGTAGCATGAAAATACAACAGCACTAAATAGACTATACTGTCAGGAATGCACATCTGAACAGCATAGTTAGAGAAGACATTGTCTCTCCACGACCAGACATGCTACATCTGATGGTGAGTAGAACAATAAACATAAAACTCCATAGGAATGAATTGCGTCTTACTATCCAATTCCATAGGCAAACAGGGGGTGTGCGGCGTATATATGTAATCCTTCCCATGGCGGATCTCCTGCTACATTTACTAGTTACACAAATATATCAAAAGCATTGAGCCAATTCAACTATGAAACGAATGAGCTAATATTACCCTCCCTTAATATAACCTTACAAAACTATATAGCCATTCATGCCCGACTTAAATTTAAACATTTAGATATGTTCGCACAGATAACTTTGATACCATCTGTTTTAACATGTAGAATATAGATCGGCTGCACAGATTCCATGGTCAAAAACACCCAAACTAAACACAATCAATCAAAATACCAAATCATCGATAACATCAATTGCAAAAGGGAATACACAAAACCCATGGCACTCATCATAAGGTACCTGCATTAACATCGTTGACCTATATATTCTAATCGACTGTGAAAATCTCAGCATAATCAACCGCTAACGAATCTATGCAATGTCTATACCCAACTTGAAATTTCATACATTGAAATAATTTAAACAATAAATAATTTATACAATAGAAAAAAAATGGACATGATTTTTATCAAATCGGAAAACATATAAAATTAGACATTATTAATTTGACACATAAGTCAGAGAAAAGTTCTTTTTTTTTTTTAAATCTTGATTATTAATATTAAAAAAAATTAAACGAAAGTTCTTAATTACTTTTTTCCTTTTAAATTGTCCAGTTTATAGCTTACAGTGGAATCCCGGTTCTTGGTGCCAATTTCCCGTGATGTCCCCATTGGAAGTCTGGTCTGATATTCAAGCCATAATTCTCAATCCAGAGGCTGCCTTAGCTGTTTCAATCCTGTTTTACAGTCATTTTTATTTGAAATAAGTGAGAGAGAGTGATGTGTGCATCATATCCCCCCTCTCACCAACAATCAAGATGCAACTGTCTGAAAAACTTAATATTTCTCCTTTTATAGTCCTCCTATGGATTCCATGAACAAAAACATCACTGTTTCATTTTTTTTATTATGGTCTGGGCCTTTATTGCTGCTTCTATATTGGACAAGCTAATTCCTTTCATTCTCTTATCTATATCTTTCCTCTGACTTTTTAATTACACAGCTTTTGGATAATTAATAAACAATCATTTCCATTTACAGATTACAGGAATTAATTAATACCTGTTTTTATTTTTACTTACTTTTTATTTATAAAAAAATATTTTTAAAGTTTAGCATCTGTGCAAATATATACATTTAACAAACATATTAATTTTTAGTTTTTTAATAGATTTTTAATACATTTATTTTTATTTGCGAACTTTGTTTTTATTTTAAATTATTGTAACGACATATTTATATATCATTACATATCAGTAACCTTCCTCAAAAAACAAAAACATTAAAAAAAAGAATTTACTTAGTGTTAGTAATGACGTTATACAAATTGATTGTACTATGAAAATTTCAAAAGGACAAAACTTTTTTTTAAAAGACAAAACAGTAATTACATACAAATATAATGATAAAAAAATGTTGACTGTTGATTCCTTACTACCAGCTAAATTTCTGCCCCTCCCTTCCAAATTTCTTTTCTACTACTTTTAACTATTACTTAGGCACTTTAAACGGTTGGATTTTAATTTAAACAAGACTTTTTTTTAAAAAAAATTATGATTTATATTTATTATTATGTTTTATTATCTAGATTTAATATTAACATTTTATTCGTCGCATTTATTTTTACATATGCGCAATTTTTCTTACTGGCAGCACCTTTAAGACCAAAAATTCAAACTGTAACTCCATGTCAATACAACAAATATATTTATACTAATTTCAGGAAAAATATTACGGGCATGATTCACTTTTAAAATTCTCAGGGCACTCATGTTTATTAAAGATCACCCCATGTTGGGCACCAGTTATAACAATCCAAATGAAGTGGACATCACATTGCACCGCATCTGCACTACAAGGCACCATCTAAGCATTTGAGTCTAGAAAAATTTATAAAGTAGGCAGATATGCACTGTCAGGATACCACTTTATTTAAAAATTTAGATCGTTAACCCCAGTTACTAGCTCAGTGGAGATGCAGAGATATTAATCTATATCTTAATTTATATCTTAAATATAAATAAATAAATGCCACTGCCAGAAATTGACACATAAAAATATTTATTTACACACATATAAAATCATTCAAAATTTGAGGAATAAGTTTAACATTTAGATTTTTATCTTAATTTTTAGTTTACATTTAAAATAGCTTGCAATAATGTTTAATATTTTATTTAAAGGGTTGGGTATGAATAGACTACATAGATCTGCATTTGAAAAGACAATATTCTTCCCTTATTTAACCTTAGGCTAAAAGTTCATGGTCAAACTGATGCCAATCATCCGATACATTTATGTGTTCAATGTAGCATGAAAATACAACAACACTAAATAGACTATACTGTCAGAAATGCACATCTGAACAGCATAGTTAGAGAAGACATTGTCTCTCCACCACCAGGAATGCTACATCTGATGGTGAGTGGAACAATAAACATAAAACTCCATAGGAATGGATTGTGTCTTACTATCCAATTCCATAGGCAAACAGGGGGTGTGCAGCATATATATGTAATCCTGCCCATGGCAGATCTCTTGCTACATTTACTAGTACCACAAATATATCAAAACCATTGAGCCAATTCAACTACAAAACAAATAACCTAAGATTACCCTCCCTTAATGTAACCTTACAAAACTATATAGCCATTCATGCCTGACTTAAATTTAAACATTTAGATATGTTCGCACAAATAACTTTGATACCAGTTGTTTTAGCATGTTGAATATAGATCGGCTGCACAGATTCCACGGTCAAAAACATCCAAATTAAACACAATCGATCAAAATACAAAATCATCGATAACATCAATTGCAAAAGGGAATACACAAAACCCATGGCACTCATCATAAGGTACCCGCATTAACATCGTTGACCTATATATTCTAATTGACTGTGAAAATCTCAACATAATCAACCGCTATCAAATCTATACAATGGCTATACCCATCTTTAAATTTTATACATTTAAATGATTTAAACAATAAATAATTTATACAATAGAAAAAAAAATGGAAATGATTTTTATCAAATCGGAAAACATATAAAATTAGACATTATTAATTTGACACATAAGTCAGAGAAAAGTTCTTTTTTTTTTTAAATCTTGATTATGAATATTAAAAAAAATTAAATGAAAGTTCTTAATTACTTTTTTCCTTTTAAATTGTCCAGTTTATAGCTTACAGTGGAATCCTGGTTCTTGGTGCCAATTTTCCGTGATGTCTCCATTTGAAGTCCGGTCTGATGTTCAAGCCATAATTCTCAATCTGGAGGCTGCCTTAGCTGTTTCAATCCTGTTTTACAGTCATTTTTATTTGCAATAAGTGAGAGAGAGGGATGTGTGCATCATATCCCCCTCTCTCACCAACAATCAAGATGCAACTGTCCGAAAAACTTAATATTTCTCCTTTTATAGTCCTCCTATCAAAAACATCACTGTTCCATTTTTTTCATTATGGTCCAGGCCTTTATTGCTGCTTCTATATTGGACAAGCTAATTCCTTTCATTCTCTTATCTATATCTTTCCTCTGACTTTTTAATTACACAGCTTTTGGATAATTAATAAAGAATCATTTCCATTTACAGATTACAGGAATTAATTAATACCTGTTTTTATTTTTACTTACTTTTTATTTATAAAAAATATTTTTAAAGTTTAGCATCTGTGTGAATATATACGTTTAACAAACATTTTAATATTTAGTTTTTTATATAGATTTTTAATACATTTATTTTCATTTGCGAACTTTGTTTTTATTTTAAATTAATGTAACGACATATTTATATATCATTACAATATATATATATAATAAATTGATGTCTGTATTTCTTCAAAATAATATACACAAATTTATAAATAAATATTTAAAAATACAGTATTTAAAAGCTTATAAAAAATATATGTATAACCGTCACTTAGGAGCGCTTTCAACCAACTTGTAGCTTTGTCAACTATCATGTTTAAAATGTCAGCTTTCCCATAATTCTAGGATGTCAACTTTCCTATAATTCTGTGATCTTAATGTTTGCTGCTTGCCTATTAACCAAATGTTGCTTGTATTTGCATATCAACATCGCCTCTTTAATTTTCCTTTTATTATTATTTCTTTCAATTTCCAATATTTTTATGTTGTTACAATTAAAATTGAAACCATATATACATGATTTATTATGATTATAAAAGACAGAAGCTGATAAATTATCATTATTTTTAAAATTTTGTTTTGTATTTTGAACCCTTTCAAATAACAATAAGTGTTCCTTTGTTCTTTTTTCCAATGTGCACCTCGATTCACCTATATATCCACGGCCACACCCACATGTCCATTTGTAAATGATACAATTTTTATTTGTAAATAAAGTTTTATTTTTTGAATTGTTTATTAATTTATTTAATGTAGGTGGTGTATAAAAAATTGTGGATATCAATACCATATATTTCAAATCAACAAGCAAGTTTCATTAAGAAAATTTGTAAAGGAATATGTGATATTGCATTTTATGCACCACTTACATCAAATAAATTAATAAACAATTCAAAGGATAAAACTTTATTTACAAATAAAAATTCTATTATTTACAAATGGACAGTTGGTGTGGCTGTGGATATATAGGTGAATCAAGGTGCACATTGAAAAAAAAACAAAGGAACACTTATTGTTATTTAAAAGGGTTCAAAATACAAAACAAAATTTTAAAAATAATGATAATTTATCAGCTTATGTCTTTTATGACCATAATAAATCATGTATATATGGTTTTGATTTTAATTATAACAACGTAAAAATATTGGAAATTGAAAGAAATAATAATAAAAGGAAAATTAAAGAGGCGATGTTGATATGTAAATACAAGCAACATTTGATTAATAGGCAAGCAGCAAACATTAAGATCACAGAATTATGGGAAAGTTGACATCATAGAATTATGGGAAAGCTAACATTTTAAACATGATAGTTGACAAAGCCACAAGTTGGTTGAAAGTGCTCCTAAGTGATGGTTATACATATATTTTTTATAAGCTTTTAAATACTGTATTTTTAAATATTTATTTATAAATTTGCATATATATATATATATATATATATAAGTCAGATATCACATGACTTATATATAGCTTGCAATTACCAATATGTAAACTTAAGAGCCTGCTAACGCTCTAAGCAAGCTTTTTTTTATTATGATAAATGCTACTACAAGAAAAGGCATTCAAATTATCTGTATCTTTGATTGTCCCCATCCCCAGACCGGTTTCGACCTATGGGTCTCTTCAGTGAGGAGTTGGGACATTAGATTCAAAAACCAACTCAAGCTAAGCATTTATCTAAAATCTTAAGTTTACATATTGGTAATTGCAAGCTATATATAAGTCATGTGATATCTGACTTATTATTATTACTATTATTATTTTGCTGTTGGGGTTTTGGCTAGATTAAACGGATAAGCCTATTAATATATGGAGTATCTGAATTAAGTTGAGGCCATATAATTTTTTCAGTTGGAGAGCTGACTTTAAAGACATGCAGATGTCTTAAGGTTTAGATCTTCTTCTTAAGAATTATCTTTTAGATAAATGTTTAGCTTGAGTTGGTTTTTGAATCTAATGTCCCAACTCCTCACTGAAGAGCCCCATAGGTCGAAACCGGTCTGGGGATGGGGACAATCAAAGATAAAGATGATTTGAATGCCTTCTCTTGTAGTAGCATTTATCATAATAAAAATAAAAAAAAGCTTGCTTAGAGCGTTAGCAGGCTCTTAAGTTTATATATATATATATATATATAATGGTTATTATTATTTGTATAATATATTGTTATATTATATTATAAAGTATTGCCATTTTTGTTAATTGATATGTATATATAATCAGAAAAGAAAACAACTGTATTTAAAATGTTAAAAATCAATTCTCTGCCTTTATTTAAAATTAATTCTTCATAATAACACTCACTGGCAAAAATATCAATATTTTCTCTTAACTCTTACAGCTTGTTTAAGCGTCTAATTGAATCTCTTCAATAATGTTTATTACAATCACTATATGTCAGTTACTATCAATCACTATTATAATTTAAAACAAACGTTCAATCTCCGATGCGAAAATGTTTTTTATCAAGAGTAAGCAGTTTGTTAAGTTATTTATTCTAGCGAACAAAAGCCATATTTTCTATATTAACAAAAACAGCAGATTGTTTGTGATTAAGCTATTGTCATACATTGTACCTTTGAAAGTATAAAAGTTGTTCCTTCATACAATCTTAATTTATTATTTTGTAAACCAGAGACAATTTTGGCATTTAATATCAAAAAGACTCTGTTTACTATTGGTGACTTAATAAATATATAATATCGCGATTTTTAAATCGCTTATGAAAGTATATCAAAGAAACTTTCACATATGTGCTATAACTCGGAAGCGCATGCCTACTTACAGCTCATGAGTGATGATTAGTTTTCTTCCATATAATTTTATATACACTATGAATATATTCAAGTTTTACTATCCCAACTCTTTCAAGTGAGTTTAACTGACAAAATACTTTAATTATTAATATACTGAAAATGTAGGTAATAGTATTTTACATTTAGTAAAATGGAAAGTGATTAGTATACTGCCATTATTTTTTTTTTCAAATAGTTATGCCATTTGTATAAAACAACTTTTTACACTTTTATTAAAATAAAATTTGAGCATGATAATAATGTAAACAATAGTGTATTAAGTTCCTTGTAAATAATAAAACTGACAACTTGTTCTTTCCAAATCAATTTCAAAAGAGTTAGAATTGTTTATGACGAGAGAGTGGTTACAGAAGCTTTTAAATTTAACATTACAAAAACTCTAAAGTATGTTTATAATTCATTGAAATAGTTTTTGTTTACGAAAAATATATCTATATTATATTTACATATGCATTGGTCGCATGGTTACCATTTTATAAAGGTGCACTTTATCCTTATAATGGAACATAATTCCAAATGTAGTATATCACATGTAATTAATTATACGTGATTGATTTGAATTACTGTTGGAAAAATAGAAATAATGACAATAATATTAATAATATCAGTAGCAGTGATAAAGAAGAAGGCAATATTGAAATATGGAGTGTGCAAAATTACTTGATACAAATACTTCAAGATTATAATGAAGGACTGCACTGGTGACTAAAGGGCGTTGTCAAGTCGATATCGTTGCTTTTATTAAAACCCTTTTGGTGTTAAATTATTTGTAAAGTCTAATTTTATATTATCATTTGTTGAAATTCGATGTATCAGATGATGGGTAATGGTGTTAAAATTTTACATTGGCAATGGTAATAGCTCTCTGTTTATTAATGCCTATGTTCCAAATTTAGATTGAGAAATCCAGAGAAAATAAGTTTTTATTACTTATTGGATAATGTTATTACAGCAATGCCATTAAAAGGTTAATGCACCACTTGCTACAAATAGTATATTTTGGTCAAACGCTATTGAAAATTTTGATATTGCTGATTTTTGTTATTACAGATTTTTAACAATTCCTGGATTGACTACAAATAATTTGTGTATAAAGAATAACACTATAAGGAAATATGAAGGTATACATGTTCAAAAAATAATTTTAATAGATTACATTATTGTTAGGAGGCATAATTTAGAACACTTACAAGCAGAAATTGTTGGATGGTTCATAGAGCTCCAAGATTAAGATGAAATTATATTACAAATGGATATTATTACAATCATATTCACGAGAAAATTGATATTTGGGTGTTTAAAAGAATCTCTGGTACTGTTCTATTAGATAATGTCAGCCGCTTGATAGCATTGTTACTAACCAAAAACACATAGATACAACATTACTTAGCCAACATAGATATTATGTTGATTATTCTCATTATATAGAAACAAAATTAAGAAGTCAAGCATTGGGGGTCTAGTGGCTAGCATAGCTCCTTCCAAGCAGCTGGCCCAGGTTCACTTCTAAGTCAACACATTTGACAAATGAGAAAAAAAGTTAAGAAATAAAAAAAATCTATTGAAAAATAAAATATATTAAGAAATAAATAAATACTTAAGAAATAACTAATTTCAATATGTGTTTCTTGCCTGGAAACAACAATTTCGACATCAATAAACAACAACAAAAACTGTAAAAACTACCCAATTAAACTTGGAAACCAAATAAAACTGTTGTAAACACTAACAAAAAAAACTGTCAAAACTTGGTAATTGAACTTGTAAACAAAACAAGAATCTTGTAAACACCACCAACAAAAACTGTCAAACAATTTAATACAGATGTATTTCCCCTAATTAGTCCTGAAACAGGTCCTCACCCTTGTAAAGATGTCATCACAAGAACTCACACAGGTAGTTGCTCAAGGATTCTCTGGAGGTTCTACACTGTTTTCTGTTATGACACTTGAGAGAGCCCTAGACATGCTCAATGTGCTGGGTGTGGCATCTGTAGTAGAGTCTTCAAAGTTGTAGCAGTGGTTGATGGTCATGTGCTGAAGCCTGAAGCTTCCAGCTCAGAGGTTTTGCAGCCCTTCTGCAGTCTGAGTAGATGCTCATTCTAGGTTTCACATGCTCACATATGACATGCAGCAGGGTGGCCTTTAAGCAAGACAGAATAGCTGTGGCAAAGCATTCTCCAGTCTTCTGGTACAGTTCTCTGAATACCCACTGATAAGGAAGCATTGTGCCTTGGTGGTTTTTCCTGCAGCTGAAAAGAGTCTCATCAATCTTGATGATCAAACTGGTCCTCTGATTTGACTAAAGGGGCACAAAGCAAGGTTCTTGCAGCACAGCTCACACAGAACATCTGCCCATCTCACAAAAGCACCTTCAGTCATCTGCCAATTGCCAATATCATGATCTAGTATCAGCTCATCATGTCTCCAATAGTATATCACATATGACAATTTGACAAATGGGATTCTGAAGCCATCAATCAGCTCTGTTGCCAAAATGCACACTTTCAATGAAAGAGAGTCTCACTGATTCTACACACAAACGTTTCTTGGAATGGAGCAGTACATTGTGCTGCTGGAGAAATGCCACAGCACTGGCTTCTGTTGATGGCAATTGCCACAATTTCAAAATCTCCATGTTCAAATCCACCATTTGATTTGTCATGGATGTGTTCACATGCTAACATGAATTTTGCTTGAGCTTGTCAAAATTCTGTTGGCTATACCTTTTCCATATGATTCAAAGGTTACAGATTGAGTATGGAAGCATAGCAATGGTGTTACAATTGTTAGTAGGTAATACTAGGTCAGAATAGTTCTAAGCTAATTACTGTGATGTACATATTTGAAGAGTTGTGGCAGGCTGAAGTCCACACGGTCTCAAATGATACTGTAGTGAACTATGAAATGTGAGCATTGGGATAAAGTGTGTAACACAAAGCAGTCCAGCAGCCAAAATGGCATGTTTCTGTGCTTTTAGCATAGAAATATTGCAAAGTGGCACCTGAGGCCATATTAAAAGGTCTGCTTTTGTGTAGAAAGAAGATCAGCAGTGGTGGCTGTGGAAACAGCATATTTCTGTGTTTTTACATTGAAATAGCATCATCAAGTGGCTGTTATGAGCTAATAGAACAATACCGAATCTCCTATAGTATGAAATACCAATAGCTTTTAAAGACTAAAATTACTAATATGGGTCTTCAATATTATCAAATATAAGTGATTCAATTTCTTGAGTTCACTAAAAGGGAATCATGACTAGTAATCTAAAAATGACATCATCATCATCATCACCATCATTATTATTATTATTATTATTATTATTATTATTATTATTATTATTATTATTTTTATTATTATTATTATTATTATTATTATTATTATTATTATTATTATTATTGATTTGATTAAAAGGAAGTTTGTAACATTATTTTTTTGGGAGAATAACAAATTAAATGTAAACATCATAATGAATATAAAAGATCAGAAATTAGAAGTTCATGGATGTTACAGGCATTTACTAATCGTTGGTCATTCAAGATCATTTTTTGTAGAAGTGAAAACAACATGGTGATCTGAGAAATGCTATCACAGTTCTAATAGATCAAGAAATGACTCTCTCTATTATGATGTCAGTTATATTTTTGAAAGATAGAAATATTACTTTTAATCATTTTTGAACAATAATACAACAATTGATATAACGATTTTTAATGTTATATCTATTTTATCTACTTAACTTTGGAGAAATATATCCAGTTAAATGAAATCATAACAACTCACTATAATCTCAAAATAAAAAGGGCTATAGGATCTGATGAAATATCTAGAGAAGACTTAAAATATAGTAGTCATAAGATAGCTTCAAAAATATTGGAATTTAAAAAAATATCTGGATACATGAAGTTGTGCCAATCTGAAGGATGCTTTTATTGTTTAAAATATTGGTTACCAAAGATTCAATATGGATTTAAAGAATGAATAAGTAATACAAACATTGTTTTGTTGCCAGAAAAAGATGTTAGGACAGAATAAGCAATTTTCAAAGCATTTTGTTAATACAACAATGTTTGAAATTATTTGGTTATCACAAAAATTAACTGTAATATAAAACTGTAATATATAGTTTCTACATGGTAAAATAAAAAGAAAGTGCTATTGCTACTAATGAAAAATATGAGACATATGATATATAAATGGATGTTAAACGAATATGTGTACTTCTTCAAATATTATTTTTAATTTTTATAATACTAGTCTTGGAATTATTTATAAACAACCTAATTAAACATGGATCAGTATACAAATACAGATTTTATGGATGAATTTCTAACTTAAATCAATCAAAAGTGAAAACAAGAAATTATTTTCTTTATATTGTGTATTTATGTTTCAAAGGCATTTTATTGATTCAAAAGAGGTTTTACATAAATTATGTCTGGTTTACATAGTATTACATTATAATTGTTTGATCCAAATTTATGAATTAATCTATAGAGTTACATACATCATGAAGTTTAGTTCCTTAAGTTTGGATATCTTTGTATACATATTTTTTGTTAATAACAATCATTACGTATTATTTTGTGTATTATGCCATCACAATTAATTTGATAAAGTTAATTTGACTTTTAGTAGTTCTTCTCTCCCTTTGTATTTGTCTACAATCTTGACTGCTCTCTTAATAGCAATCAAGTGGCTGCATATAAATCTTGTCTTGTGATTATTTTATCTTTATTTCTAATTTGGATAAATTTGTTCATGTACGTTGAAGAAGGATATCGAGTATTTCTTCCCATCAGAAAGTTGCATATTATGCACCAGCATGAATAGAGCATGAAGGTAGCTGCCCTGATGCTTGGGAATGATTGGTTCTGATACATGGCAATAATTGGGTCAATGATAGAGATTGGTTCTCTGTAGGTCCTGGAAATTATTTATCTTATTTGGCTCAAAGCTGGACAATGGTAAATTAAGTATTCAATTGTCTCTTCTGCTCAGTGGAATAGACCACAGAAGGGATCAATGTTGAAACACATCCTTTTATAATACAGAAATAAGTTGTTGGCATGGCAGTAAGGTTCATTTTAATTATGAAATTGAAAAACTTGTTTTCCAATGCCCATGTTTTATATTCCTTGACTAATCTTTTGTTATTTATTTCTAGCACAGGTGGGTGGTCATTAGCACCAATATCTTTACTCATTAGATTGTTAATTTCCCAATATGAATATTTGTTTTCATATTGGTCTGGTATCACTTCTGTGGTTTCACATTGGTAAATAATGGATGTAATATCCTTCTGTAGACAGTGTCATTAAGGGTAATCTTTATTAGATGCATAAGTTTCAGAAATTGTTTTAATAGGTTGATTATTGTGTTTTTTTTAGTTTTTGTATGTGAAATATTTCAATACTCTGCAGACCTAGTCCATTTTATAAGTGGCTGACTAATCTTTCTATTAGATAGCACCAGTGTTTTTTTGGACCAGATGAGCTGATTGCATATTCTTCTAATATTTGAAGTGAAGACCTTTGAGTATGATATAATAAGCACATAGTAACTTATTTTCGTTATTATTAATTGGTTGATTAATTACACTTTGGAAAAGATGGACAGGTATGTTTTTGAAAGGAAGTCTGCAATCTGCTTGGTCTCATCTTTAAGTCTATTTTATCTGTGATTCCCAGATAAAATGGAAAACCTTTCCCAGGAAAGAGGTCAGCTTGGATTAATAAATAGATGTACATAGTATTCCTGTGAAAAGTGACCATGCGGAGGTCTTTTTTTTTGTTAAATGTTAGTTTGTTTTGTGCTGTAAAATCCTGGAGTATATTTTGTAATTGGGGAATCTGTTTTTAAGGATAGAAAGACTGTGACATCATCCATGTATTCAGGCAGGGTATATGCTGTGCCATTCAGGTATTTAAATCCCATCAAATGATTTCTGTATCATTTCTATGAAAGGATTATTATAGAATATGAAAAGCAGGGAGCTGAATGGGAATCCTTGTGATATAGACAGGGTTGGAGTGAAGGGTGGTGAACTTCTCCCATTGAGGGATATGTGTATTTCTTGACCTAGAAGCAGATTTGCAATAATGTATAGATATGTCCTAGGGATGTTTATGTTTTTTAGCATTTCTAATAGTATATTGATGTTAATTGAGTCAAATGCTGCCTCTATGTTGAGTTGGACTGCAATAGGGCCATATTTTTCTTCTCTCTAACTGACACAAGTACTGCTTTATCTAGCAACACTAATTGTACGGTTGTTGATCTTTTTTTGGTATGTTGCACTTCAGAAATTAGTGGCATTATGTACTGTTCAATTTTTTGCTTGATGGTCTTTTCTATTATTTTGATTGGCAAAGGGGCCATTGATATTGGATGGAGATCTCCAAGTGAGGAAATTATTTTTGTGCTTTTTATTGAAGGGAACTATGGCAACAGGGTAGACATATTCTATGTTCTGTATTTTTTGTGTTAAGTGATTGGCCAAGTTACACAGATATTTCACTATTTATTGGCTCAGGTGTTTTAAAATGAATAATGGGATTCCAAGCATAACTGGGGTTATGCCTATGAATAGGAAATTTTTCCAATTTAAAAGACTATTTTTTTTCATATGTCATAGCATCGGCTGGGAGGCGAAGTCGTAACAACCATCTGCGAGCAACTGCTTGCTTGCAAGGCCATTGCGCTGACCTTTTGGCTAACAACGCTTGTTTTGAATACTATGTATAAAGATTTTGATTTGATAATTAATATTCAAAAACTCAAATTCTTTATTTTAACAATGGAAAAGGAAAACCCTCAGTAACTTTATTTTGGATAATCGTCAATTTGAGGAGGTAAATCGGTTTAAATGACTTGGTAATTTTATCAATATAATGAAAGCCTTAAATGTAGAGATACAATAGAGATTCTAGTATGCTGCTGTTATTTTTAAGATGTTGAAAAAGGGAATATTTCCAATTGGGGAAATAATTATTGCAACAATAATAGCTATATAATGATCTTTATTTTATATAATTTATATATAAACATGCGTCTTAATAATCCTATCAGTACAATATAAAATCATCAGAACAGAGTAAATATTTAGAAATACAATGGGAGGATTGTGAAACTAATCACTATTTTATTCAATTTACTGACGTAACACTATAAAGCTTATTTTTGCAATATTGCACTTTGTTTCGATTGAAAATGTAGTAACAATGTAAGACTTGATAAAAGCATATTACATGTTGAATATGATCATTGAATTTGGAAGAAAAATAGTACCTATCAATACTATAAACATTGACTCAAAGACGTTTTAAAGAAGTTCATTGGCAACTGTATCCATTCAGAAGGCATGGAAAAGAATAGAATACAATAGAGAGCTATGACTGACTTGCAATTGAAGTATTTCAGAAAAAAAAAACAACTTTTTACTAAAAAATATCAAATACACCAAAAAAAAAAAAAACAGACCAGCATATTTCTGTATGTGAATGTATATGTATACAACCCGCAGATGGGTTTGTATCGTAATTCAAAACCTATTTCTTGATATTATTTTCATTTTCTCTCTTTTTTTTTTTTTGGAACTGGCCATATTTGTCTATGAGATGCTGTTTATTATTTTTCTTGGGAAAAAAACAGTCTTTCCGTGTTAACAAATGTTTATGGAATATTTAAATATGTTATGTATGTCGAAATAATTAAATATAAAGCAAAATTTATTTAAGAACTTAGTTGAATAGATTGTTTCCAGTTATAGACGAATTGCCATACGTGAATGACTGTTTGAAAATAGTTGCTTGTTAACCAAAATATTATTGAATAAAATGAAGTGTTATTACTAGAGTGGAAAATGTGCAGCATTTGAAATAACGATAACTGATGTTAAACAAGAATGTGTACTTGATCCAAAATTGTTTTCAATATGTATGACAATCGTCTCTGGGTTATTTATTTAAATTCTTATTTCGCGTTGAGGATTGAAAAAATGTAAAAATAATTTTTTTTTAAAAAATCCCTATTATCTATGTTAATTAAAAATGAATTTTAGCATAACTTTACTATAAAATGTTAATAGCTATTCACTTATATCTTTTACTACGATTACGCATTTAAGAAATATTAATAAAACATTGTACCAGAAACATTTACAAAAGCTTCAAGCAATATTACTTTCAATATATCTTAATAAATGTGTAATTACTCAACAACGTACAAAAGGACTACTGAAAATAAACATTAATTTTCTTAATACAATAATGACATTAAATTCTTGATACTTCAAAAATACAAAACCAATTAGTTCATATTTATCTAAAAAAATAACTTCATAACATATGTTAAAATGCATGCACTATTCTAAATTAAAATAAGTATAGAGGATTTGAACTCAGATTCTCAAGCACCCTTCAACTATCCACACTATCTCATACAACTGAACACACGACCACACACATGTAGAAAAGATTAATAATCACCAATAATAAAATAATATTTTGAAATCTGTCTGAAAATTTTTTAATAATAATAAAAAGTAATATTTTTCTTTCAAGTAATGTAAAGAACTGGTAATAAACCATCATGGTTTTATCATTACTAAAACTTTTAATGCATTTTAATGACCCATGCATGAGTATACATAATTATGATGAAATCCATAAAGTATCATAAGAGTTTCATGGACAATGACAAATTTCATTACAGATTGCAATCATCAGAGATTATGCAACTTGAGTGGGTAAGTAATCAGCACATTAAAGCATATTTACAGTAGTAAAACAGTATACATTTTTATGTTGAAATGGTTAAAAATACTTTTCAATATTCTTTTCTATTAGCATAATTTTATTCTTTACATAAATATATATATATATATATATAAATATTAGAAAATATAGTAATTAAAATTTGTTAAAAATAAATATATATATATATATATATAAATATTAGAAAATATAGTAATTAAAATTTGTTAAAAAGAACAAAAATATAAACGACACTTAGGAGACCTTTCAACTATCCTCATAGTCTTTGTCAACTAATACTTTGAAAGGTCAACTTTCCTATATTTCTGTGATTGTCTGCCTATTGATTAAGTCTTGCTTGTATTTATATATTAACATAGCTTCCTTTATTTTTCTTTTATTATTATTTCTTTCAGTTTGCAATATTTTTACATTATTATAATTGAAATCAAAACCATATATACATGATTTATTATGGTCATAAAAAACGAAAGCTGATAAATTATCATTATCTTTAGAATTTTGTTTCTTATTTTGAACTCTTTTTAATAACAACAAGTTCTCTTTTTTTTTTTTCAATGTGCATCTCGATTCACCTATATATTCACTACCACATCTACAACATTCATATATAAATGATACAAATTTTGTTTGTAAATAAGGCTTTATTTTTAGTTATTTATTAATTTATTTAATGTAGGTGAAAATAAAGTTATTACCCAAATGAATAATCTTAATTTTATAAAAGTTATAAGGTAAATATTGAAAGTTTAGTATTTATCCCTCTGTTGCAATATGTCCTAACATTTTTTAAGTATAAAATAGCATAAAGAGAAAGAACCATTATGATTAATGATTGATTTTGGTGGTGCATTTTATGTTGATTAATTGAGAAAATGCTACAGAAAAGTCTTGGTTTTGGTAAATATATAATACGATCATCATTTGATTTTGTTGATAAAATTAATGATGTTGATTTTACTAATGCATTACAGTTAAAAAAATTATATGTTAAAATAATAAAATTTATTGTTTTAACATTAAGCTTTATTGGTAAACATATTTATGCAGTTTTTAAGCATGGTTTTTATAAAACAAGTACTGACTGACCAATGGGTCTTCCTACAGTTGCCCAAATATGAAATTTTGTAGTCTAATACATATGAAAAAATATTTTTTAAAAAGAATGTTATCAAAAACATATTACCTTATACTATCGATAAGTTAATGATATTTTTGTATGTGGAAAGCCAAATACTATTAAAGAGATTTGTTTGATGAACTAAATAATATTAAAGGCTTAAAACAGAATGAAAATTTAATGTGTGTTCAATTTTTAGATCTAAAGATAGCTAAAAACAGAGATAAATTGAATTGTTATATGACTATTAATCCAATAGCAAAAAGAGGCTACCTTCCATATAAATCAAGAGTACCAACGTCACATAAAATGGCAGGTTTGAAGTTCTTCTTGCTGAGAAATGATTGTCTTTGTAAATGTTCATCGGATAAAGGCAAAATAATTGAAATGTTTTCTAATCAATTGTTAAATATTGGATATAATTATGATCATATTTATTATACTATTAAAAATTTTAATTTGAAATATAAATACAAAAATAAAAATAAGATTAATAATGATGTAAATTCTTCTGATAATAAAATTTGGATATCAATACTATATATTTCAAATTCAACAGGCAAGTTTCATAAGGAAAATTTATAAATGTATATGTGACATTGCATTTTAAGCGCCATCTGCATTAAATAAATTAATAAACAATTGTAAAGATAAAACCTTATTTACAAATAAAAATTGTATAATTTATAAATGGATGTGTAGTTATGGTAGCATATATATAGGTGAGTCAAGATGCACATTGAAGAAAAGAACAAAAGAGCACTTGTTATTAAAAAGTGTTCAAAATACGAAAGTTAATTCTAAAGATAATAATTTATCAGCTTCTCTGTTTTTTATGGCCATAATAAATCATGTATATATAGTTTTTATTTCAATTATAATAACATAAAAATATTGCAAACTGAAAGAAATAATAATAAAAGAAAAATCAAGTAAGCTACATTAATATATAAATACAAGCAAGTCTTAATCAATTGGGCAGGCAGAAAATGTTAAGATCACAGAATTATGAGAAAGTTGACCTTTCAAAATATTAGTTAACATAGTCTACAGAATAGCAGAAAGTACTCCCAAGTGTTGTTTATATTTTTTGTTCTTTTAAACAAATTTTAATTATTGTATTTTTCTAATATTTATTTTTAAGTTTATGTACATTATTTTGAAGAAATACAGACATCGATTTGTATTATATATTGTAACTATCTAAATAAATATGGTGATATATATATATCATACTCCAATTGTGAATCCATTTGTAACTAAATAAATAAATATGGTGATATATATATATCATACTCCAATTGTGAATCCATTTGTAACTAAATAAATATGAATACAAATACGCTATTTGTAACTGAATATATGCATACGCTATAATAGCTACTATAATTAGTAATTAATAAATAAGTGATGATATCTATAACACAATGGAACCTGAGGCCATTCTGAATTCTTCTCATCTCAGGTATATGGCCTTCTCTCCCCCTCTTTGGATAGCCACCTTGTAATTATAAAGAAATATATAAAATATGACAGCCAATTTGTAACTAGCATAAATACTTATACCATAGCCATTGGTAACTATCATCAACATTAATTTAGTCATGCCAATAATGAGATAAATAAATTATCCCTTTTATAAACATATAAAATAAAAATGAAAAATGATCGCTATCATCTTTTAAGATTTAAACTATTTTTGATATTGGGAAGTTATTGTACCCAACAAAATACACTAGCCATTGTCATCAGACACACCAATATTAACTATATCAAATGAAAAAAATATAGGAAAATCCATGGAGTGCATTATGCTTATCTCCAATAATAGGTTCTTTCAACAAAGAATGTTTCCCATTTCTCTTTCCACATATATAAGCCATTCATGGTCACCTGCACACACTGGCACTATTTGTAACAACTTAAAAAATATCAGAGAAAGTTAATATTATCATGTTGGATAAAGGACTTGATTACTTTTATTCAGTTTAGCTAAGTACCAGTGTTATCTTTGGGCACCACTAGATTGTTTTAAATCTAGATAAATATCATCTGTTCATAGTGTATTGGATTCAAACCCATTCAGTACATTCTTTACTGAACATGCACTTGGATGAATAACAAAAAAATGACATTCTTTTATTTTATCCATGCCAATAGAATTATAAGATCTCAACACCATAAAATTTATATATCCAATACTCTTATGGATATTACCAACTCAGTTTATGTATACTGACGTACAGATACATGTATGCTCTTACTAATGGCTTACAAACAAACATAGTGAAGACCATTACTTACATATATGGCCATTAAACCTAATTATTTTATTTAATTATTCATCACAATATAATGATGATGATGATTCCAGCCACAGCTTTTGTAATAAACTCATAGCAACAAATATATATTTTATTAGCATATATGCACTTTCTCAAAATCATATTATGCTTAAACTGAGATGTAATTATAATACCCACTAGCATGGATGACTGATCATAATAAATCTTACAGTCTAAAATATAATCTTTTATAAGTTTATGGTTATATTTACTTAAAATACTATTATAGTTAAAATTATGACTCAATCATCAATATTTACCAGTGATGATGAATGACCATGAATTTCACCACATAATATTTAACTTTATATAAACCCTTATTTACTAAACATATTAATTACACTTAAGATTGGTGATCATAACTAATCTTATATCATAAATTTAGATTTTGATAAATCTATCATTATTTAATTGAACAGTACTATGCTTAAATGGTAATTTAACCAGTAATATAATATTCACCATTGATGATGAAGGTCAAAACTCATGGGGAAAACATAAAATATTAGTTTTTTACTATTAACCTATAATTACTCAAAACTTGGTTATATGTCAAGCATGCTCTCAAACATCTTTATATGTAAATCACTATCCAACACTTAATATTTACTTAATATTTACAAGTGATAATGATCAATTACCAGCAAAACAAAATTAAGAAAAAAAAATTAACAATACTACTAATAGTAACTCAGAACTAAATATGGTAAAATTATATTTATTTATGCTCTTCCTTTTAATAAATCATATTGTTAATTATACAATTGACAGCAATTATTATGTTAATTAAATACATAATAAATACAGAATTTACATAACCAAAATTGCATTATTGTAGGGACTTTAAAATAATCGTTAATAATAAAAAAGGTGTACATTTCCCAGATGATCATGTAAATTCTCTACAGCATACTTTTTTAGAAATCTTGTTATTATCTACTCATCCAATGCAAACAAAATATAATTTTATAATAGTAGATTCTGCAATATTTTTTGAAGCTTACTGGGTGTGATAGTAATATTAAGTCCATAAAGCTATCATAATTTTATTTGATTTTAGAAACATGAAATTTGATATTTAGAATTTTACAGATAATTTTTAAATCGAATGTTTTAATGTTTTTATAGTATACTGAGAGGAAATTAAAATTCATTTTATATCATAGATTAGATAAAATATTTACTGCATATGTATCTAATTTTGTTGCTTAATCTACATCAATTATTTAAATTTTTTAAATGTAGCATCAAGACGATGGTGTTTGTGTTGCAACATTTTTCCATTTAAAAAGCTATTATGATTTTTAAATCTGCTCAAGCCTTTCAGATTTACAAACTTCCATATTAAAAGTAGCTGAAAATTTACTTCGATCTGTGACAGTTCATATAGTCCAGTATTTGAATATTAATTACTAAACCAATGTCTTTATATGTTGCATTCAAAACATTAAATACAATCTAACCAATGTCTTTATATGTTGCATTCAAAACATTAAATACAATCTGTAGATTGACTATTGAATTGACAGAGATGACATATTTGTCGACTAATTGTAAACCCCAATTCAATAATATGAAAATTTTGTTTATATTTTTAATAGTTCACATTAAAAAATGCATCAGAGAACATCTCATATTGATACCTATTTCATTAATTTAATTCCAAACACTTCAAAAACAACTATTAAAAATTTAAAACAAAGTTGAATGTAATATACATCCTTGTTTAACATTAATTTTTATTTTAAATCTGCACTGAGAATCTAATGACCATTCATCTAATGCTGAAAATAATCTATTCAACAATATAATGAAATAGCATATAATTAAAAGAAAATAGTGAGCACAATTGCGATTTTTTTAAGAAGTCAATATTATTAAATATTTTTAATATAAATTCTGAGAATATAAATTAAATATGCCAACTTTTACAAATATTACTACAATTCAGATTACGTTAATATAACTCAATACTTTCTAAACACGTAGCAGCTTATATCTTAAATTTTTTCTGAAATTTAAGCTAACTTTTAAAATAAGATTTTTTTAAAATTTTCTATCAACAAAATTCCCCTCGTTAGCTATTAGAAATATGTAATGACCTAGATCGGTACAATATATATTGTCCATACTAAAGTTAATGTAATTATAAGAGATGAACTCAAACGTTCAAGCTCCCTACATGTATCCAATCTATCTTTTATAACTGATACCCATGACCACATACATGTGTAAGAGATAAATGATCTACAATGTATGGATTTCATGCTAATGTAGCACTCATTAGTTGGTCCAGATCACTATCTTCTACACATTTATTTAGTCAGTGCTCAGTTTATATTAAGGTAGCAAATCTTTAAACTTTAATGGACAAACTTCAATCTTCTCCATTCTCAAAATCTTCAATCATCTGTTTCATTAACAATTCAAAGATGGATGGCTCAAAACCCTTATTGATGCTAATATTACTATCATACCCATGTTGATGTTAAGTCAATCTGATTCCTCACGCATATGAACATAATATGTCTATTTAATTATACAGAATAGGGATGAGCAGAATACTGTCTGAATATGTAATATTTAAATACATCTATATTGTACACACAAACATAATATAATTATAAGAGACTTGAACTCAAACTTTCAAGCTCCCTACATCTATCTAATAAATGATCTCTAATATCATGCTATACCAACACTCATCAATTGGTTCAGATCACCATCTCCCACACACACACAGACACACATACACACACACACATATATATATATATATATATATATATATATATATATATATATATTCTAATCGGGTAAATAAATAAAGCTAGAAAGAAATAAAATCTAAGATCTATAATATTATGATGAGAGACTCTTAAAATAAAGAAATAGATCTATATTAATGAAGCATGGGCTATGCTTAATGGTTGGTTAGTTATGAAGAATCCTGCTGCGGAGATATGCAGTTAAGATAAAGAAAGAAATTAAAAATAATATAATAAAACCTTATAAATAACTTGCGAAGAGAGGAAAATTGCAATCATTCCCTAGATTAATAATTTAAAACAAAATAGATTTCTCCCTTTATCAAAAACATATTCTCTGAGTTACACACATTTACATTTTTTAAAATAATAATATATTCTTATGGGTTTTTACATCTTCTCCGGTATCTTATAAAGTAGGAAATAATTTGTCAATATGATCTGAAATAACTCTACTCTTGCAGAGTAATAATAAAAATAAATGTACTTTTTAAGGATACAATTGGAATAAAGTTCTTATGCTGCATCATGGTTATAATAATAATAATTAATTAATTCAAAGAATTAGAAATAATGATGGTGATCTCAGGGTTCTTATGTAAATTTAAAAAAGTATTTTATAGTATTGTGTTGTCATATATAACTAACATTCTGGTAGGCTATAGGAGACATTCACTTCACTTAACAATAATAATAATTATTATTATTATTTAAAGAAGTGATAAACATGATTAATATTGAAATAAAATAATTGAGAAAAATTTTGAACAATTTTGCCTTTTATCCAAGATATCAGTCAGAATAGTAGAAAGACAAGGGTACTCTTTATAGCCTACCATCGTCCCCGACAACGCAATAAAATAATTTAAATTAATTTCATTAATTTTGTTTCATAAAATAAATGGAATAATGTGCAGTCAGAGTATCAAATAAATATTTATTGCGAAATTTGCAATTCCCATCTTCAATTAAAATTCTCATAAAAAATATGAAAAACAGTGACTTGTTGAGATCTGCATAAAATTTGCTTATCTGGCATATTGGGATTTTTGGAATTTAAATAATATTAGGACTCAAGATAAAACTTTGCAAACATTTAGCAAACATGCATATACTTAACATATATTTTGCATACAGCAAATAAACCAACAAACACAAATTAAGTAATAGACTATAAATTTATTAATAATAAGTAATATAAAGAAATATACACAATATTACTTAAATGTTACCTGCCAGTAGACATTGTTATCAAATGTGTAATTACATGTCTTACATTAGGTAGTGCTTTTTGCAACTACAATTATAATATAAAAAAATGAAATGAGTATTCATGTTACAGTTACTCTTGGCAAAAATAAAATACATTGCATTCCTATAATTTTGGAATTAAAATATTGCATTAGACAAACTCACTGCAATTTACAGCTGATACACTGCTAAATTATTTTTAAAATCTTGGTGGCTGCATTAAACAACGTGACTATGGAGAAACTACCCTGAGCATGTCTCAAGGCAACTTGGATGTGCAACAGTTAACACTCCATATGAAGCCTGCTGAACCAGATAAATCATGTGTCCACTTGATGCAGTATGATCAATCAATTCGTTAAACTCAAAAACTTCTAAGATATTAGCTAATGAAGCCCCCATAGAACACCTAAAATGTCTTAAATTATACTTCTCTATGAATTAGGAGTTGACTGAATCTAAAAAAGTGATGATTGCTTACAGTCACTTACAGGGAAACATTCTGATGTGGTAGAAATCCTTATATCAAGCCCCATCCTCTTTACAAGAGAAATCAAATCCTACTGGTAAATAACTTTTGGGATAAAGAAAAGCGAGAGGCCTTACTTTATCACTTATTTCAAGAGAAATACAAGTGAGCACTAGAGAAAATCATGACTTAGTTTTTCCATCACCGGGTTAGCAAGCTGCAAACACTCTACCCTTGACACCTAAGCAAGATTGCAATTATTAGAATTATTAAGAACTTGCCTTTGAGGATAGAACAGTCAATTATGCACTGATGCCAAAAGCATTGAGCAAGTTGCAGAATTTCTTAATAGCATAGACTTAAATAATGCTAATATATTGAACCAGACCCTAGAAAAAAGAAAAGAGGAGCCTACCCTAGACATGATTCATTATGAGAGATGGAAAAATAACAATAACCCATACCATTGGAAAGGGAAGTCATTACCACAAAATTTTCCCATGTACTTGGTCACCAAAGGAAAACATGTCGGCAACAACAAAGTTAGGTCAAAACTTCCAAACTGCCCAGGAGAATTTCCTAAACCCAGGTGTAGTAATAAGTCACCCAAAATACAACAGAAACTAAAGGGAAAGGGTACTTGAGCTTATGTTACCCACCTCAAAATGCCAACAAAACCCTGGTGAACATATATCAAATCATAAATAAGGAAATCACAAACCTGATGTGTTAATGAGAGAATAAAACACCTAGCTATGTATTGCAAAGCTGCCCCATGATAGACTTGTTATTTGAAGATTTACCAGTTGCAGCATTGTTATACTCAGGTAGCCAGGTATCAGTGGTGCCATACATATTCTACCATAAGGTTCTGACCAGAAATCCTAACATCAAGACCCTACAACTGAAATCAACTTAAGTTACCATGGTTAATAACAGAAAAGCCAAACCATTGCATAAACAAATCTGGGTCCAAATCAAGATCATACAAATCACTCTATCATATTTTTCTCATTTTAAGTGACTTGATACATGAAAGTCATCTTAGGGACAGATTTTCTACACATGAACCATTGCAACATTGATTTTCTAAAAAAGGTAGTTAGGGTTAATGATGAGGTTGTAGGAATGATATTTTGTCCAAAATATAAATATGACTTACCAGAAGTTGATAGTATAATATGCATGGTTTATGATGAGCTAATCGAAAATAAGATCACAGATTTCAATTTTCTTAGAAGCAATGATGAAATAAAGCTACAGTCTGTTATTATTGAATTCAGCCCTATTTTCTCAGAAATACCAGGGATAATACAGGGTTTCCAGCAAAGGATAAAACTTAATTCATGACCAACCATTTCAATCTAAATTATACCCAATTCCATATCAGTATTGGGAAGATATATCTAAACAGTTAAGTAAAATGTTAGACTGGGGGTATTATTTCCGAATGATCTTCATCTTATTGTAATCCAGTTGTAACTGTGAAGAAGAAAGATGGGTCAATGAGTTTTTGTTTAGATACTAGACAAATAAACAAAATTACAATTCCAGATGGGAACATACCATTGCCCATCCATGATTTATTTATAAGATTTGGAAATAAAGTATTTTTTCCTTTCAATCTCATTTCCAGCTATTGGCAGATTGAACTCCATTCAGATGATTGCCAATACACTGCCTTCCAATATAAGGGCTTTACCTATCAGTTTAATAGGATGTCCTTATGATTTATTAATAGTGGTGCTGGTATGATCTGGTGACTATATCAAACCCTATCTTCTGAGGTCAAACAGATCACAAACATTTATGTGGATAATGTTATCATTGCATCAACCATGATTGAGGAACATCTTCAACATCTAAAATTATTTTTTGAGTGTTATAAAAAAGGAAGTAAAATCAAATTCAAAAAGAGCACACTAGTTTGTAGTGTAATGGGTCTTCTTAGGTCATGTTTTTGGATGCAATAGGATAAGACCTTATCCTGATAAGATCAGTGCCATCCAGACCTTTCTCAAGCCAACTAATAAGAAACAGATCAGGCCATATTTAGGATTGTTTAACTTCTACAATTGTTTCTACCAAAAGTTTTCAGACTGCATGGAACCATTGCTAAAATTATTCTGGAAAGATGAAAGGGGGAAGTAAACTGTGGAACAAAATAAAACAGTTAGAGGATATTAAAACAGGATTTTTACAGCAAAGCATGTTAGGTTTTGCTGATTTTAACAAACCATTCATTGTCCAAATGAACAGCAGTGGTTTTGGATTGGGGTAACTTTATCGCAAATCCAGAAGGATCATCAATCTGGTGTCCTCTATTTTATTAGCCGATTCATGAAAGGTCCAGAAATCAAATATACATTCACAGAAAAAGAGGCACTAGCAATAGTATAGACCTTCCAGAAGTTTTGACAGATGTTTTTTGGATCAGAGGTGATCACTGATCACAAAAGTCTCAAATAACTGAATCATAGTTATCTCACCAATATCTGTTTGGTTAGATGGAATCTGCTATTACAGGAATTCAACTACAGTGTATAATTTTGTAAAGGATCTGAGAATGTAGTGGCAGATGTGCTTAGTCAAAATCCATGCAAGTCTGATCAAAATCACCTATCTGTAGACAATGCCTATATTATTAATGTCAATCTAATGATTGGTAACAATATAAAGAATGATGTAGAAGTTGTACATGAAATACAATATAGAGATCCATTTGAATCCCAATCATAAATGCATTAAAAGGTAGGGAAGTTCTGAATGTGCCAATGTATCTTGGATATTATAAGCTAGAACACAAGGACTTACTTTATAAACCAAATCTATATATCAAAGAGTGGAGGGCCTAAATCTCTAACAATCCTACCCATTATATATGTTCATTGTCTATACAGTCACTGTGGTGCCCATAAAATGGGACATATGCTTAAAAACTGGTTTTACTGGCCAACAATGTATAAAGACATCTTACATTCACTATGGCATTGTATTGTGTGCTTACACACCAAGCCAGTAAATCATAATTATGCATATTTGACTAAATCAATAATACCTTAAAGATGAAATGAAATCTTAGCATTAGATTACTATGGCACTCTGACCTCATTTAATAGAAAAAAGTATATCCAATACCCGAGGCTAATACTAGAAATACCATCAAAGTATTAGACCCTCTCTAATTCATTAGGATAGGAAAGCCTAAGACCATATTAACAGATCATGGCACTCCTTTCCTATCCAAGAAATGGAATAATTGGGTGGAAAAATGTCAGATCAAACATGTGCTTATATGCATTT
The DNA here is from genome assembly GCA_028023455.1 of Epiperipatus broadwayi. Taxonomy (NCBI): domain Eukaryota; kingdom Metazoa; phylum Onychophora; class Udeonychophora; order Euonychophora; family Peripatidae; genus Epiperipatus; species Epiperipatus broadwayi. The sequence goes on along the minus strand of JAQFVV010000288.1, from coordinate 263,218 downwards.
GGAATCCACCATCTAACCCTTGTGAATGCATAATGCGGGAACTTGGATGGTTGTTTAAGACATACCTAAAGAATGAGCATAAGGAGTGGGTGAAACAAATAGAATGCCCTTCAAATTACATTTTAATAAATTCACACCAATATTGTTTACCATATATACCTAGCATGATACATCATGAAATAGATGGAGAAGTGACTAGGTTAAAAGCCCATGAACAGATACTGAATTAAGCAAAACAAAGAAATAAGAATGAGAATAAATATCCTTATACATTTAAAATTGGTGACAAAGTACTTATCAATGCCCACCACATAATTAATCCCTGTCAGAAAAAGTATCACAAATTTTACCCACAATTTGAAGGGCCATATACCATTGTAAATTAGGCTGGCTCAAATGTATTTTGGTTAGCTGTTAAGGGAGAAGTTAGAGACCCATACAATGCCAGGTTATTGAAACCATATCTTGGTCAATCAATATAAGTATAAGATTATTAATTCCATCCCAAAATAATGCAAATAGAGTTAGAAGTAGAAATCATAAATAAGTTAAGAAAAAAAGGTAGGAGAACATAAGAATGTTATTAGGTAGTAATGAATAATACATAGTATTTATGAGAGTATACTTCAGTAAATATGCTGGGATACTTTAGGAATGACCACATTTTTTTGTGTCAATCCACATGTGGCAATGGATAATCCTCAAAATCTGATAGGACTCTAGATAAGAGCAGGAGAGAGATTAGTGGACAAAGATATGTATCATCTAGAATAGAGATATATAAATGGTCAGGATCCAAACATAAAGTTAAAAAAAAAAGAAAAGAAAAAATATTTATCTTTTTACCCTAAGCTGGATTCTCACTTGGGATGATACATAGTTATTAAGAGAGGAAATGCCAAGATAGGTGTTTAAAATTGAGGGATTGGAGAGGAAACATAGGAAAGTAAGTGTTGTGAACTTTCACTGATAACAAGGAAATTAATATGCCAAAAACAAACATACTTTATGCTCATTAGGAAGTAAAATTTTGATCAATAAGTAAAATTTTAATCCTGTGTAGGGGAGGGAAATTGTGAGGGTAGCTTAAAATTACACTCACACAAATCTTAGCTACGTGAAATATTGGATTGCTTTGTTTTTTAATTAGGGTGTTAATATAAAGTATATAATACATTTTGCTAAAACACTGTTGAAAATATAAATGCATAAACAATTATGACAACACCCTAGGGTAGTATTAAATAGTGGAAATGGTAGGTCATTTACCATGATATCACACACACACACACACACACACATATATATATATATATATATTGTGGCCTTCTCCGAAGATCGCTGTAATATAAATGAATCATATCACACGTTTTACGCACCATAATCATTACTGTAACCTAGTTACAGCTAATCATCATGCCATCCACATTGGTGAGCATAATCACAACTGCAACCCAGCTTCCTGATCTAGCTGGTCATCAACAAATCATACCGCACATTTTAGTGATTAAATTCTCTTATGGAACCTAACATACTCTCACAATCAAGAATATAAGAAGGAAGAACCAAAAATATAAAACTAACAAAATGATTCCTGGATTAAATAAAACTAGCATGAAACAGTAGATCTGAAGAAGATCACAATTTGATTAATAAAGATAATAACTTCTGGTCAAACCAGCCCTGAAATCCACACAAACAAAATGTGATGAGTTAAATTTGATGTTCAGAAAACTCATAAATAACTAATAATTATATGTCATGAATGATTATGAACTTAAACCTATAAAAAAATTGATAAGTAAATTATGATGTACATGACTAAATGGATGATGAAAAGAAGTAATCATTAAATAATGGAATAAAATGAGTCTAAGAATGAAGAGAAAAGAATGAAGATGTATGAGAATAATGAATGATTAAGATGATGATAGAATAAGAGTTAATGAAGAGTTGAGATGATAAATGAATAAAAGTTAATGTATGATTAATCAATTATGATAATGAATTAATGTCAAATGAGAATGAACAAATAAAAGAATGGATCAAGATGAAATTGAAGATCAATGTTAATGATGGAGACTAAAATCTTAAACTATAAACTAATATGGTATTAAATGGTAAAAAAAATAATAAGCTAAATAAAATAGGGATTTCAAGCTTGACACAACCATAATATTTATCATGAAGTTAAAACAAATTATACATTTTTTATGCCAAATAAGTAATTTACATCTTGAAGCTAGTTGACTTTCATAAACAGTGAAAGTAATCTATTTCAAGTCTAACTATAATAATTAACTAACTATAAAATTCATTACAAATTTAAATTCTATCTTGAAATTTAATAACTAATTCTTCTCATGGTTCTAACACTTAAAATCATTATACAAAATACATTTGGGTCAGTAAGAGGGGTTTTACCACTAACCAAACATAATGCACATAACAGCTATAAACTCAAATTAAGAACTATATTTAGCTGTTACACATAAACTTTATAACTAACATAAACTTTAAAATTTATGTCTGGAAATGACTTTTTAATAATTAAAATCAATAATTTACTAAATTCCTTTTTTTAAATAATTATAAACCATGTGATCAAGATCAGTGAATGATAGCTCTGCAGATTTAACTAAATCAATCACATCAATATTATATTTATCTTTTAATCTATTACTTAAAACAATCTGTACTCTAAGTTATTAACATTTTGATTATTGTGTGATAATGCATTAGATGTACTAATAAATTATAAGGCTTACCAAAATTATTATGATATAGCATAATATATTTAATAGTGCTATATTGGCTGTTGATGATTTCAATTTATAATCTTCTGGTAGGTTGATAGCAATAACAATAATAATGTATAAATGTGGTAATTAGCAATAACACTACATGCAACTAAATAAATTTTTAAATACAACAAACTTTATTTACAATATTTACAAATTTTTAATTCACAGATATGGCATTAAATAAAACTAATGTATTAAACACACTTATAGATGGGAAAATACCTGGTCTCGCATTGACTATATACTCAGCAAATGATACAACCTGCTTATAAAATGGTATTCAACTATCATTTATTACTCTTTAGCATGTTTTAAAGAATAAGATATTAAAACTTATTTATGCTGACTAGCACTTAAATTACAAAAACTAGCAGTATTTTGGGGAACTTTAGGACATTCATTAAGTTTAAATTTAGAATTCACAAAAATTTTAAAGTATTGCATTCTGATAAAGCCCTTTCTTTTATCAGAATATGATAAGGGCAATTATCATATTCTGCACAATTAATAACTAATTCAAATTTGAAATGACTAGGTTTGGTGACTTAAAGTAAGAATAGAGATCAAAAATCAAATACACCTAGATCTCACTAACATTACCTATGTCTGCACTTAATCATTGAATACTTAACTGATCTTCCCAATCTATTGCCAAATTATTATTTGATGAAGATGAATCCATGCTGCCAATGTGCATCTCTTTCTTTTATATCTAAAATTCTACAATTACAACTAGATCTTGGTTTGGTGTGTCTATAACTGATGATGATCATACAATATCATAAACACTATTTCAATTAAGAAAACACTATGCTAGATCAGTGTTCCTAACTACCATTATTTTTATACTTGCTATATGATTTTGACCTATTGTACTTCACCATACATGGTGGAAAAACTAAATCTATATCATCATGAGGAATTTAACACTAAAAAGGGAGGCTTTATAAAAACAACACCACAGATGTGTAAAATCTGGTTGATTCTACTACCTCTTAATGGGTATATGCATATGTGTGGGCTTTTGCCTCATCACGAAAAGAAAAGAATTCAAACCATGGACATCCTTTCTTTCTAGGATTATTTATGCTCATAAGCATTAATTACTATTTTGCCTCTACCAATCTTTACTCTCATGAAATAAGCAATAGGTGACACTCTATCATCCTATGCTCCATATTAATATTAATATATGGGATGCCATTCTATTGGAACATCCTAATGGCTAAAAACTGTCCCTAATCATTCTCAAATTATAGCAAGATAAAACAAAACCAACAATAACAGTGGATATATACATACTCCATTTTGCACTGCAGGACCCTTAATGTATCAACAGACCCACCTAAATATACATGTCAAATGATCATTAATCATTTAAAATGACAACTATCCTTTTGTTAGAGAGAGCACAATGTATGTAAGCAATAAAGGTCAAACCTGTATTTGTATTCAAAGTGGACAAGTTCATTTCTATACAAAATTACAAAATAAAAAAGGCTTATATCAAATTTTCTTTTCTATAAGAAAATAATTTGGTCATTCCGATATATATATTTGATAAAATGTCTGCATATTCACCGCTTTAATAATATACATTAAAATTGGTTTTAAAATATGAGAGAAGTAAATATTTTTATCACTCTCTCTAGATAAACGATATATATAATTTCTGGTTTTCCTTTAACTAATATATATATACATATAAATATATATATATATTTTATGTTTTTCATTTTAACTAAAATATATATATATATATATATATATATATATATATATATACATAAAATATATATATATTACACATTTTTCTTTAACTCAATATATATATTTTTCATGCCACAGTAAAACACATATGTTTTAAAAACAAAAATTCCAAGTAACACATTATGTAAGTAATAAACATAACACAGCAATGATAAAGAAAAATAAAAGCACATTTTATCCATTAAATTTTATACTCTATTTATCCAAGTTATTTTATCCTGGTGAGTTAGAATAATAAAAACGATTATTGAGAATTAATATTGTGGTGAGTAAACATTCCAGATAATGCATATATATTTTATTATCCTGCTGGATGAATAATAAGCAATATTCCACTTATCCAAAAGCAAAAACTATTTGATGGTTTCTGTATCGATAATTAATCAGGCAATTAAAATTCACACTTCCAATTGTGAGCAGACTTAAAAAGATAAGTTTATGTACTTTTCTCTAGATAATTTTCCTGAATAAATGTGTAGAATTTTACTGTACTTAACATTTTTTTTTCAAACTCTTTGTTAATTTTATTTTTCTCTGCATGGTAATATATATATATATATATATATATATATATATACCATAGGTATACAATATATATATATATATATATATATATATATATATTGTAACCTAGTGTTATTGACACTTGGTTTATTTGGCATTATCCTTTTTTAGAAAATAAAAATATAAAATAATAATAATATTAAGTGATTAATAAAGTATGCTATTTACTCACTTTAACGTGTTTTAAGTAAATAACTAATAAATTTAGTAATCCAATGTCATTTTGAAGAAGAGCATGAATAATTTAATTAAAATATTAACAATAAGAGCAATTTAATATAGTATAAAAGCACATATCATAAACAGTAATTGATTTTGGATGGGTAGAGAGGGAGAATGGATGAGTGTCTTATCATAAAGCACAATAACTTCTGATAATTTATTTTTGTAGAAAATCATATTTAAAAGAAATATACATCACTAATTATTAATTAAATGTATTTATTAATTTTTTTTATATTGTCAAATTACTTTGTAATCCAGTTAAATAATACTAAAATTATATAATTGTAATAGGTTTTTCCTTTCTTTTATTTATGGTATAATTAAATGATTATTTTTCTGTAAGAGGTCGCTAAAAAAAAAAAAAAAGAAATAACAGCGAAAACAAGACCGCCAATTTTTTTTTTTTGAAGAAAGATTGTCTGACATTAGTTTTTCAAGGAAGGAGCAGTGCTGAAATTTGGTAACAAAATTTTTTTCATTTATAATTGCAGAAATAAATATAATTCAAGTAAAATTTTAATAATATAATGTGTGGCTAATCCTTTTTGGTGGGACATCCTGATCTTCTTTTGCTATCGACCTATTTAAAGCTTTTTATACGCAAAAATATACCATCTTGTGCTAAAGTTCAAAATGACCGTATTAACTACAGCAATCACGGAAAATGTCATTATATTTAAAATAAGTAATATAAGTAATTTCCAGGAAATAATCAATTATTTGTTAACTTTACCTTATTTAATGATCTTTTCGTGGTATAAAAGAAAAATTATAATTAAAAGAAATATTATAAAAGCCAAGGAAAGTTAACTAGAAACATTTCGCGCTCTTTCTAAAAGAAATTGTCTGCCTTTGAAAGTAATGTAAGTTCCCCACGTTAAAATATGTTTTATTCACTGAAAATTATGTAGAAATAATATTAATGATAAATGATATTTACTTATGCACCTGTATATTTTTAAAAAAATATATATATATAAATTTTCTCAAGGCAAATATCGGAAAATTTGTATGTGTGCATTTTACGGAGAATTCCCTGTTAAAGAAAAATTACAATTCCCAGAGTAGGAACAAAAACTAAAAACATTAGTGACTTAATTATAACCATAATATAATATGTTATATTATACATCAATTGGAGTCATTAAAACTTCATATCCACATAAGTCAGCTGCAGTCATTATAATAATAGTATCTTGGAAAATTCGCGCATTATTTTTTTATTCATAAGCCAGCTAGCTAAAAATGGTACGTATCATCAATAATAGAAAAGGAAAAGAATTGTGTGTGTTATCGTTTAGAATAAAATATTCGTCTACGTTAGAATATGTATTGTTTTCTTGGATCCCAAAATTATAGCAGTTTAATTCAAGGAAGAGTTAACATCCAATGCTGCTATGTTTTTCTTTGCCTAATTTATTAAGTGCACCAGAATGGAGGCAACTTTTATATAAATGAAATAATAAAATGTGTTTCTTATTTTAAATTTGCTTCGTGAACTACGACTGGATCAAGTTCTTCATCTGGATAAATTGCCCAACGGAAAGCATTTTTCTAGTGAGATAATAAGCACTTGTTAAGTAATGATTTTTTTTTACTAATTTGTAAAATTATGTGTATTTTTTTTTATATCAACAGGTTAAAGGCTGTATAGTCAAGTAGTATTTAAATGACCTTGTAATCATAAAGGTATGTTTTCGTGTAATTATTCTAGGTTAAATTTATATTTGACATGGAAAATTTTTTTTTTATAAAATGTGTTTTAACTATTATATGCAATTATGGGTATAAATTTTATATGTTAGATGCGTAAAACAAAAACATTTAGATACTTAATAGGTAAAGTAAATAATAAAAAAAAAATATCAGAAGTAATTAAAAAGAATTGCTATACAAGATATTTCTTGTCTAAAGTTTGAAACGAATTTATACTGTATTAATTGAGGAACTTATTCCCAATTATTCTTTATTAACACATTCACTTTATTTAGTTCAAGATAATATGCTACCAATTACTTGTTGAATGTTCCTTTGGTAAAATGAAAATTATTATACTTTTATTCTGTGATATCCATTGATTTCAGATGTTGATCTAAGTATACCCCGTAACATAATTTTAGTATAATTAGTGTATTTGCTTGTCTTGCCCAGATAAAGCATCAGTATATGCTCAATATCAGCATAGGTAATCTTTATAATATGTTTATTTTGTGGGATGAAAATGATTTCCCCAAAAGCTTTGTTTTCCATGAGGGGAATAGTTAAATCTAATATTCAGGCATGTTTTATAGCCCAAGTGATCGCTTCACATAGTTAGGACGATCAAGAATTTATCTCGCATTTAGTATACTTCATTCATTTAAATCCCAGGAGAGGATTATATTTGGTGTGTGTTCGTATTATGCCCAAGTAAGAGGCAAGAAACCACCAAAATATTTTAATATAGTAGTTAACTCTACTGACCTTCGGTGTTATTCCATATTCCTCATGAGAAAATAGAGATAATTCCACCACGGAAGGTGTTGATTATTGTGTTTTGTTTAGAAAGTTAGGGCAAGATAACGGGTATATTGGCGGTGTTAATTCCTCAAGATCCATTTTAGTATAAATAGTGCGCTAGTACTATGATCAATATCTGGATTGTGCAGCGGAATATTGCTAGTAATTCACATGTAAGTCAATGGAGAGAGTAAGTTTAAAATTGCATGATTTAGAAACGCTTATTTACCAATGGGGGATTCAAATACAATGTTTAATTCTGGTTAATGAGTAAGTAACACTAATAATGTAAATTATCCTTATGAATAAAGTGTGTATCACAACTTAAGTGGTATTAAGTTAAATATAAAAATAGTAAGTGTAACTTTTGATAAATAGCCCATAAATTATAATAAGTTATCTAAATACAAGCCATCGTTTAATTAAATATATTATCATAAAAATCGTTTTATGTATTGCATATAATCAGATTGTTTTTATTTCAAAACTAATAGTTAGTTAATAAAGTTAAGTAGAAGCTCATATAAGATACACTAAACGGATGAGTTGATGTGTCGATAATAATATGTATTTTTTTTTATTCAATTTGCATAATTGTAAAAAGATGAAGTAGTAGTTCTAATCCAGGTCTAAAAGTATAGACAAATTAATGTTAGTTACATGTTGTTTTATCCATATGGGATTGAATAAATTATATATGTTTGTTTAGTGTTTTAAGAATAAAGTATAGTCCGGTTAAACTGTAATAATAAATTATAATTTTGTTAAACTTTAATAATAAATTATAGTCTTGTTACACGTTGTTTAGAGTCATTTTTCTTGTGTGCTAAATAAAAGTGTATTTGCATAATACTTGCAATACTTTCCTTGAGTCCGAAATCATTAAACTCCTAAAACTCAATACACCAGACAGATAAATTTAAGCAGATTGGAATATTTCATTATATTTTAGTTTAATAAGAATTATTTGTGGGATTGAAAACTTCAGACCAAGACATTTTATTTTATGTGTGTGTAGAAATGACTTTATTCCCAAACTACTAGCTTTGGATGCACATTGTTCTGTACACATTTAAGTGAGGTGTCTAAGTAATAAATCTTAGTTAAATTATTGTGTTGTCATGGATGATGGAAGGACACAAAAGCACCCTTGTCTTTTCATCATTCCGACTGAGATTCTGGATAAAAAGGGCTGTATTATTCAAAATTATGCGTTGTTATTGAATATGGTTATCATCTCTTTAAATATTATAATAGTTGATATGGGGATGAAGATACCTGGAATTTAAATAAGATAAATGTTTCCTATAGCCAACCAGAATGTCAGTCATATGCGACAACACAATACTGCCGAGCATTTTTCTTAAATATAACAGAGAACCCGGAGATTAACATCATTATTATAAGTGCTCTTAAATTAAGGAGTGATCAATTATGATCAATATTACAAGCGTGGCATGGCTTAAGAGATTGAAACTTCTAATTGTATAATAATAAAATATTGAGATCATATTGGCAAATTAATGAATGTTTTGTTTTAGTCAGTAATATTAACAATGACATGAAAAAATCATCATCATTGTCGAACAGTGCAAATACTTACAGCTCAGAGAATGTATTTGGATAGAGAGAGAATGGTAGTTTATTCTAAATTTTCTTTTTAAATTTATTTTATTAATGATAATTTTTTTTAAATTCTATCTCTGTCTTGACTGCATATCGCTGTAGCTGAATTATTATAACTAACCGAACATCGAGCTATTAGGTAAAATATGGTTTGTTACCATTCTATACAGGTGAAGATCTTCATATACGAATCATTATGCTTCCGAAGTCTTTAATTGGAGAAATAGGTTAGAAATGGCTGCCCAACTATAGGGGCCATCGATGGCTATAGTTAGCCACAATAGATTTAGTAAAATTTTCTTGAAATGAATATAAATATTATTTGCACGTGAATGAATTAATTGTTCATTGATTGAAAATGTTTGCCAATGATAAATTGTTTCTTTAGCCATAAAATATTATATGAAGGTCTATTTTATGACATAATCTTTTGCCACTGAATAAATAAATTTGTTAGTTTATGATGTTGTGGTCTGTAAGCAATTCCATAAAATATTGTAATGATTTTATCATTTATGATGATCTGCTTGTCTGGTGGTGTGATTGGCACTTATACCATATTACATAATAGTTTGGTGGGATTTCTATGGACCAAGTAGCATATGAGAAAAGAATATTCGGTAGTTAATATTGGGACTTTAGGGATATTAATTATCAGAACATAGTTTTGGTGTAGATTGTTTTGGTAGGAGAGGCAGGGAGGCAGGATGTCTTGTCAATAATTTCTTATCAATATTATTAATAGTTCATTACTAATTTCAGTACTGTCAAATAGCAGAAAGAGTGAAATTTTAAATATGAGTGAAAACCAAGATAGTCAGGATATTTCAGAGGATTTGGGAGAATCCCAAGAGCTCCAATCCTCGGATACACAAACACCATATTTTCATGTAGAAGTAAGAGAGGAACAGTAATCTTTGGATGAAGTTAATCCGAAAAAAGCTAAAGTAAATAATGATCTACCTGGGGATGAGCAAGTCCAAATATTTACAATATTACAAAATTTGTTTACACAGCTACAAAATTTAAATAGTGAATTACAAAACTGAGAAAGTAAAATAAAAAAGCAAATACAAAATTCAAATAGTGAATTGAATAATGAATTAAAAAGTCAAATACAAAATTCAAATAGTGAATTGAAAAGTGAATTAGAAAGTCAAGTACAAAAATCAAATAATGAATTAAAAAATCAAATACAAAATGCAAATAGTGAATTGAAAAGTGAATTAGAAAGTCAAGTACAAAAATCAAATAATGAATTAAAAAGTCAAATACAAAATTCAAATAGTGAATTAAAAAGTGAATTAAAGAATCAAATTCAAAATTTGGACAGTAAATTAGACAATCACGTACAGGAGATCAAAGACCTAAGGGAAGAGTTAAAAAACCATGTAGAAGAGTCAAAATTGGCCTCCGAAAAACTAGAAATAAAAATTAGGAAAGAAATCGAAATAAAGTCGGAAAGGGCCGAAAATATGATCGAGGCTATTCAGCAGGACTTCAAAAATCAATATGTAGTATTAAACAGTGAAGTTCAGGATAAAATAGAATGTATTAAGGGAGAATTAGATAGTCCTAAAAGTGAGTTTAGAAACTTAAAAGAAGAAGTCCAAAATATAACTCTTGAACCTGACAATGTAGTAAAAGGATGTCAGAGCCAGATTACTAGCAGAATAGCTAAGTTAGAAACTCAAGAGGTGACCCAATGTGAGATTAATAAAAATCTAAAAAGTGAGCTAATTCAAGTTATAGGAAAAGTAGAAAAGTTTAATGAGATATTAAAGAATAATTCACAAATATTACATAATAATCTCAAAGAGGAAATAGGGGAATTAATGACTCAGTGTGAGAGTACAGTATATCAAAGGCTAGAAGATAAACTTGAGTTAGAGAAAGATGAAACTATTAACCAGTTAGAGCAACAAATTAAACATTTAAATGTAGGCCTAAATGACAGTTCTAAAAGAATAGACTGTGAATGGCAAAATTATAAGTTAGGATTAGAAAGTCGTATGCAAGCTATGGACCTTAATATGGATAAAGTTGATCATAGTCAAAATGTATCTGAAACTCAGGTTAAGGAAATCAATAATGGTCATAATAACCCCGTAATCTCTGAGTTACATACAATTATTAGTCCAGTAGAATCAATGTACAATCCATTGAATGAGGCTAGACATAAAGTCATGTTAGAGCCCGAAAGTAATAGCTCCATGGCCTTAAAATTCCTCAAAATAAAATTCTTTAAAGGAGAATACCTGGAGAATCCACATGAATATCTCCAGAATTTAGACGAATTGTTCACCTTATGTCATTTATCTGAGGTAGAAAAGATTGCTATTGCCACAAACCATTTGTGTGCGGCATCTAAAGATTGGTGGCAATCGTTATTTATAAAACCGGAAACATATGGGGACCTTAAATATCTTATGTTAGCCAGTTTTTGGGGGGAAGACCGCCAAGATAACCTAAGGTATCAAATATCTCAGGAAAGATATCATGTACATAAGGGCAGTTACACTCAGTTTTTCAGGAGTCAGGCCATCAAACTGAAAACGTTGACAGATTATCCTTTATCTGAGACACAAATTGTGTGAATAATTCGCCATAATTTACCGAGGCATATCGAGCAGGTCTTGATTGCTGCTGACAGACATACCATAGAAGAGGTAGTCGAAATTTTAGATTCGCTAGAAACCAGTGATAGGAATATTGATAATAGGATTAGGGTAAATAGGGACACCCATCCTATGGTAAATAATATCAATTTCACAGATAGGTCATATGTGGGAAAGAGTAAGTTAAGTAGAGAAAAGGGATATTATAGGACGAATCCCTATAGTAGACCGAATAGCCACCTCAGTAGGCTGACAGTGAAGAGAAGGATTCTAAATGAGAATCAACCTTCTACTAGTGGTATCCCAACGATGCCAAAGAAAAATATAAAAGGTAGTAAAAATAGCGGGGCATTAAATTAAAAAGGACCTCGCAGGAATGTTCCTCACTTCGGGGCCCTATTTTTAAACATATGGGGAACAGCATGATGTGGATTATTAATAATATAGACCTTGACATTGATTATTTGGAACCAGGAAAAATGTCTGAGCCACCCATTTTATACAACTGTCCTATGATAAAAGTTATCATTTCAGGAATTATTGTCAACACCTTAATTGATTCAGGCAGTCAAGCTTCATTGTTGTCTGAAGAAACTTATTTGAAGATTCAATCAGCTGACCAATCTATTCCCATTTTACCAGCTAAAGTGATTAGGGTAATACTTGCTAATGGAAAGAAGACCAAATTATCTAATAAACAGGTTTTTATTACATTAGAAATTAATTTGTGCAAATTTGAGCATGTCTTTTTAATCATGCCAGGTTTAATTCATGAAGCCATAATCGGTTCGGATTTCATGCCTCTAAATAATTGTTATATTAATTACGGAAATGAAACTTTTGGATGCAAAGAGGAGATTTGCCCTCTTGTAGTCAATTGTAATAGTCAGATGAATCAATTAATGACCATACAGGAGACGGCAGTTGATGTAAATATTAAAGTTAAGTTGGATGGTTCATGTATTATTGGCACAGAATACTATAAACCATTTTTCCAATTGTTGTTCCTGTATCGGTGTGTTTTTTCCAAAATACCTGGTATATTAAAAGGGTATGTTCATAGAATCAATTTGAAAGATAATGAACCTTTCCAGCAGCGTACTTATCCTATTCCTTACCAATACCAGGCAGAGGTTCAGCAGCAGATTAACAAAATGATTGACTGGCAGATAATTAAACCCAGTCCTTCGTCTTATGTGAATCCATTAGTAGTCGTCAAAAAGAAAGATGGATCCATTAGAGTCTGTCTGGATGCCCGTACACTTAACCAGCATACTGTCCCAGAGCATGACATACCATCACCTATTCAGGAGTTATTGATGAAGTTCAAAGGGAAGAGCATATTCTCCACATTTGATTTGACAGCCAGCTATTGGCAAATCTCACTCCACAAAAATGATCAAAAGTATACGGCATTCCGTTACCAGGGCCAATCTTATATTTTTCAAAGGATGCCCTTTGGTTTAATTAATAGTGGGGCCGGCCTTATCAGATGCTTGAATATGGTCTTTTCAAAAGAACTGAAAAATTTGTTAGTTATATACATAGATGATATTGTCATTGCTTCGGAAAATTTAAATGATCATTTACAGCATCTTAATATGTTTCTTAGTGAGTGTTCGGATAATAATATAAAAGTCAACTTAGAAAAATGTATATTAATTGCCCGAGAAATCTGTTTTCTTGGTCATTTGGTTAGTGCTGAAGGGGTCAAACCCCACCCAGACAAAATTGTCGCCATACAAAGGTTTCCTGTCCCTAAAACAAGAAAGCACTTGAGATAGTTTTTGGGACTGTGTAACTACTATCACAGGTTTTATAAAAAATTTTCATATGATACTATGCATTTATCTGTTTTATTAAAAAAGTGTGAAAAATGGAGATGGACCCAGGAACATACAAGGGAATTTCAAAGCATTAAAGATAACTTTTTAAAAACAGTAATTTTAGCCTATCCAGATTTAAATAAAGAGTTCTATTTGCAAACCGACAGTAGTGGGTTCAGTTTAGGGGTGATTTTATACCAATTGAATGAAAATAAAGAACCTAGAGTCTTATATTTCTTAAGCCAACATTTAAGGGGAGCTGAACTTAACTATACCACTACAGAGAAAGAGGCATTAGCTGTTGTGTGGGGATTTCAAAAACTTAGACAAATTTTATTAGGATCAAAAATTATAGTATTAACTGATCATCGTAGTTTGGAGTTCCTCAACAAGAGTTACCTCAATAATGAAAGATTAATTAGATGGAGCCTCTATCTTCAACAATATCAGTATGAAATCATCTATTGTTCAGGACAGGATAATGTCATTGCTGATATTCTTAGCCATAATCCTGTCTCTGTTAATTATCAGAACACCAGTACCGAAAATATAATTATTTGTAATATGTCTAGTTTGTTAGAGGAGGAAATAGTTAGAGACTATACAAATTTAGGATTATTGCAAGCACAGGATGATAGACTGGAGAGAATAATTAACTTCTTATCAGATCCAGCTAAACTAGATCAGAAAAGTAAATATGCTGATAGAATTAGAGAGGGGTATAGGTTTAAAGATAGGATTTTAATGAAGAAATTAAAAAGGGGAGATGAAACTTCCTGGAGAGTGATTATTCCTTTGTTTAGTAAATAAACTCATAGATTATGTGCACTCCCAATATGGACACTATGGATTTCAGAAAATTGAACCTATTATGAAGAAGCATTTTTATTTTCCTAAGATGTCTGAATCCATTGCCCGTAGACTTAGGGAATGTGAGATTTGTTTAAAAACTAAGTTTCAAAATAAATCGTCTGTAGGAACACTTCAACCCATACTACCCAGTAAGCCCAATGAATTATTGGCACTGGACTTTTATGGGCCACTTCCACCTTTCAACTGTCAAAAATTTATTCTTATGATGTATGATGTTTTTACCAAATATGTCTCTGCTTACCCAGTTCCAAAAACAGACGCTAAAAATGTGATTAAGTGTTTAGAAACATATCAAATTCCATTAATAGAAAAACCAGCTTCAATACTTACCAACCACGCTACTGCATTCATTTCGGGTACATGGAAAAAGTGGGGTAAGAAGCAAAATATTCAACATATCATGTGCTCTATTCGAAACCCCCAATCCAACCCAAGTGAAAGAATCATGCGTGAGATAAGTCGATTGTTCCTAGTATACATGGAACGGGATCACAAACAGTGGGTCAATAAGTTACCACAGGTGATTAATTACATAAATATAACTATTAATGAGTCTACTCGGATGTCTCCAATTTGACTTCATTTCGGTAGACCTGAACCATTATTAATCAAGACACCGTTACCCGTAATAGTGGAAAATATTAATGTGGAACATGACCAAGCAATGTCTAGAATTAACCTTAGAAAGATGGGTGATAAACACACTCGGTATTCCAAAACCGGTCCACATCCTTTTAAAGTTCATGATTTTGTTTTAATTAGAACTCCCCATGTGAGTAATCTCCAGAAACATATGTTTAGAAAATTCATGTCTCTTTATGAAGGCCCCTATGAAATTGTGAAACAAGTGGGTGAGAATGCCTTTTTGGTCTCAACCCCTGATGGAACAAGAGGTACCTATAATGCCCGAAGCTTACTACCATATCCTAAACAAAATTAAATCTGTAAGATTGAATTTATTAACTTCTAAGAGAAGTATGATATAGACCTAGCAATACAATAAGAAATATTAATAATGTATGTGTTATTTTATTTTTTATTTATTTATAACAGTGGGAGAATTGTAACCTAGTGTTATTGACACTTGGTTTATTTGGCATTATTTCCACAGGAAAACAATGCTATCCTTTTTTAGAAAATAAAAAGATAAAATAATAATAATATTAAGTGATTAATAAAGTATGTTATTTACTCACTTTAACGTGTTTTAAGTAAATAACTAATAAATTTAGTAATCCAATGTCATTTTGAAGAAGAGCATGAATAATTTAATTAAAATATTAACAATAAGAGCAATTTAATATAGTATAAAAGCTTATATCATAAACAGTAATTGATTTTGGATGGGTAGAGAGGGAGAAATGGATGGAGTGTCTTATCATAAAGCACAATAACTTCTGATAATTTATTTTTGTAGAAAATCATATTTAAAAAAAAATATATATCACTAATTATTAATTAAATGTATTTATTAATTTTTTTTTATATTGTCAAATTACTTTTGTAATCAAGTTAAATAATACTAAAAATTATATAATTGTAATAGGTTT
>JAQFVV010000288.1:0-246363 GCA_028023455.1 Epiperipatus broadwayi | reverse complement strand
CGCCACACTTATTATCATGTATGTTTTAAAATGTATATTTAAATTTATTGCTCGATCTAAACCTTGGGTTAATATCAAATTTAAATTGTTTTATTTGCGTATTTTATGTGCCAACATAGCATCGACCGAGCGAAGCAAATTTTAATTAATTATACTCCCCATTCCTTATAAAGAATTTAATTTTACGTTCATGACTCCTTCCCCCAAATGATATTTAGTAAACCGCTCGTTTGATGACTATATTATTTTCTTTATAATATATAAAAGTGATTCACAAACTTCATGAATGTGTGCGAGGTGTGGGAATAATAATTCGAATATGTGGGAGTGCGTGTGTTAATTATATTTTGTTTAAAATCTCACACTCACACATTTTCTTTAATGTAAATCCCATTATTAATTTTAAGTATTTCAATTATTATTCTGAGTTCGGGAGGGTGCAGACTTTCCTTTATAAATGCAGTGAGTTGCTTATGTGCCCAATCTTTCATTATGTTTCCCTTTTGGTTTGATTATATATATGTCTTAGTGTTGCTGGCAAGGGTATTCGATGTTGAGACCACTTTGTTCTTTAAAAGGGCTTTAAACGGCCAAGTCTGTTTCCCCTTTACTTCTTCCTGCAGTTTCCAGTCAATGTGTGTACCAGAGCATCACACCTGGAGATGCTGACGCAGTTCTTCTCAGCCATATGCTAGCATACTCCAATCTTTAGGGCTACGGCCGAGACCAATGTGGGGTGCAACATATGCGTCTGATTTTATTATTTATTTCTTTGTTGTCACAAAGTTCCTGTAGTTTAAATGGACTACCACCCTCCATCGTTTCCTAAACCTTGCGAGTACCACTGACTCCCTTTGTTTTAAATACTTTAAGATAATATTATACTTACAGATATATTTCCGCACTAAGCAAGTCGTTGCCGCCAAGCTCGTTGGAGCCACTCTGCATTATTCTGAAGTCAGCCTTTATCATAAAACTATTTAAATATCTTTTATTATAAATATTTCCAGTACTCTTGTTCTTAGGCTTCGCACGTATTCAAGGTTTAGTAAGGCACATTCGTAAGCGATAATTGGCCCAGGTTATAGATTAACGAATAAAATGATGTAATCAATTGTAGTTAACCATTTGACGCCACTATTTAATAAATAAATAGTGCAAGAAATCATATTTACCACCTAATAAATCATGTTAATTTAATCAATTCCTGAAGTTAGTAGTTGTTTTCTGATTCATCTCATTGTGTCGTATTGTCTGGGTTATACACGTATCTATTAAGACTTTCCAAACGCTAGCTGTTAATTTATTTATTAATCACATGTAGTCTCCTGTCTCTCTCTGACCACCGCGGCCTAAAAAGATATTGCTATTGTGGTGGCAGGTTTGGGTTTCCATCGTATTTAGTTGCGCGGTTGATCTGCTATATTCGAATTCGGTATGACAGGCCCTGAACCCACTTGTGGTGCTGTTTTTCGAGTGTGGTGGAGAAACTATGCAACTTGTTTATGAGATGTGCAAATTCTGACCGTTACACTACTAATATCAATTGGTAATACTATCTTTCTTCATAGATTCATATATTTAATTTTAAATTAGCCCACATTTTGCATCTAATTAATGGATGATCACTTACCATATTGAACTATATTACGAGTAGTGCAATCTTGATATATATATATTGTTGATCAAAATTTAATCCTATTTTACTGTACCCTTATGTAGATATTTTCATTTACAATTTTGTAATGATTTAAAATTCCATACTTGGACATTTTCTCAAACAAAATATCATAATACGTAATTTTTCTTGTTGAAAATTTCTCAAGTTTGTCCCTTCTTTTTATGTCCATAATCCAATTTGCTCATAGTACTTTTATTTTTTAGTTTTTTAAAGTGCATAATGTAAGTTTCTTATGGTAATTTTAAAATTATTGTTTGGTGTCATAGATGTCACCTATTTCTTCATCACAATTATAGCTTGCAGGGATGTAAACCTAAATTATTTTGAATTTGGGATTTTTTATTAAGGTGAATAATTAACTTCTATTTTTACCAAATCTATCTGTTTTCTTCTCAGTCTGTACAATATTGTTCTTCGAAATCCATTTTACAAATCAATTGCCTCTATTTTTTATTGTCACAAAGTTAATTAATATCCTTTTAATATTAGACTATACTTTTTCCAATACACTAATCTTCTTTCAACAAAAATGATCTTGATCTACATTTGTATAGTTAAATAGAAATCATCTTTAATTGATAAGCTTGGGTTTGAAATCAGGAAATTACTAGAAATTTCTTTTTCATTTCATATAGATTTATTTCACTCTAAGTAATACGCAATGTTATGTAAGCAAATAAAAGATTATCATTGAATTACAGTTTATGTTTTTAATCAAAATTTCTTAGCAGTCTTCAATTCTTTCTACTGTCAATTCTTGCCTTAGCTGATGATTTTGCACGCTCCGAAACATTATTTCATTTGTCATGTTTGTAAATATCTAAAGAAAATTGTATACACGTCCTGACGAATCAACATATGTTTTAGTTAAGAATTATCAATAGAGTGAGATGAGCATAAACTCAGAAATAAAATGCAAATAAACTCACAATGCTGGATGATATATGTTGGTCAGCATTTCATCCATTTTCATATACCCCATGACTGTATCAGTGGATATTAGTAATTTCTTCGGCTCAATTCTGTCGAAATCCCCAGAAACGAATTTAAGAATAGACTTCTAAAAACAAATTTATTACGAATTTTGTATTGATTTTCACATTAATAAAAGGCGCCATACATAAAGATATATTATTGTTACATAATTGGTCCTTAATAAAACTATAATGTTTTTAAATAAAATTTTCCAAGTATGTCAATTGTAAAAGTATAAATATAATAGATTTAATATAATGCAGTAAATGCTTTAACATTATATAGGTGAATCGTCATCAATCTGACTATAAGAATAATTCATCATAGACTTAATATTTTAAATAAAAATAAAGAGAGACAATTTCTAAACACTTTAATTTAGCAGATCATTCAATTGATGATTTAAGAGTCGTCAAATTGACAAGAGAGAATAAATAAAAAAAAAATTAAAATTTATAAGTATAAAATCCTGAGTTCTCTAGTTATAAACATGAATATAGAAACCATTACCTCATTGAATGACCTAGTTTTTTAATGCTGTATTTTTTATTCATAATTATTATTTGATATTTAATATATTACACAATGATATATATATATACATTTGTAATTTAATATGAATTCATGACAATTTTTGCAGATATGAATTTATATATATATATATAAAATACATATTTTGCGGGTTCATCCGTGTTAAAAACTTTTAATATCAATATTCTGACGTTTCGACTTGGTCACACAAGCCATCCACAGAGTTATAAAAAGGTAGAAAGACGGTTGTAGAGGCGCTACAATCACTGGTTTAAATAAAACATTAAAAATCCCACCAATAGCAAAAATGTTAAATTTAAGAATGTTTTTTAAAAAAATCTTTCCAAATAGGAGGAAGTTTGCACGTATCATCTCGCTTATTGATACAATCTGGCCTTT
This sequence comes from Epiperipatus broadwayi, assembly GCA_028023455.1. Lineage (NCBI taxonomy): Eukaryota > Metazoa > Onychophora > Udeonychophora > Euonychophora > Peripatidae > Epiperipatus > Epiperipatus broadwayi. The sequence continues at coordinate 242,777 of JAQFVV010000288.1, read as the reverse complement.
TAAGTATCTCAATGGCTTCTCTGATTTTGCATTGGTAGAGATTATCACATCTGGATATGATCCTGGTACTAGAAAAATCTATTTTATGACCTGAATCTATAGTATGGAGTGAGAGTGCTGATGATGATGAGTGTTGTTTAACTGCATTAGCATGCTCATCTCTCCTAACACTGATGCGACGATTACTCATACCTACGTAAGAAGCTTTACAATTTTTACATGAGATTTGATAGACACCATGAGATTCAAGAGGGATTGAATCCTTAGGCTTGGTTATTATATTGCTGATCTTTTGATGAGCCGAAAATGCTGTATCTATATTATAGCATTTTAATATACGTCCGATACTGTCTGTAGTTCCTTTTACATATGGAACACAAATCCTAATAGCTGACTTATCATCTTTTTGTTTCCTATTTTGTCTATTTTGGGCTTGAAATAAGGCTTTTTTTATAAATTTGTAATTATAACTATTTGCTAATAAAACACTATTAATATGATTTATTTCTTCTTTCAGATGTGTGTCATCTGAAAGGTTAATTGCTCTATTTAAAATAGGAAACAAAAAGATGATAAGTCAGCTATTAGGATTTGTGTTCCATATGTAAAAGGAACTACAGACAGTATCGGACGTATATTAAAACGCTATAATATAGATACAGCATTTTCGGCTCATCAAAAGATCAGCAATATAATAACCAAGCCTAAGGATTCAATCCCTCTTGAATCTCATGGTGTCTATCAAATCTCATGTAAAAATTGTAAAGCTTCTTACGTAGGTATGAGTAATCGTCGCATCAGTGTTAGGAGAGATGAGCATGCTAATGCAGTTAAACAACACTCATCATCATCAGCACTCTCACTCCATACTATAGATTCAGGTCATAAAATAGATTTTTCTAGTACCAGGATCATATCCAGATGTGATAATCTCTACCAATGCAAAATCAGAGAAGCCATTGAGATACTTAAAAGGCCAGATTGTATCAATAAGCGAGATGATACGTGCAAACTTCCTCCTATTTGGAAAGATTTTTTTAAAAAACATTCTTAAATTTAACATTTTTGCTATTGGTGGGATTTTTAATGTTTTATTCAAACCAGTGATTGTAGCGCCTCTACAACCGTCTTTCTACCTTTTTATAACTCTGTGGATGGCTTGTGTGACCAAGTCGAAACGTCAGAATATTGATATTAAAAGTTTTTAACACGGATGAACCCGCAAAATATGTATTTTATATATTTAACCCGTGCAAATCTTCGTTTTAACATATATATATACATTGTTTTCGTATACATGTTTTGCACAGACATAACCAACCATTGAAATTTTTTTATAAGGTATCGTGGGAAAATGGTTAAAGTTTTTTTCTTCTTTTTCTTAATAAATACAAAAAAAAGTAGGGTATTTATCATAATAGATTTCTTTAAAAAAGACGACTAACCATCCTATAAGATTTTTTTACTGTATGAGGTGTGAAAGAAAATGATATTTAGTTTTTGAAAGAAATCATTTGACATCATTTTCTTAAGAAAACCAGTCCTCTAATTTAAATATTAAAAACAGTTAGGTAGAAAAGAAGTGTGTTTTGTGTATATATATATTAATTCTAATATTATCATTATGGAAGCTCCCGAAAATAATACTATGAGAGGTTGTCATGACAACAGTTTGAAATTGTTAATTGTTTTTGTTACTGGGATTATCTAAGTGAAATTGAAGTTGTACAAAATGTAAATTAGATCAGAAATTAAAACTTTAATTATAATAAAATTAAAATAATACAGTAACGATATTAATTGATATAAAACTCTCATATATAAATTACATTCATTTAAATTTATTATTTTAATAAGTGCGACAATTAGAATTTTTATTAAATGTTACATAATTTTACATATTTGGATTAATTGCTTTATCTTGCTTTCCATCAGGATAAAAATAAATTATATAATGTGTAAAATCTATTAATTTGGGGACTCAATTGAATATACACAATTTTCAATAAAAATAACTGATCAAACATTGAATTATATTAGAGATTCGTATTATTCTAGCAGCAATTAGAATTGTTTGACCGAAATATATGTATATACTGCAGAGCGAATCTTATTATTTTGTTACGGTATCCTGATCGAAAAAAGCACGTTTGCAGTGGTATGATTAGAAAAGATGTGTCTATATAATTATTTGCACATTCAAAATTTTATTTTGAAGAGGTGTGTTTGTGCATATGCATAAATGTTTTTAGAGAAGCAGAAAAAAATAAATGCCCCATTAAAATATAATTAATCTATAAATCACACAAGTAAAAATAATCATCATTTCTTTCACATGATTGTTATAAAACGTTATCTAGCAAAAGAAATCGATATTATGTAATAAGAAATATTTCACTTTCAAAAAGTTTTATGAAGGAAGGAACATAGTTTATTAAACCACTAAACATCACATGGCCACGATTTTCTATGCTTTTACAAGCTGCTGCTAAACAGTTCCAAAGTCTTCATACAGTAGTGCCACCCAGTGCAAATCATAGTAATCAATGAATTCAAGAAAGTGCATACATAAAATTGCCATGTAATGCCTTCACATCCAATATCTCCGGACTAGATTCTAGCTTGTGGCTTTCATCAGTGAGAAGTATTGTATCTGAGAGCATTGCACTTTGATCTTAGAACCTAATGAAAGCTACAGAATAAAAAACTATACTAGGGATATTGAATGAGTAGGTACTATATAGATATTTTATGCATAAAACATCTTGCATAAATTGATTGGTATGACTTGGCCTGGATGACACTAATGTTCAGAAAGTTTAATACTGATTTCATTTAGTTTATTATTTAAACAAATGTTATATATAGTTTAAATTGTTAATTTAAAACAAAATTAACAAGGAAAGTCCATACAAGATGATCAAAAAGGTAAAAATTTCCTAAGTCATACCAACATTCAACCTTTGTGTTGATGTTAGCGATGAATTTTTTTCAAGCATTATCAAAAATGAAAGAATGCCTTTGAAATAAATATTATCCTAGAGAACAATATAGTAAAGACTGTTGATATTTGCTGTCTGTAAGATATTGATCTCTTGAATTTTTTCCCAATTAAAAATTCAATAAAAGCAATTGCGAATGAATTTGATGTAAAACCATAACTAGAAGTTATAATAATAGTAAAGCATCTATCAAAAAGTGATTATCATACTTTTATAAGCAAAAATCCCAACTATTTTAAAGAATATGAGATACAAAGAAAAATATATGAATTAATAATGTATATACATTGTTTTTAAAAATAAATCATTATTCGGTATGTACATTTTAATATAATTACTATTAAATATATTGTACATTTATTTAAAACAAGATAGAAAAAATATAAAGATACTCACTGATATTTTTATTTTAAAGTTTATTTTCTAAAAAAACAATAATCAAATGTTAATTCTTAATTTACTATTTTTAACTGAGGTTTAAAGTTTATATCTGTGCTAAGATAATCTCTAGTTTCGAAAATGATTAGTAATAATCATTAGTGTATTTATCAGAAATGGATGGCGTCAAAGTTGTGAGTGGAGGAAGTTTGACAATGGTAAATGAAAAAGTAACAATTTACTCTAGATAAATACTATGCATATAACAAAGATATATATGAGAGATAATGACCTGGGCCAACTGATGAGTGCTGGTTCAGCATGAAATGTATCTTGGGGGTCATTTGTCTTTTATTGTATCTTTATTTATATGAATTTAAAAAGAATGGGGAAGTATGGAGGTGTTTATTATTTCTATAAATATATTACGTATGGGACAGAGAATGGTGAATAACTCCGTGTGTGTAAATTAAAAAAATTAGATATATTAATCTTTAACTGAGGTTTAAAGTTTATATCTGTGCTAGAGGTAATCTCATCTTTCAAAAATGATTAGTAATAATCATAAGTGTATTTATAAGAAATGGATGGTTCAAAGTTGTGAGTGGAGGAAGTTTGACAATGGTAAATGAAAAAGTAACAATTTACTCTAGATAAATACTTTGCATATAACAAAAATATATATGAAAGATAATGACCTGGGCCAACTGATGAGTGCTGGTTCAGCATGAAATGCATCTTGGGGGTCATTTGTCTTTTATTGTATCTTTATTTATATGAATTTAAAAAGAATGGGGAAGTATGGAGGTGTTTATTATTTCTATAAATATATTATGTATGGGACAGAGAATGGTGAATAACTCCGTGTATGTAAATTCAAAAATCAGATATATTAATCTTTAACTGAGGTTTAAAGTTTATATCTGTGCTAGAGATAATCTCATCTTTCAAAAATGATTAGTAATAATCATTAGTGTATTTATAAGAAATGGATGGTTCAAAGTTGTGAGTGGAGGAAGTTTGACAATGGTAAATGAAAAAATAACAATTTATTCTAGATAAATACTTTGCATATAATAAAGATATATATGAGAGATAGTGACCTGGGACAACTGATGAGTGCTGATTCAGCATGAAATGCATATTGGAGGTTATTTGTCTTTTATTGTATCTTTATTTACATGAACTTAAAAAGAATGGGGAAGTATGGAGATGTTTATTATTTCTACTTTCTTTTAATGATAAAATAATTTGTAGTTAGTATATGTACAGTCAGTATTGCTAAAAATACAAATTAGGTATATTTTAAAATAATATTTACAATTTAAAAAATATTTTAAATAGGTGTCCATTTAACATCTCGAAAGAAAATAAATATTTATTTGTATACTTGATATTGTCATATAATTGGTTATATTTTTTGACAAGAAGGAAATAGAATTGAAGTAACTACATTATTTTGGGATTAGATATTTTGTCTATGTAATATTTTATATTTTAATCAGTACTAATGTAATAATAAAGATGATGCATTTCTTATATAAATATGTTCTACTCATTTTCTTACTGTAAAATATTTACATATATCACATGTCAAGCCTGACCTTACAACAGTTTTAATAATTTTCCTTGTCCATAAGATTTCAACATTAATTTTAATATTAAACTGTTATTATTTATCAGAATATAAAAAAATTAATTTAATTTTATAGATATTTTTGTTTAGAAATAAAGTAAAATCGAAAACATTACATTTTATCTGTGCAATTATTAAATAACGATATTGTAATTAAAACAATAAATTGTGTTACCATCAATAACCAATAGAAACACTTTCATTTCGGAAATGAAAAAAAACTTTTTTATTTAACATTTTGCTTTAAAATTTTGAAAAATAAATATCAATACATGATAAATCTATCAAATTATGCTTTAAATGTTTAAAAGAGAACACTATATAAATTTGAAACTAAAATGACTTTTATGATGGTTGATATTATTGATTTCTGTATTGATGATAAATGAAGATGTTTTCATTATTTTGAGATTTTTATGTTTGTATGATGCTTCAGATTCCTTATCTCAGCACTGTTCCCAACCATTTTATTCACCTGTAAGTCTCAAATGAGAGCCAAATATATATTTTATATTTGTTAGCGTCTAAGTATCAAAAGTGCTCCAGACATAATTCTTAAACTGTATTGTGAATTAGATCAAAGTCCCTTAGTAGATTAAGACATTAGTTAAATGTAATGTTCATTTAGATTTGATTTGGTTGATAATATCTTTGTGCTCAAGATGTATCATGTTGCATAATACACTCATTGTCAGTGAGATATTTTTTTGTTCATCTCAGAATTGCAAATGAATGATCAAGTTCAATAAATGAATGGAATTTATTAAAAATATAAATTTATACCAATATAATGAATTTGTAAATATTATCTAGACCAAGAATGACAATGTTTATTATGCTCATAGAATGTTGTAAGATAACTATCACCAAGTGTGACATTATTTTAAGAGTAAAATAAAAAAAAAATTAAAGCAGAAATTTTAATCTAGTGATGTTTATTCTAAATTGACTATTTTATTTCTGTATGGCGAAGAGAAAATCTAACTCTCATTGCAGAGATTATAGGCATGGTTTTTATGTGAAATTTTGTATTATAAATAAATTTAGAAGTAATTTAAAACGATAATAGTTATAAAAAGTAAAATGTATTATAATTTTTAATTTAAAATAAAATGACTGTTTTAAAACAACATTGCTATAGAAACCAATCACAAAAAACGGGGGGGGGGGTGAGAAGAAAAACTTTTTGATCATCTATTTTACATAAAAGATTGGAATTATTTTTATTTCTTCATCGTGTCACTTTCTGCATAGAAGTTAATAAAAATTGTAATGATTATTTAAATAAATATTATATAGTCTCTAGGTATAATTTCAGAATGCCTCCTCTGATCTTTCCAGTGGTGTAGCTGACTATGGAGCTAGAAAGAAAGAAACGGCTTAAAGTTAACTGTGATTCTGCTAGTCTATTAATTACTGTCTAAGCTGAAGATGAATAGAGGTGACACTTCCAATATAAGAAAACTTGCTTCTAATCTATTATCAAAATGGAAATATTTGTCTATGAATTGATTTGTAAATATTCTTAATATCGATGCTTTAAATATCTGAAAAAACCTCAGAAATACTATGAGGAAATAAATCACATGGAGTTAAAATGTGAAAAATGTTTGTAGATGTTAAAACTAACACTTTAACCATATATCTACCTTCACAAGCCAATAAAGTGTGAGATCATGAAGATATCAAGATAGTAGACAGAACTTAGTATGAGTTTATTCTAGGTGAATTATTATAAATCCACTAAGATTTTTCTTTCAAAGTATGCTCGTCATACAATCTTAAATGTAAATATACAAATATAATTTTTTATTATTATCATTTTATTTGTTAATTATAATTATTACTATTACTATTATTAATAATTTTTGCTTCTTGTATATTTCTCATTCTAATTTCAAGCACATTATTTATTTTGTCATTTAATAATAGTACTAAAGTAGAGATGGTTAGACTTGTTTGTGTATTTGGCATCATTATTACCGTTATCATCATATCTTCTATTTATGTCCATCACCTACTTTTCATTTTCAATCTTCTATACCATTATAAATAAATCTTTTATTTACTTTAACTAAATTATGTTGAGCGATTACTATGGCTACATTATATATTTGTATATAAAAATATTTTCAAAGTTGAAAAAATAATAACAATTTATTAAATTAAAACTTCCAAATCAAATTATTCATAAAAATGATATACAAATAAATTTATGATAAATTATCTATACTTTCTTACTAAATTAGATTAACTCATAAGAGGACCTTATCTCATATTTTAAGTATTACAATTTATATTTGAGATTGATATTTCTCCCATTTCTAAATTTCTGTAAAATTGAATAATTGTTTAGATCCATTACATTTCTAAATATTATTATATTCAGTGTAATATTTTTTATACTATACTCGTTAGTTTTATTTTGTAAAAAATAATCCGTAAACTTTGAAATGAAAGTGCTGCTTCAGCAATATTGCCCCTATTGTGTACGTAAGGCAGATCACTAATATTTACATTCTAGCCTTTTTGCTCAGATATAATTTTAAATAAATGAATTTCATAATTCAAACAGTAGGTGGTGCAATAAAAAATAAAAATATGACCAAATATTTTTTAAAAAATACACAAAAGAAATAAAATTTCCAAGAACGATTATTCTATCCAATTATTAATATGATACAAACAGATATATTATTCCCACTTTTAGCCACTCACTTTCATAGAAGTCATATAAATGTCTCAAGCATTCTAAAATTACAAAAACAAACGTGTTCTTTACAGGTATTCCAATATATTATTATTATTATTATTATTATTATTATTATTATTATTATTATTATTATTATTATTATTATTATTATTATTATTATTATTATTATTATTATTATTATTATTATTATTATTATTATTATTTGTTGTTGTAGTTATAATTATTATTTAATAACCTGTATGTTTATACTTTACGTTTGTCCAATATAATAATATCTACCAACTTAATCAAATCAGGATACAGGCGCAATATAGTATATAGCAAAATTAGACGTTTTGTAAATAATATTGGAAAACATAGAGATGAAGACAACAGGCCTTGGATATTGTTGCCCTACGTGCACTCTTTACACAAAACATTTTATAAGACTTTTGCTAAGGAATTTCGTTTGAGTTTTCATACACCTAACTCAACTAATAGGCTTATTAACAACACTAAGGACACTATAGCTTCTGATCAGACCCCACAGGCTGTGTACAGAGTGGCATGCCCTCATAATGGATGTAAGCATCATACTATGGTGAAACGAAAGCCACCATAGCTACTAGGATATCACAACATAGGTATAAATACAATAAAGCACATACGGATCCAGAATGCACTTCAATTTTTGCTCAGCATCAAAAATTGTCGGGACATGTGTTCGAACCCACATCTGCAAAATTAGTTTGTACTGAGTGACATGATGTTAGGCGAAAAGTAAAAGAAGCTTACTTTATAGCAGAGGACTCTTTCGCCATTAATCGTAAGGATGCATGTTTTGCGATATCTAAAAGATGGTCTTAGTGACTCATTTGCATATAATTTGCATATCAGATTTATTTATATAATGATTTCAAAGAAAGGATCATAACTGGCTATGAATATGAGAAGTACATCTTCTTGAAAGTGCTTAGCCATTCAATTTAATTTTCAATTTGTTTTTATAGCTTTACGTTGGAAGTGTCAAAGCACGTTTTGATATTATTATAATTATTATTATTATTGTTATTATTATTATTATTATTATTATTATTATTATTATTGTTATTATTATTATTATTATTATTATTATTATTATTATTATTATTATTATTATTATTATTATTATTATTATTATTATTATTATTATTTAAAGTCGTATCCATCAGATGTAAACATTACTCTTTTTAATATTTATTTCTATAGACTATATTCCTAGCCATTATTATTTCTTAAATACAAAAATACTATTTGGTACATTCTGATTTACTTCTTATGGGCGATAACTGATAAGAGAGAATGACTTTCGGGTAATTAGGCACTAAAATAATCCAACATGTAAACATATAGCTGTATCTCTTGGAAAATAATATTTTAAATAAAATTAGTCAAATTTTTAAATAAACTATACTCATTATGATTACTGAAAAATCCAAAAACAAACAATAACTACCATCACACCCATAAATAAGCTATAATATAGAGCAAAAAAATTCTACATTAATCAAAAAATAAAAGCAAATAAGCCATTATTAATTTCTATTTACGATAACAACAACTCAAATAAAATATACCGATAAATCATGACTTAAGTATAGTTAAATAGATACACGATGCAATTATTAAAGTTTTCATTATATTCAATTCATTATAAATTATTTATTAATAGCTAGAAAATAAATTCTTTACAACAGCTATATAATAAATAATAATTTTATACATAAAAAGCCTTTTTCAGCACCTGCCTTGGTGATCTTTTCAAATGTTACAAATATATTTAACGTTAACAAATTAAATATTAAGTATTAAATATTTACATTTCATCAAAGATCTAAAAAGAAAACAAATAAATGAAACATACTACATTAAAAATAATTTGATTAATTGTATAAATCTTTACAAGAGTTTTATAAATTTGGTTAATAATTGTTTGGTTAAAAATGAATGGAAAATTATGTAAGATGATATATATATATATATATAAATGCGTGTAATATTCATGTAACATGTTGTTATGATATAGTCAATTATTTTGTAATTATTGAATTTAAATATGAGAGTTTTGATTTGTCTTAATTATTTATATTATTATTGTTTGTTTTAATTCCACTACCGGACACTGGATGGTTTTATTTCAGAAATAATTCATTAACATTAAGTAGATTAGTAGCGTTTGAAAAGGGCACCAAAGCAGGTGCTGAAAAAAACTTTTTGTGTATAAAATTATCATTGATTATATAGCTGTTGTAAAGAATTTATTATTATTTTCTGATTATTATTTTGTGGAAGAGCAGCATAAGGATTTTTATTCTTTTTATATGATGTTTAAATAAGCCCTTGCTTTTTTAAATTTTATTCTAGAACAGGTGTGGACATCATTTGGTCAGGTCCTTAACAGCTCTCAATTTGGCCTACATACATTTCCACAAACGTTTATAAAATAGACCTGTATAAAACTTCTATTTAAAAATATACATAATGCAATGCAAATATCAAATTAAGGGTTAAGTAAAATAAAATTTATTTTATTTTAGAAAAGAAGAAGTTGGCTAAAATAGATAATTGTAGAGAGAGAATGAAATTGAATAGTAACTTGTTAGTAGATATTAATAAAAGTGGAGAGATGGGAGTAAAAAATTTTGGAACTACATTAAAATGAGAAATGTAGGGGAGAGAGAGATAGTATTACTAGATGATGAGGGAATAGAGTGTAGCTCTAGAGAAAATTTAGAGAGAATTTTAAATCGATATGTAATGAATATAGAAAATATGTTAGATGTGAAGGATAGAATGACTGAAAACATGAAAGCATATAGTAATGGGAATGTTAGGTTTTCAGAAAATAAACTGAATGAAGTAGAGAAGAAATTGAAAAGTGGAAAGGCAAAATGTATAGATGGATGGGCAGCAGAGATGGTAATGAATTTAGGATATAAGGCAAAAGCAAAGTTATTATCTTCTTTTAATAAGATGGCACAGAATAGAGTTTTCCCAAGTAGTTGGAGTAATACAAAAGTAAGATTATTATTTAAAGGAAAGAGTAAGGATGATAGAAAGTTAAATAATTATAGACCGATAGTGGTAATATCAGTTTTATATAAAGTTTTCTCATATATGGTGGCTAGAAGAGTTATAAAATGGATGGAAAGGGAATAATGTGATGGGGGAAATGCAAGGAGCTTTTAGATTAGATAGCCATATAGGAGATAGTTTATTTGTAGTTACACAACTTATTGATATGAATAGAAATTCATGAAAACAGTAATATATGAGTTTTGTAGATAATAGAGAAGGCATATGATAGAGTAAATACAAATAGATTATGAATAAGTTTAGAAAATTTGGGAATAATGAAGCTTTAGTAGATATTATTAAGAAATTATATGAAAAATAATTATTATATATATCAATTAGGGAATATAGAATCAGTTAGATTTAAAATGGGGTGAGACTAAGGCAAGGATGCCCTATGTCACCTATTTTGTTTGTGTTATATTTGAGTGAAATAGAAAGAGCAATAGAAAGATTAGGAAAAGGGATAAAGATACTGTTAATAGGTAGTAAGGGAGTATATATTTTGTCAGGCTTTTTTGCGGATGATATATTTTTGGGTGCAGAAAGAAGAAAAGATATGGAAATTAGGCTGAGGACATGTGCAAGGTGGGTAAAGAGAAAGGGATTAAATTTAGTGAAGAAAAATCAAATATAATGATGGGTAATACTGGGGAAAGAGAAGGTGTAGAATTTTTATTGGGAGATATTAATTTAAGGGTGGTAAATAGATATAGTTATTTGGGAATTATTTTAAGTAATCAGAAAAATTATTCCGATGTGTGGGGAAAAAAGATAAACGAAACAAAGAAAAGAAAGGGACTGATAAAGAAATTAAGTGTTTTCTTATAATAAATATGATGTAGCTAGTATTATATAGAAGGGAGTTGCAGTAGCAGGGTCAACATATGGTAATGATGAATTATATGTTAGTAAAGGGGTATTAAATTACTTAGAAAAATTTCAAAAGGAAATATGAAGACATGCATTGGATGCAGATGCATGGACAGCAAAAGAGGCAATTCAAGGAGAAATGGGATGATCAAGTTTTCATATGAGAGATGCAAAAAGTGAAATGAAAGTGTTTGGTAGATTGCAGTTTATGTATAATAAAAGAATAGCCAAAATAATATTTAATTGGGTTATGAGTAAAGGGCAGGCAACAAGATGTGTGAGAAAGGTAATGCGGTATGCAAAGATTTAGATAAAGAATTTATATCAGTATATTTGTACAAAAGGTAGGATGATTGTGTTAGAAGGATTGTTGAGTGTTATAGTGGTAAGGAATGGGAAAAAAGAGTACATTTATTAATAAGGAATAGAGAGTTTGAGAGATGGTGAACTAGTATGGAGAGTAAAAAGAGTTTAAATATTTATAGAAATAAACAGAATATTAGGTGCTAGTTAATATACGATAATAGTAACGAAAGTAGTTTATTGTTTAAGCCTCGAACGGGATCTTTAGCAACAAGAGAATACACATGTAAATTGAAAAATATGGGTGATTTAGTCTATAAATCATGTAAGGAAGAAATAAAAAAATATTAGGCATTTTTTAATTGAATGTAAATGCTTGAAAACAGAAAGGGCACATATAATGACATTATGGAAGAATAAATATGAAAAAAGTGATTATACAGAAAGTGGATTATTGGTTTTTATGTTGGGTTTGGGAAAATATAAGGGGGAATTAGATATTAAGACCATAGAGTTGACAAAGATTATGTTGTGGAAATGGAATGGAGCAGAATATGGGAAAACTTAGACTGGGGAATGTAAAATAAAGTAGCTAACAAGTTTCTTGGGCCATAATTGCTGAGAGATTCTTGACTTTGTTTAAGGAGAAGCTACAGTACCTTACATCACATCAGCTCTAGGAAAAAGTTAAAGTCTTGTAAGAATATTTTCAAATTTTTTTTTATTTGTTCAAGGGTCCAAAATTAAGCTATAATCGTGTTGTTTTGTCTTCTTTAGTGTGCTTTTTTGTGAATTAAGTTTTTAAATTCGTTCCTAGTGTAACAGAAGAGATTTCAACATTTCCAACATGGAGTCTGAATGTAAATGTAACAAAATGTAAGTCATAAATAGTATTATAAGTGACAATAAATTTGAGAGGGTGCAGTTAATTCCCGAGATGATTTTAAGTTCCGAATCAATTGGAATTAGTGCAAAAGATGTTTGGGAGTGAATAAATCAAAGAAAATAATCATTTCAAGAGAAAATTTTGCTGAAACCAGAAGTGCAGTAGATTTTGGTTTATATATCCATGAGAACATTAATCTAAGTGAAAATAAAGTTGATAGAATGAAATGCAATATTACTTTACATGACATGGCCAAAAGTGAAGTAAATCTGGCGGAAAATAAACTTGTAGGGGTCCGTTACAAAGTTGTCTAAAATTCTACTGATAGATTTGAAGAATAACGGGAATTTTAATGCAAAAGGAGGAGCTTCACTGGAAGTGCCTGATTTTTGTGATAAATGATCGAAATTAGATCAAAACAAAGCTGAATATTAAAAAATCCATATATTAGCCAGTACAAGCACTAATTTTGGTGGCCATTACAACAACATGCAAACATTCGGTGTAAAAAGTTATTATTCCACACATTGATGCAAAAGAAAGAACAGAGTGTAGAGAAAGATCAATTGGATGTCACAGAATCTCAACAACGTCCAGTAGATATCATTAGTAAAAGAAATATTAGGTTTTCCAGGTGTTACTTATGCAGAAAAGTTGATAGTGGGAGTGAATACTACCAATCCCCAATGTAAAGGGCCTTCAAATAAGATGACCCCAACAGTCAATGAGGATAATGCTAATCATAGATCTAAGTCATTGTTGACATCTGAAGGCTATAGATCTAATCAGAGTAAAGAGGATATGTCTATCAGTTTCTTTTTTGAAAAAATATCAATAATGAACTGATATTTGGGAAATTGAAGCAGGTAAAGGAAGATTCATATTGAGTGGTAATTATTTGAATCAGGAGGACTACAAGGCTGTTTGTAATAAATTTAATTCTAAGATACCTCAGATTTTATTTGATTCTTTTTTTAGGTTTTATAATACGAACAAGTTAATTCTGAGCACTACGAGCAGTAAGTGTGAACTCATGTCTTTCCGATTGATGAATTGTTCTTGATAAAGAAACTGAGCATTACAGATGCAATAAGAATGATGAATCACCACCCAAACACAAAATACATGATTATTGAAATCAAAAACTGTTTTGATTAAAGAAGATTTTAAAAGAAAGCAGCCTTATATAGATGGCAAATACTTGGTCAAAGTTGACCTGAGAGACCAAGAGTAGTCACAGGAACAATTGGGATGTGCCATGTGGATTTTGGACTTGATCAATTATAGACTTTATTGGTGGAGTATGGTACTGTTCAACAATTCACTTACCTGATGGAGAGAAGAGTGGGAATTCAGCTACCATCTAATACAGGATTATTTTAGTTAAAGTTGAATAAAGGAATAAATCCAATAGATATACCATCAGTGTTGGATACAGGATAAGTGTCCAATATATGTGGATATTAGAGACATACAACCTCAATGTTATGGTTGTGGGAATAGGTCTCAATTGATTAGGACCTACCCCACAGAAATATATAAAACATGTATGAAAAGCAGACTTGGTTATCATAAATGTATAAATATGCAAACTTTCCCACCATTGGAAGTTTTGCAGTTAGGAAGTAATTGAAAAGTGCCTTCTTTGCTAAACAAGAATGAAGGAAAAGTAAACAAATTACAATTCCCATAAATAAACCAAGAGTTCTGAGTGCACTGGAAGAGGATGAGGATAAAAAGATGTCTACCATATTGAAAGTTGGATCTGTGCAGCTCAAATTTGGTGCTGAAAGCATCAAAGGGAGAAATGACATGACAAAAATGGGTAAAACAACACATTCAATACAACTAGCTCAGATAGCTACTGATGAATCAGTGTTAGCAACATACATATTTTTGCCTTTTATGGCAGAAAAGAAGATTCAAGAAAGCACAGACTTGCAAACTGATGGAGGAGGAGATAAAGAACCACATTTCAATTCAAATGGGAAGCAAGAGAAGAAGTAAGGGTTGGAAAGTATAAAGATAATAAAGAAGAAGAGTGGAAAAAAGCTAAAAATGTATAAATTGAAGAAAGGTGGAAAACCACTAGTTGCTGAAATAAAGCAAAGAATTAATCATTGTATACTATCTGGTAACGGCTGGATGGACAAAATGACATCAGAATTACTAAGGTTAAGTAAATATAAATGTTTCATAGACTCTAAAGGGACATGTATGTAAACAATGGGATATGATTGTGCAGTAAATGAGAAGATTGAGAGAGATGTAAAGGATTTGTGGTCAAGCATAATTTAAGACTAGGTAAAGCAGACGTTTCAATGCTAGATATAGGTCTAGATTTCTAGAGCATCAACAGCTAGGGGGGAGGCGATGAGAAGCAGGAGGAGAGTTTAGAGCAAAGAGTAGAATAAATAATGCAGAAAGCAATGAAGAGATTGATAATGCACATAAAAGGTTTGTGAGGATGAAATCATGGGGGTGAAACAAAGATGATTTGTTGATCTTAATGGATAAAAATTGGGAAACATTGATGCAGATTACAAGTTAGGCATAGTAGTGGTTTTTTGATTCACATAAAATGAGGACAGTACTTTTCAAGAACATTTTCACATTGTAAATGACAATACATGCTGATTAAAAAGTTTTCAAATTAGTGATGTAATAATCTCTAATGGTAATGATTAACAAATGTCAAGTGCAATGTGTTTTATATTGAATGGTTGATTACCAATGTTAAACTATGCAATATTAGAGATGTGTGTAATTACAAGTGTCTGAAATTTGTCTTCAATCAAGATTATATATATCATGGTTCATGTATATATCTATGTATTAAATATTACTTAATAAGAAATAGTAAATCAATGGGCATAATATGTCTGGAAAATTTTCAGTTAATAAAGATCACATTATTATAACACATTATTTATCAAACATTCCGACTATAACAAAATTATTGAAAAACAAAAATATATTAAAATAGAAAACTTGAAAAGGATCTTTATCAATTACCTGGAATGTTTTATAAAAAGAACAAAGTCATAAAATTCTGTGAGAGCAAGTAAGTTTTTTCAAAAATAGAAAAAGTTGCAGAAAATTCGAACCCATTTTCTGAAAGAGAATTTGTAGAAGACTATAGCCTAGTTGCTGTAGAATTAACATGACCAGTACATAAAAAGAAAATTAAAAATTTATAATATGAAGATACGAAAAATTATAATGAATTATGAAACAGTCATTAATAATAATGATGTTCATTATTTTTAAGTCACAAAAGAATTAATGTTAGCAAATCAAGTGATAATTTGTTGATTTTATCACAAAAGAATTATGGCACTTATTTGAAAGGGGAAAGCTGAAATTGACCTGCCAGTTGAAATGGTTCTCATGCATTAATGATTACATATAAATTAATTACATTTTTGATCAAATATAGTAGGCTACATTTTAAGTTGATAATTTGTGGCATGTGAATGAGATTATAAATACCCACATGGCTATTGACAGAAACAAACGTTAACCATCCCTAATCTTGAATGAAAAATATTTGATTTAAATGTCCATTTTCGTGTTTTTTAAACTCAAACAAAATTATTTGTACCAACTCTAACAAAATAAACCGCCTTTAGTTTTAAATACATTGTAAATATTCTAATTTATAATCAGTTGGTTTATAATTTATTTAAATTTAAAGTATGGCTTTATTTCTATTTAGAAAAAAGAAGTTTAAGATTTGAAATTGTAATTAAAATTTCTTATTAATTTAGTATTAATTTCTCTGTAATAATCATTAATAATATTTATTTTAGTATTTTAAATATACTTGTTCATCTTCATTAAGCTCAAAATATGATATTATGATACAAGTGACAAACTGCCATAAATCCCCCTCTCCCAGTGAATGAGAGTTAATCATTTTTTAAAGTAATAGGTACATTGTAATTAAAGAATGTTAAAAATATTATGAAATGTTATGTCCATTGTCGAATCTTCACTGATCTTCAGTATAACGTTTTCCGTTTAGCTAGGCCTCTTCATGCTAATATAAACTGCGCGTGAGTTGATCAAGCTATGTCAAAAAAGAAGAGTTATATTTCTATTCTAAAAACACAGCTATATTTCCTGATCAACTCGGCCTGTTAATTGTTGAGAATTGTGCTATTGATGAAATCAGCTTTTGATTTATTTAATCTGGGCACCAGATCTTTTTATTTAAAAAAAAGACCACTGAAATAGTCAAATAACATCTCACAAATTAAAAAGAAAAATGTTTTTAAACTAATCGGTATTGCATCATACCATAACGGGAATTATTTTTTTAAGATTATTATTCCGGAGCTTGTTGAAACATATTGGCAAAGGTAAATTACATTCTTAAATCTTAAACTAATAATAAATTTAATAATAAATACTAATAAATATTATAGAATAACGTACAAATGAAAATTGCTATTAGAAATATTTTTTATTCTAACAGATTAAAATATTTAATGTTAAATTAATTCAATAAATTGGAGAGAACACACAAAAATTCAAAAGTGAAACATTAATAAAAAAAATAACTGTTAAATAATTCATTAAAAAGTTCTTGATTAAATAAGAGTCTCTTGATCAATTAAATTAAAGTCTCTATCAGGATCCTATTATAAGCTTATTTTTTACGAGTAGTTTTTAAAATGGTTAACCTCGTCACAATCAGGATAATGAAGCATTACTTACCGGTAAGTTTTGTTAATTCAGTAGTAGATAACTATGCATAGTTTTTTGGGTAGGATGAGCTCAGTCTTTTGGTTATTATTTGATCTTGTGGTCCATTCTCCTAGTCGGTCACGAAAACTTTTCCTGGTGTACATCTTCAGGCACGATGTTCGCAGAAGCTCCGGTTCACTCTGACATGCCGAATTATTTCAGTGTAGAGCGATCCTGGATGTATTATTGTTATCCAGGACCGACTAGAGAGGCTAATGACACAAGATGTTCTTCAAACTGGGCTCTGCCTTTTATACTAGAGGCCCAGTTTTCAGACTTCTGCGCATCCTTTTGTTTATCAAAAATATACGCTGATAATTAATTTGGTACAATCTTTGCAAAATTTACATTACAAAGTATCTCTTTTTTTAGTAAATCTTTCGGCCATCTTTAATTCTTTAAAATAGTTTTACCTTCTCATATCTAGATTGGTAATTTGTGTCTTTTGTTCTCTCCAATTCTATTTTTATTTCTAATTACATTAAAAAAAATAAGAACGACCATTTTAACTTTCATTGTACGTTTTAACAAAAATTATACTAATAAAAAAAAAATCTAAATTCACTTTTATTTTTTAGCTTTTACCAAATGCCAATATATTTGCAATGTATATAAATAAATGTTACAATACCACCAGAGCCTGGATGATGAGAATAAAATAGGGGTTTACACTAATTTTATTCTTAAGTTTTTAAATTCATATTCATGTTTTTTTTCTTATGTAGTAGCGTGCTGATATATTCCGTAGATTCATTCACAAGTGACATTTGGCTTTATTGCCCACTTTTAGGTCTAACAAGACGGGAATGGAAAATATTTCACATTCATCTGTGTCCTTTCCGCTTTAATGTAATATTAACAATAAGAAGCCCAAGTTATAAGCACTAACAAGCATTGCTCATCTATTTGAGTCTTACAGTCTCGCAGCAACTTGGTCCAACTTGATCCGCCTTCCCCTTTATTGGGATCCCTGCTAGAAATAGTCTGATGGGCATATAAATGTGGTCTTATGTTAATATACTGCATACTAGGACTTGGGGCTATGTTTTTCCCCTCTTCAGTAACCACCTACCCAGTCAAATACTTGTGACTTACGTCTACATCAGCCACGATTGTGTTTTATTTTAGACATATCAAAAAAATATACATATATTTTTTTCTTTCTGGAAGTCATATTAAAAAAATATTTTTTTTATATTTTAATAATCAGGGTTTAATTAGGTAGTTGTTTTTTTTTTAATAATAATTTTTTTTAAAAATTATTTATTTTCCGGCTGTGAGTTTCTTTGGGTCATCGTTGTAACGTTCTTTATCATTACAACTTATCTCAGGTTGTGGTAGTTAAATCGAAGCCCGAGTTGGGTAAGCCATTATAACATTTTCCATTTAGCTAGGCCTCTTCACGCTAATATAAACTGTGCATGAGTTGATCAAGCTATGTCAAAAAAGAAGAGTTATATTTCTATTCTAAAAACACAGCTATATTTCCTGATCAACTCAGCCTATTAATTGTTGAGAATTGTGCTATTGACGAAATCAGCTTTTGATTTATTTAATCTGGGTGCCAGATCTTTTTATTTAAAAAAAAGACCGCTGAAATAGTCAAATAACATCTCGCAAATTAAAAAGAAAAATGTTTTTAAACTAATCGGTATTGCATCATACCGTAACAGGAATTATTTTTTTAAGATTATTATTCCGGGGCTTGTTGAAACATATTGGCAAAGGTAAATTACATTCTTAAATCTTAAACTAATAATAAATTTAATAATAAATACTAATAAATATTATAGAATAACGTACAAATGAAAATTGCTATTAGAAATATTTTTTATTCTAACAGATTAAAATATTTAACGTTAAATTAATTCAATAAATTGGAGAGAACACACAATAATTCAAAAGTGAAACATTAATAAAAAAATAACTGTTAAATAATTCATTAAAAAGTTCTTGATTAAATAAGAGTCTCTTGATCAATTAAATTAAAGTCTCTATCAGGATCCTATTATAAGGTTTTATTTATGAGTAGTTTTTAAAATGGTTAACCTCATCACAATCAGGATAATGAAGCATTATTTACCGGTAAGTTTTGTTAATTCAGTAGTAGATAACCATGCATAGTTTTTTGGGTAGGATGAGCTCGATCTTTTGGTTATTATTTGATCTTGTGGTCCATTCTCCTAGTTGGTCACGAAGACTTTTCCTGGTGTACATCTTCAGGCACGATGTTCGCAGAAGCTCCGGTTCACTCTGACATGCCGAATTATTTCAGTGTAGAGCGATCCTGGATGTATTATTGTTATCCAGGACCGAATTGAGAGGCTAACGACACAAGATGTTCTTCAAACTGGGCTCTGCCTTTTATACTAGAGGCCCAGTTTTCAGACTTCTGTGCATCCTTTTGTTTATCAAAAATATACGCTGATAATTAATTTGGTAAAATCTTTGCAAAATTTACGTTACAAAGTTCTCTTTTTTTAGTAAATCTTTCGGCCATCTTTAATTCTTTAAAATAGTTTTACCTTCTCTTATCTAGATTGGTAATTTGTGTCTTTTGTTCTCTCCAATTCTATTTTTATTTCTAATTACATTTAAAAAAATAAGAACGACAATTTTAACTTTCATTGTACATTTTAACAAAAATTATACTAATAAAAAAATATTTAAATTCACTTTTATTTTTTAGCTTTTTAAATAAACGTTACATCAGAAATGTAATTAAATGTGGAATAAAATGATTCCACAGCAATGACTTTATTGCAATACCTCCTGGTACAATACAAGTTAGTGAGGACTAATTTTAACAATATTTTTTAAGAGTGTTATTTGGTTATCAATTGTAAACAATATTCATATGCAATTTCAAATTAATATGGCTTGGCCTCATTTTAAATTAATTCAGAATTAGGTGAATATCTCACATTAAGCTTGCATCATTTTTAATCATAGTGAGAGAATCTGAAGATTTTACTGATGATATGTCTGCATAAAATATTTCATCACAAGACACCAGCTGACTTTTCATCCATTATTTTGTACCACATAAATGTCCCATGATTTACATTTCTTTTTATCCAAAATGAACATAATACCCATCAACCACATAGTTTAATTAGTTTTTCTTTTTCATATGTCAAAGCATCGTGAACCCGAGACAACTTCTTGTAAGGCAGTGATGCTAACCACTCGGTCACCAGCACTTGATGGTGAAACACATGACAGAGAAAAGTAAAATTTTTCTTGTGCTATTTAGAAACTGTTATAATTACTTATATAAAATGCTTTGGATTTTAAAGAGGATGCTATTTGGAAATATCACTCAGAGGATTAATATGTTTGTGTATAATATTATAAGAACTTTTAAATATATTACTTGGATAATAAAATTACTTGGAAAAGACTGAAATTAAATGTTTTCTTCAAAGTTATGAAAATATTCAACATGAAATCATAGTAAAAGAAAATATATCCTTCATTATACTATTGATTATATATTTAAAAATGTACAGCAATTTTTTAAAAGCAAATGTTTATTTAAAAGTTATTTAAATCATTTGGAAAAATGATAAAAAGTAAAAGCAAATGTTATTATGAATATAATTACTTTGACAAATTATTGTCAAAATACGTAAATTGTTTTGATATAATAAAAACTTGTTCCTTAAATATACATAAAAAAAAATAAATGAATAATAAAAAACAAATATTAGCAGGACTAAATAAATAAATGATGGTATATTTAAATATAAAGTTATTTATTACTACATATCTGCATTATTAGATAATAATATTTTAAGAAAGAATGGGAAAATGCCTATTTTCTGCTAGCGTATATCTGAAAGCCTATAGAATTCACGTGAACGGAAAACAATGGAACTTACCTATAGGAAATATTTTTGACAAGTGATATCACATTAATAATTGTTATCCTATGAAAGCAACAGATAAATGACTGTATTTAAGGACCTTCAAGAACCGGATGAACAACAAATTTTCAAATTTTCTTAGATTTTAATGTCAACATTATGTTTTTTATTTTTGAGTTTATGGCCACTGGAGGGGAGAGAGCTCAGTGTTAAAAAGTCTTTCAAACAATATTCATCACATAGCAACCATGGTAATGAAAGACTTTTAGTTTGAACTTTATTGGAGAAGAAACATGAATTGGAATTAAGTAAATTTGTTTTTAATTATTATGTTAAATATACTAACTTTAGTATTAAAATTTATTATATAGGATAGTAATATTTACTGAGGCTATAACCTTGAGAATATTCATGTAAAATGCGATAGTAGGGACCACCACAAGCTTACGTTATGAAAGAAAAGATGGGAACCCTTCTTTACTTCAATCTACTTTTTATTTAAATAGGTAATAAGAAATGTGGACTTAATCAGTGAAGTATTGAATAGCTTCATGCTCACAGACCTAACTGCTTCAGCTTCACCTATTTAAATAGAAAGTAGGTTGAAGTAAAGAAGGGTTCCCCTCTTTTCTTCCATAATGTAAGCTTGTGGTTAAACACCTGTAGAGATCCCTACTATCACAATTTACACACATATTCTCGAGGTTATAGCCTCAGTAAATATTACTTACGTAATCAAGGTGCGTTTAATAAATTTATAATTACAACTTTATATAGGATAGGAAAGGTTACATTTTTAAATATTTTTTATTATTATTTCAACAACATTAACGTTTAAAAAAATCTTTTAATATTTTAAAGTTTTGCAAACATTTTTTAAAATATAATAGTGTTGTATTTGATGGCTGGTTTTTGTTTAATATGTTTTTCTAATGCTGAATTTGGATTGTCAAGATAGTGGTTTTTTACCAATCACAAAACCATTAGGTAGTTTATAAGTGTTTAATTATCAGATGATGTACATTTTTTAGAGTTGCTTGGAAAATTCTTGAAATATTGCTTTTATCATATGTATATGGAACATGAGTATGTGTGAGTTAATTACACATATAATTTTTATTATTACTGTGAGATATAAGCTATGATTTTAAAAAG
The DNA here is from genome assembly GCA_028023455.1 of Epiperipatus broadwayi. Classification (NCBI taxonomy): domain Eukaryota; kingdom Metazoa; phylum Onychophora; class Udeonychophora; order Euonychophora; family Peripatidae; genus Epiperipatus; species Epiperipatus broadwayi. The sequence continues at coordinate 220,117 of JAQFVV010000288.1, read as the reverse complement.
AGATATGCATACATTTTTTTCTTTCTTATATTACAAAGTTTAATATAATGTATTGATGCTCATAATTTTTCATAATTCTTTACTAAGTGAACCATATATTGTTTTGAATATTTGAATATTGATTTTAATGTTTTAAAATAAAAGTCATTTGTATTTTTGTTGTTAAGATTTAAGTGAATAAAACCTTTTTCTTATAATATGTCATATGTTAACTTTGCTATTAAGACCTAATGCTAGATATATTGCGATGTGAATTGTAAGATCTATTTTGGAGTTTTTAATCGATAGTGACAGGGAACTATATAAGGAAATCCTTGGATGCTTTATATGTAGGATGTAGGATATATTAAGAAGATTGGAAAATACCCTATATTTTATCTTAGTTGTTTTATGCAAGTTCAGTTAATGTAGCCCTGGGTCTTGAACGTGTTTTCCATGGCAGCGTTTGATATTTTGTATTTTAAAAATGATCTGTAAGAGCTGAATAAATAGCCTGGATATTATTTTTGAAGGTATTAGACAAAAGTCATACCTATTCTTTCAACCTGTTTCCATGTGAATTATTAAATATATTTTATACTATTGAGTCTTTACTCTAGTCATTCCTTCATACCCTATGCATCCTATTGCTATCTTAATTTCAATAGTTATTACATCAAATAACATAGTATTTTATGAAATATAAATAATAAATAATTTTGGATTGCTATATTGTTTTTCAAAAGGAAGTAAGATAGATTTTTCTTATTTGGATTAAGATGAAATACAAATGAAATTGAATGAAAATACTGACAGTAAAGTAATAAAGAATCATAGTTATCTTTTCATATTTTTATTAAACGATTTTTGATGATAAAAGAAATTATAACTATTCATGATATTTTAAAAATAATTTTGATATTTTTGATTTTCACAAATCAGTGCATATTTTTTTTTTTTAAAAAAAAAAAACATCAAAATGAATAACATAAAATGTAATGAATGCTTGTATTTTATGAACATTATTTTTTTTTTATATTTAAAAAAACATGAAACACATGTAAGGATTTTTTTAGGATCTAGTATAATACCAACAATATTTTTGTTAAATTCAATCATCATTTATTGAACAAACTTAAAACATATTTTCAAAATGAACATTATTTTAAGTATTTATATATTTGTGTACATTTATTAAAGCTATATTGTCTATTTACTTAATTAACAAACGATTTCATTAGACTATAAAGTGTAGGTCTAAATTAACATTTTAATTTTATATTATGTATGATAAGTAATGCATAAGCCAAAGTGAAGGCTTATTTATTTTCTAATTTTTATATAGTTGAAACGTGTAACTCAATCTTACTTTAGCTTACAAAAAAGATATAAATAGGAGAGAGAACAAAAGACTTGGCTTTTCAGAGTATTCTTGCTATTCAGATGCTTTTCCTATTAGAGATTTCTCTTGCTTGCTTTCAGTCAGATTTCTCTTTGGAGAAGTCATTGAGATTTCTCTTGCTGCTTTTTCAGATTAGTCTTGGGAGAATTCATTCCGTTTTCTCAGATTTTGCTTCTCGTTGAGATTTTGTTCCAAAAAGTTATTTAACTGTCGTCCTCAAAACCATAGAGAAGTTTTTAACATGCAACAAGTTAAAAGTTATAGTATTTTGATGGAAACGAATATGATTGGTGGTTAGGCAAAAAGTTTTGCCTGTCACCAAGGTTCCTAAAAACCCATCAAAATGCCGTAGTATCCAACCAATATTAATCTGAACTCTGTGCCATGTCTGTGGGACTTTTCTTGAAAGAATGCTATGTATTTCCATTTTTCCTTGTCTGGACAAATACCTATCGACGGACAGATCAAGCCACGAACATCGGGAGAACAAAACCAAGGAACCAGGATGGTAATCGTATCTCTCCTCATAAACTATGTACTATTCTACCCTTTTTTGATCATACCTTTCTAAATTGCATTATTGTAGTATATTTCTGAATTGTTTTATTTAATTATATTTGTAACATAATTATTTCTATTAGCCTAATCTTAGATATATATATATTTTGTGTGATCATCTATCTATTTATATTTAACCCTTTTCCTGCGTTATTCCTCTTTGCTAACATGTTATCAATATTTCGTAGTCCATTGCGGTGTAAGTTAAAGGCTAATTTTTCATTAAAATATCTTTCCAATTTCATTTAAGTTTGTAAATAATATTATTTTTATAAAGCGCAGTCGATATCGAAATAAATGAGAGAGTGCAAATCTCTCAAGCGCTTATGACTACAATCAGCCAATCAAATCTTAAGCACTGGGACAGAGAATTTTAATAAGAAAAGAGCGGTTCCACAAATTAAATACGAGTAAGTTTTCTTTGTTTGCCAACTTGATCTCCTCGATAACTCTTCTTTTGTCCGCCATTAGCTCATTACGTATATCTTATTTAGCTATATACATCTTAAATAATTTTAAACTGTTTTTATCGCAAATCAATAAGAAAATGCTTTGCGAAAGATTTTTTTATTGTACTTTATTGAGGAGATTCAAGTTGACAATTTTATTAAAATTGGAAGAAAATACTTAGACTGCAAAAATATCATATCGTTTACATCTGTTTTTTTATTGTCTAATTTGTTTTTCATTAATACATAGGAGAATAGTGGAGGCCATTAAAACATTATTAACATTTTAAAAGTCATTAATTAAATATATCATTTAACTAAAAAGCTTGAGTTTTCTCATTTTTTTTTAATGCTTTATTTTACTTTTCCAATGATCCAGGCATGCAAAACACATTTTTTATGTACTTTTATGCACATTTAACTATTTAGTTCCAAAAGTATTCTTGTCCATGTCTCTTCCCTGAGGCTAAGTTTGGGCTGGGTGAGCAAATTAATTTATGTATGTCTCAGATAATGTTGTTGGTTCATAATTAGACTCTACAATAGGTGAAGAAGGCATAGGTCATAGTATTCTTGGATTTAATATCTCGCGTATGGATGGCCTTGAGGTACTTTTGCCTAGTATTCAAACTGAGTTAAACTAACATACATCATCTGACTGGCACAATACTTTATGATGTAGAAAAGAATTATCTTGACTTTCAATAAATAGAGTCTCTATGCATTATCATGGAAAAAGGTAATAATATTTGATAAATAAATATTGCTTAGAAAATGTTTATATTTCCTGGATTTTCCCAGGAGATATAGATAAATATAGATATAAGTAACATCATTGGTTTGCTAGATGCTATGGCATTATAACTAGGTAATTCTGGATGGGTGTAGTTTGATCGATTCCTTAGTACATGAAGAGTCTTCGATGAAAAACAATTTCTATTTTACAGGTTCAAGACTGTCTTCTCCAATGTAGAAATCCTTTCTAGATTGTAGCATCTGCCATATCTTTGTAGGGTGGCTTGCAAATCCTGGCAAGTTTTAGTTCTTACCCCAACATGTTTATAGCTGACCATTATATATATATGTTAAAATGAAGATTTGAACGGGTTAAATATATAGAATACATATTTTGCGGGTTCATCCGTGTTAAAAACTTTTAATATTAATTTACTGACGTTTCGAATTGGTCACACAAGTCATCCACAGAGTTATAAAAGGTACAAAGATGGTTGTTGAGGCGCTACAATCACAGATTTGAATAGAACGTTAAAATTCCATCAATAGCAAAAATGTTAAATTTAGGAATTTTTTTTTAGAAAGACAGTTGTAGAGGCGCTACAATCACAGATTTGAATAGAATGTTAACATTTTTGCTATTGGTGGAATTTTAACGTTCTATTCAAATCTGTGATTGTAGCGCCTCTACAACCGTCTTTCTACCTTTTATAACTCTGTGGATGACTTGTGTGACCAAGTCAAAACGTCAGTAAATTAATATTAAAAGTTTTTAACACCGATGAACCCGCAAAATATGTATTCTATATATATAGAAAGAGAGAGAGAGAAAGAGAGAGAGAGAGGGAGAGAGAGAGAAGAGGAAATAAAATCTTCCAATTTTCATTGTTATTATTTATTTAAAGTTAATATTTTGTTTGCATTTCATATTATGAACGCAATACAATGTAATAATCAAAACTTGATTTAAGTATGTGTTGCACTGATGCTGATAATCAGTTTAATTATAGTAATAGCCATAGAATGTATGTGTGGATAACTTAGGGAAAGATGGAGAAATGGTTTATTATTATTTTTTACATAATTTTTTTTTAAAGATGATTTATTTAAAATTATATAATTATTATTATTTTATAATAGAATACAAATATTGAATGCTTTATTCTGGACTTTGGAAATTTGAAATTGTTATTATCTAGTTTAAGTCTTAACTTATAACAATAAGCTATTGCAAGATGCATGAGGTACAGGATGTGCTAAAAAATTGTCATGCAAATACTGATATATTAAACAAGAGATAAAAATAAAGAAATATTTAAAGAGAAGTTGTTGTTGTTATTTTATTATTATTATTATTATTATTATTATTATTATTATTATTATTATTATTATTATTATTATAATAATAATAATAATAATAATAATAATAATAATAATAATAATAATAATAATAATAATAATAATAATAATAATAATAATAATAATTATTATTATTATTATTATTATTATTAACGCCTTTGATAAAGTTGATCACAGTGTCTTATTTCATAAATTACATAAAATAGGTTTCTCTAATAAACTTGTATATTGGTTTCAATCATTTCTGTGTAGTCGTACAGCATATATTAAATTCAATAATAAAGTTTTATTTAATTTTGAATGCAATTTAGGTGTTCCTCAGGGTAGTATTTTAGCACCCATACTGTTTAATGTTTATGTTAATGATCTTAAGGATTGCTAGAGATATTCTTTCTGTTAAGCTATGCTGATTACTGTAAGATTTTAGAAGAATTATATCAGTTAACGATTGTGTTCTCCTTCAGAAGGATATTGATAACTTTAGTGCTTGGTGTGAGTAAAATAATATGACAGTTAATTTTGATAAATGCTCCTTTGTTTCTTATTTCAAAAAATCTAAGTTTTACAATTTTGTTATTATCTCAATTCTCATAAAATTATTTCAGTTAAATGCCAAAAAGATCTTGGAATTATGTTTTCTTGTAATGGATCTTTTATTCCTCATCTTGAAATGATTGTTGGTAAGGCTTTTAAGGTTATGGGTGCCATTCTTAAACATGGTTATCAGTTCAGTAATGATACTAAATGGAAATTATTTTTTTTCATTGGTTCTTCCTATTATTGAATATGGTTCAATAATTTGGAACCCTAGTTCTTTGCAAGGATGTAACTTGTTGCAGTCTATTTCAAAGAAGTTTTTCAAATATGTTTTTGGCAGGGTAAAATGATTAATCTTTCATCTAGATGAAAGTATGAAAGTATAGGGATTTGAAATATTTTTATAAAATTGTTAATAAACAAGTTATTTTATCCGATATAGTTTCAACTATGTCAATTAGGTCTTTGACTTATGATACTAGGTCTACTTATGTATATCAGATTCACACATGTCGTTCTAACATTCTTAAATTTTCTCCTTTATTTAGGTTAACCTCTTTATATAATCAGATTGGGATTAACCTTAATCTGTGTGACATTGATTATAAAAAATTTTGTAATCTTATTAAACTGAAATGTTATGTTTGATTTTGTCTTTTAAATTTTACTTTATTATGTATCCATTTATATTTTCATTTTATGCTATATGTTTTATTTTCACTTTTATTGTATGTACAAACTGTAATTGGCTTTATGCTGTTGTTTAGTACTTAAATAAATGAATTGAATTATTATTATTATTATTATTATTATTATTATTATTATTATTATTATTATTATTATTATTATTATTATTATTATTATTATTATTACTATTACTATTACTATTACTATTATTATTATTATTATTATTATTATTATTATTATTATTATTAGCCTTCAAAAAGGCATTTTATTAATTCTATAAAAGGTTACATCAAAAGTGTTTTACATAATTTTGGTATATACATTTATTTATTCTGTTACATAAGAATGAATGATATAGTTCAATTTATGGCTTCTTGAGTTGTTTGAACTTTTTTGACTTGAATGAGTTCTTAAAAAAATTCATAATAGTTGATGTACAAGTTTCTTTTTTGATGATCTTTTTGCAGTTTACTGCTTGTATGCATATAATTAAAAGTCTGAGAAGCTACTGAAAAAGTTTTTCTCTAGTAGTTTTTGTCAGATACTTAGTGTTGTGTTATAGCATTGATTGTTTGTTTTTTTAGTAGTGACCATGTTGCAGCATATAAGTGGGGGTTTGTTATGATTTCATCTTGATTCCTTATTTGTGTTAATTTGTTGCAAAAAGTGGCTGGATGCCACCTGGTGTTATTTCCTATTATAAAAGTGCACCTTGTACACCAAAAAGCGTATAGTATAAAAGTGGCTGCTAATATTTGGTATTGATTTTGTTTTGTATGCAGCAATTATATTTTCAATTGATGTGTTAGATTTTCTTTATGTGTCAAAATTATTTTTCTTATGTGTTCAAGTGCTGTACATTGGCATAGAATGTGTTGTAGGGTTTCTTCTGATCGATGGCATAGTCCGAATAAAGGATCTATTGTGAAGTACATTCTCTTGTGATGCAGAAAAAAGGTTGTGGGCATGGAAATGAGATTTAATTTCAAAATAAAGTCAAAAAATTTTGGTTCCAGAGCCCTTTTTTTTTTTTTTAGTAATCTTTTGTTGTTTATCCCTAACATTGGTGCTACATCATTAATGCTATTTATTTCATTTGTGAGATCATAATATTCCAATATGAATATTTGTTTTTATATTGTTCAGGTATGTTTGCCGTGGTTTTAAATTTATAAATAATTGTTGATATGTATGATTGAGTTGGAGGTGGATGATCAGTTGGAATGATTTGCACAAGGTGTTTTAGTTTTGTGAATTGCTGTCTCAGATTTTGCTCAAATAATATGTTTAAAATTAAATCAATTATTTTGGACAATATAATAAGGCAATGTAAAAAAGAAATTTATGACATTAATAAATATTTAACGACTATTGAACATTTAATAGATATGAATGAATGGGATCAATGGAATGCATTTTTTTATACATTGTCAAGTTGGATTTAAAAAGTATCGACAAAATTGGATTAAGAAATTTGATAAGAAAATTGACTTTTTGTATAATTGTTATTATCCAAATAGTTATGGTGATGATAATTACGTGAATTTAACAGATGAAAAAAAATAATTTTACACAAAAATATGTATTACAATATGGTTCAAAGTATGTAGGAAGTATATGGAAAGATTATAATATGGAATTGATTGCGTCAGTGCAGAATGTGTTTGATGATAACATGAATTTACAAGATTGTAGTAACATTATTAAGGAGATTTCTAAATATAAAATAAAAACTAATAGATATGGTCGGTCATGGAATTAAGCTATTTGTGAATTTAAAAATCGTCTTAGAACTGAGCAAAATATATTTGAAAAAAGACAAACAGTTTAGAATGCGTTTTATTAAAAAAGATGCTTATAATGATAAAATTGAAACACAAATGAGTAAATTGGGATTTGATATTATTGATAGTTATAACATGGAGGGACAACGTATGAAATTTAGAAATAGTATTTTAAAGAAGGCTAAAAGTCATTTTATGAATGGTTGTACATACTATGATATATATCCATCTACATCTATATGCCCAAGAATGTTTGCTAATATTAAACTTCAAAAAGTAAGAAATCCTCTTAGTTTGATGATTGATTTTGGTGACTCATTTATGTATAAAACAGCTAAGTATATTGGTAAATTGTTACAAGATGTGTTGGGATTTGGAAGATATACAATTGCATCTTCTTATGAATTTGTTGATAGAATTAAAAATATAAAGATAAATGATAATGATCTGTTAGATTCATTGGAAGTAACGGAATTATATGGATCAATTGATCGTTTTGAATCTATACATTTAATTGAAATTGAACTAATTAATATGTCTATAAATAAACATTTAATAAATTTTATTATTGAATCACTAAAACTTATAAGTGATAATATTATTGCAACATATAATGATACGTTTTATAAAATGGGTAAAGGATGGCCAATCGGATTACCTATGGTAGCACAAATTTGTAATATTACATTGTCAAAATATGAAGATATATTTAATTCTTATAATTTTGAAGATTTTAAATTTTATACTAGATATGTTGATGATGTTTTTGTTTGTGGTCCTAAAGACATTATTGATGTTCTTTTATATAATCTGAATAATTTAAACAATTTAAAATGGACTATTGAGAATGAACAAAATGGAAAAATAAAATTTTTGGATTTACAAATATTTAGAGATGCTACTGATTTAAATTATAAATTAATTTTTAAACCTATTGGAGAAAGAGGATATATTCATTTTAAATCACATGTTCCAATGATACATAAAATGACAAGTCTGAAATCATTTTTGCAACGCAATGATAAATTATGTAAATATAAGAGTGATAAAATTTTAAATACTGAACTCTTTGCTAATAAACTTTTAAAGGTTGGTTATGATAAAACCAAATTTTGCGTACAGTAAATTCATTTAATAATAAGAAGAGTGTTTGCAGAGTTACTTTAGATAATAAAAAAATGATATCTATGCCGTTTATAAATAACATGCAATCTAAATTAAGTAAGAATATATTTAAAGAAAAGCATAATATTTCATTTTGTGTTCCTCCAAATGTTAATTGATTGATTAATAATTCTAAGAGTATAATTCCTAAATTGCAAAGCAGTAATATAATTTACCAGATTCATGTGGATGTCAGAAATTTTTTTTTGGTGAATCGAGATGTTCTGTGGAAAAAAGATTGAAGGAGCATCAATTATTATATAATCAAGTAAAAATAACGTAAATAGTCAATTTAATACAGCTTCAGTATTCTTTGACTATGAAAAAACTTGTAATTATAAGTTTACATTTAATAGTAATGAAATAAAAATATTAATGGAAGAAAGAAATCATAAAAAGAGAAAATTAAAGAGGCAATATTAATTGATAAATGTAAGAATGATGTTATTAATAGGCAAGTTGGGAATACGGCCATACACAGCTTATGGAAATATATGTAACATTAAGTTTACACTTAATCGAAAGCGCTATAAAGAATTTAAACTATAATATTGTATTTACCGTTAAATTATTATATATATATAATATTTTATAACGGGTATTGTATTTTATATTGAAGCTGGAAATATAGTACATATCTCTGCTTTACCTAGTGCCAATGTCATCAGCACTAGTATGGGTTTGAATCCAGTCTTGTATATTAACTGACACCCATCTCATAACAGGTGGTAGTATATTTATAATCAATATTATAATCTTTTATCTAATTAATTTGAATTTTATAATTAAAAATAACCTTTTATAGTAGTTTATTTATTTTATATTTGTAAAAAATGTATATTGTGTTTATTTTATTAAATTGAATTGAATCATAGATATTATAAAAGGTTACAAATATTTTAAATTCTTTTATTAAAGTTGATTTTTCTTCAATTAATCAGTTGGTAACATTTTATATTTATCTTTTGATAAATGTACATTAAAAGATCAATTATGTAAACAATCTAATATTTGTAAGGAATATTTTTGTAAATATATCAATTATTTTATATAGCGCGATGTTTATAAACTGTAATAGTTAAACAGCATCAAGCTGTTGCACATGCGCTTTGCAGATTTTAACCATGAATGACTAAATACTAACACTTCAAACTCATGATAAAGTCTTTGGGAAAAGATAGAATGGCCATCTATCTTTTCAAACCCAAACACCTTTGTATGGGCAAATCTTAAGTGTCTGAAAGTGAATATTTTGTAAATTTCTACTTAAGTTTCATATCAAATATTAGGTTTGAAAGCCATCATATTATTTATAGAATGTACCAAATTCCTAAAATTTTTGTAAATAAAATTTACATTTTTAATCTAAATCTTAATTAAATAGGCTTTGTTAATAAGATGACTGATAAAGTTAATCATGTTGTTGCTGTTTTCTTTTAATTAGCAGAATGAACCCTTGGGGCGTATTGAAAGAAGGATTGTAGATTTCCCTCCCAAGCAGACACCAACCTCAGAGAACTGCTTAGAGCAATTACAATTGGTAGTTGTCAGTGTAGATTGAATCCTATAGATAAGGCCAGGTCAAATAAATAGTAACAATTTTGATAAGGGAGGATTGAAAAACAGTTCACTGAAGAGAATTGATTAGGAGATATAGTGCATCATGTCAAAAGAAATGACTGGATGAAAAGATTGGACATTTGCTTTTCAGAGCTTTGTTCCACCATCTCATCACCATGCCATTCCAGTGCTCTCAACACCTAGCCTGAGACTGTACTGTGTCAAGGAAGCCTGCTAAATGATCTAACTTTCTGACTGCCTGTTTCAAGCCATGGAACATCTACCAATCGGTTGAGGTAATCTCCAATTTGCTGCAAGCCACTGATTCTATTTTACTTGTTTTCTAAATCAATATTAATTTATATTATATATATCTGTAATGTTTATACAACTTAATTTTAAAATGCTTCTTTTAAAATTTTTCTCTTAAATTTAAAATAATCAATTCTTATAAAAATCTCACATTATTTTGATGTGGCAAATTTATCTTATTTTTTTTTTTTTGCTGGTTTATTTATAATATCAACTTACTGAAATTGCCAAGTATAAAACTCAATAAGCAACTAACTTTAAACACTCCCTCTTATTTTCTCCATTTAAAAACCATTACAGGAGACTTATTTCCCTTAAATTAATTAATAGAGAAAGCTCATTGAGTTTTGTACCTTTTATATTATACATTTATTTTAAATGATTGAAATTATTTTAAAAGTTAGGTATATTATTATTATCTCCAATTTAAAATGGCCCACATAATTATTTCTGAAAGAATAATGAATTTTATTAAATCAGTTAAGTAAAACCTATCATGATATCTGTAAAACAAATGTCTTGAAAGAAAATCATTGAAAGCACATTTATCATAGCATTTTATCAGTATATATTTCATGCATATATATTTTTATTTGTCAGAAAATATTAAAATTGCAATGTACAATTTATTATGCTGTATATTGTCAAACTTCATCAGAACTGAGTTTGATATTCAATGCCCTGTCTATGTTAATAAAAAGTCTTTTTTGTAATTATCAATGATGAACTATTTAATAACTTACTAATAAATGAAATATTTGGAAAGTGTGGAAAACAATTTATACTTTAGTTTTAATTCTTGCCTTTCTTTTTATAATATAATTTATCATCCATTCATTAATGGCCTAAGGTTTCTGGAGACTTTCTATTATGTCAGGGAGCTGATTATTTTAATCAGAAATTAAGTTATTATTTTTGTTAGTGATACACTATCTATCTATATATGTCTAAGGCATTATGTATTTTTAACTACAACCATTCATTTATTATTATTGTTCTTGCTTTGCTACTTACTGCTCAGGATGTTTGGAAGTTTAAATATGGCCAGCCCAATCTCTCACTTTCCCTCAAACTAGATGTATTTCCTACCAAGGGATCCTTTTTAGGGCATTGCCATTAAGAGGTATTTGGAAAGTCCAGCACATCAAATCTATTATTATTATTATTATTATTATTATTATTATTATTATTATTATTATTATTATTATTATTATTATTATTATTATTATTATTATTATTATTATTATTATTATTATTATTATTATTATTATTATTATTATTATTATTATTATTATTATTATTATTATTATTATTATTATTATTCAGAGACATGTTTTGGCTGGAGGGCAGCATTTCTCATCATCTACCTGTATATACTAGGGAATTCTTTTAGTAGAGCCAACTAGAGGTTCATAACAGACCTCATTCATTTGTTCTTTTGTTTTAATCTATAACAGCATACTGCCTTCATCATTTTTATATCATTATTTACAAACCTGAAATGCTCTCTGCCATGATGGCCCTTAACCAACCAATCCCAATAAATTAAATCTGACTATATAATTGTCAATTATTTATTTAATAACTATTTTGCTCTCCACACTCATTATAGACAACTGATTTAAATGTAATAGTGTTTTAAATACACTTGCTCATATCTTGTTATTTATATATAGAATAGACATATTTGTAATCTTTTAAAGAGGGCTAATGATATTTTATTGCTGATTGGTTCTTGGTATACCAATTAACACATTTTTACATTGTTATCAAAGCTGCATCAAAATGAATTCAAGCAGTATAATAACCTAGTTGTATAAACAAAACTCAACTTATTTTGTATAACAATAATTCAATTTCTTAATAAATTTCTGTAATATTATTATTTTAAATTAGCTTAGTTTGTCATCACTCCGAATCTCTAATATTAATCACCCTATTTATTTATAATATTTCTTTGATTTAAATTCACTTCTTTGTAATGTTGCCAAAAAGAATTATAATTATTATGGTTCAAACCATTAGTAATCGATATCAAATCATATCTGTACAATTCTCCAATCGTCAGAATTTATTAAATCATTAATTTCTCATATAAACCCTTTATTATTTTGAGTCTCTATGTGAACAATAACCTCCAGCTGGGACGGAATACAACCAAGCACTGCTAGTGTCATCACAAAAGTTATCCATTAGTCAGAGAGGCAATAGTTCAGGCAAATAGGTTAGGATTCACCCTTGCCCTGATATATGTATCTTGTGCATGGTTGGATTCAAGATACTTTTGCTTGGATTATTGGTCTTGTTGAATGAAGACACGATTTTGATCAGCACAATATATATATATATATATATATATATATTTGCTGATCAAAATATATATATATATATATATATATATATATATTAGTTAAAGAATATAATAAATTGGAGAATTAGTAGAATTATTCACCTGAAAAAATATATTTATTGTACCTCAGTTTATTTAATGCTTAACTAAAATATTATTTTATTTTACCTATATAACATAGATATATTTTTTTGTATTGTAGGATTCAAATAGTACTTTTCTACGTGTGATAATACAACTATATATATATATATATATATATATAAATTAAATTTGATGTCTGTATTTGGTCTACAATATATGTAATATTCAAATCAATGTATATATCAAAATACAGTCAAATTCACATAAATTATATTATTTTTATATAGTTGATAAAGACTACAAGATGTATAGTCCAAAGTATTTCTAAAAACAATATAATTTATATAATTTTTACTGTATATATATATATATATTATAACCTATCAAAGATGATACTAGAGAGAGAGAAGAGCATCCCACCCCTCACTCCCACACTCACCCATCTCAGGATTGGACATCCTCAGGATCGATGGTGGTAGGCATAATAATAATAATAATAATAATAATAATAATAATAATAATAATAATAATAATAATAATAATAATAATAATAATAATAATAATAATAATAATAATAATAATAATAATAATAATAATAATAATAATAATAATAATAATAATAATAATAATAAAATGTCAGGGTGCCAAATTGTAACTTTAATAACATTTTCCTATACGAAAGATTATTTATTCATAATTACTTAATAATTATCAACAATGTCTAATGAATGAGTTAATAAACTATTAATTACTAAATAAATAAAAACTCTGAGAGCGTTTTTTCAGATATTAATAATAATCTTGTAAATGTTTATATTTATTGGAGAGGAGGAACATTTAAATTACACTCCTCATTATACTTTCATCTATCAATATGCATTCCCATTCATTAACATCAAAGCCACAATTAAAATTTAAAAGAAACTAAAAAATTTCTATGCCCATCGTCAACCTCCGAATCCATCTTTTTCCTTATACTCTCATTCTTAATCACATTCACGGACATTAGTAACTCATACTAATTTTTCTTGCTCGGTTTTGAGATTGACTTCCCATTTTAGTTTACCTCTCTTCTCCCCTATGGCAATCTTTTCTCAGGGCTTCAGAATAGCAAGGTATGACATTTTATACATTCTGTTACGAATTATTGGGTGATAAATAAATAATATCTCAGTAATTATATCCATAGTTGACCTTGGCTGAATCTAACATAGCCAATGTCCACTTTCTCTTATTTTTCAGTAATTAAGATCAAATCTTGCATATGAACTTTGAAATAAAGTACTATAAACACTTTTATAATATTACTAAAGTATTACATTGACATGCAGTAGTTACTATTTAAATTCTGAAGGGTTATAATAATTTACTCTTGTCTTAATTATTTTAGCCATAAAGTTTTATACAACTATTTTAAATAAATTTTACCTAGTATAATGTAACAAATTAAATCATGTTTAAAATTTAAGTAATATTGTATTGATATATGATTGGGATATCCAGAATTTATTGAACCACAAAACATGGAGACATAGACAAAAAGTTTATTTTCAAAGAATAACAATTTTATTCACAAATATAAACTAAAAAAAAATATTTACAATATTTATAAAATTCCTCATACTCCTCTGTTCTTAAACAACATAAAACAAATTATAAAACCAAACGAACAGCTGATTTTTTTAAATTCTAAGATAATAAAATACTATTTAATTATCGATGAACTGGGGACTATAATTGCTATGGATTAACTTGATATTTAAAATAAATGATTATACTATTTTCTTCAGAAATCCCGTAATATTTAATATAATAAATTTGAACTTTCTCAATACATTTTACGATTTCCAATAAATAATTTATCCTATAATTTTCGAATATTAATAATGAAGATAATTTTTCATATACGAATGAGCTAGTAACTTATACATAAATTAGTTCAACGAAATATGCCTTAATGATATGCTTTTAACTTTGAATATTTTACAGCCGTGCTTACCCTGGCGTATATTAAACTACTATTCCAGTGTTTAAGAATCGGTATTCAGATCGATCATTCTTTTATTTATACACACGCAAATCATATATCCATGTCACTATAGCATGCTATTTTCATTTGCTTACCATTCCAGCGAAGTTCTCAGCTGACTGTAAATTAGAATCTATAATATGCATTGCTTATCACCACTATTCCACATGTTTTATTTTTCGAATTCAATATTTAAATTTATTATAATTCTTGGCTATCGTTATTTACATAAACATTTAAACAACGCAATGCCTCCGTACAATTGATCGCCTATTCAGATCTCCACTCATCTAGAAACACCAAATTAATTTTGCGACCCTGTAAACAACATTGATAATTTATACTTTAAAGTACCTTCAATAATGTACACGAGTAAGGAAACGAAGTCAGCACCAACATGAGGGTTGGCAAAGACCCAAATATGAGAAAAATATCTTTTCATTAAAGTGAAGGTATGATAGGATTCAATGCTAGTCATACAAAAATAAATGGGTATGCCCAACACACTCTGGATATCAATAAAGAGATCATCTTATGGTGTATAAAATATCCAAGTGGGAAACTTATTCACTATTTCTAAATACTCCATAGATATTTACTAAATATTTTAGTGAGCTAGCTAAGCTGCAACTTCACTGGCTAGGTGGTAATTCTCTAACCAGCCACGTAAAAAGGGGCTCATACCGACTTGAACACCTGTATAAAAATTACACATATACTACCTACATGAAATATTGTAATGACACATGAACCTACAATTTTCTAAGCATAAATCAGCTTACATCTACCTTATCTTGATTTTAGTAATAATAATAAAATAAAAAACGTGCATCATTTGCAAAAATCTTCATGTTTTTCATTTTTGTGACATTGTTATTGCACTCTGTCATAACATGCATTCCTTCTTAAATATAAAATTTATCAGCATAAATATTTAATGGTACCTGATCTTTAAAATTATACCTCATATAATACACACATTATTTGCATCTCTCAACTCTTCTAATTAAGGGCAAAGCATAAATTTAACAGTTAAATAAGGTAAAAAATTTATATGACTCAAACTAAGAAAAACTTTAAATATTTGTTAAATTTAAACTTAATCATATAACTAACTCTTTTGCTAATACACTTAGATAAATATAGAGAAAAAAAATAACGAATAAAAAATATACTTAAACAATGCTTCTTAAATCATCCTCTGAGTCCTTTTTATATATTGTTGCAGATCTGAGTTTTGCGTTCTGTTTTATTTGGTGTTGTTTTGTTTGCCTGTATATTTGACCACATAATCCATTGGAAACCTTAATAACTTTTTGTGCAATAATCCTTGAGGCTTCACATTTTGTTGGACGTTTTAGCACCTAATACATTTTTAAGGAGCAAAATATTAATCTAAAAGTCATTATTTATCAAATCACTTTTCAAATTGGTAGTCCTTGCAATTTAAATTAATAATTTCCATTTCCAATTAAGTGCTTTATCCGTTTTAGGTTTTTTTAATTAGATTATATTTAATGTTGCAAGATAACCAGCTTTTCCTAGCTCTGTTTTAAACATATACATTGGGTTATGGTAGCTATGGTAGCACTGATCCATGTATTTCTCCATAAATTCTTATTATATTCCATTAAATTTGTCATAGGTTGATAGCAGATTGATTGAGATAATAATTATATTTCCTTTTTCTACAAGAGTTCTTCATTGACAAATTATCACTTTGATTCCACAATAATACGTTAGTATTTCAAATGGGATTTAACATACACCATTAGCATTACAATTCAGTTCCACACCTATTTTTAATAAAATTAGAATTATTTTCTTTCTGACTTTTTGTTGGTATAAATAATTAGATCCATCCATTGTAATAAGTAAAAATTTGAAATAAATATTTACAAAATTCAGTGTTTCCTCAATTTTTCTTAAGCAAAATTTTCCCTGGAGTCGAAGTTTCATTGTTTGAGATTGCCCAAACTGCTTACAGTTGGATAGAAAGAAATCATGAAATTAGTTAACTTGAGGAGAAACAAATATATGCCCAATAGAAAAAAAAATTACTCACTAATCATCTTACAATATTAATAATTTTGACTAAGTTTCTCATTCAGAAAAAGAACCAGAAAAAACAGTAAAACTTAAATTTTTAGTATTAAAAATGATAATATAACCTGATGAGGTTTCTCTAGATAGACTGATGATGATGAAAGCCCCACCTTAAAAACAGGTTGAGTTTTTATACTGTCTGGATCCTTCTCATAATTCCTGAATGATCTACTTGCCAATCTAATTATATCTAAATTTTGATTAGTTGCTTGCTATTGTTTTATAAATTATTTACTCACAATTTTATAGATATCACATGGTTTTGTTAAAATTTTTCCCACTTGTGGAAAACCCCCTGAAAGAATAAAATGATTATTTAAAAAAACACATAGCAACCTAACTTTAAATCCAGGATTTTGAATGGGAATTGGCTGCTATTTATGAGATAATAAAATAAAATAATCAAGACCATGCACTATTTTTATTGATTAGTAATTGATTCTATAATTAAAATTTCTAATCTATCCTGCAAATATGCATGTATACACACATATAAAATCCTATCTGAACCAATTGCTTAATACTTTTATAGATTCTTGATGTTTTTCTTAGACAATTTGCTTTTAATGAATTATAGCATTATAATTCACTGTTATAAAAATACGATTTTTACTAGTCACTTTCAAGAAGTTAACTTTATAAATTCTAGCCCCCCCCCCCCTCTTTCGTTTTCTGTCTCTAAACTATTAATAATAATTTTTAATTTTTTTTTAACAGATAAATTCTCAACTATGATTGTTTCTGATTTAATATACCTTTACTAAATTGATACCAAAATAAAATAATCTCTGTTATAAAACTTTATGACTGAATTTGGTTTGTGTACTAAGTAATTTATTTAAACCTACTCTAACTTTTATTTTGACTTGAACTTAGCACCCTATACATAGCTTATATATTACCATAAAAGCATTTTATGAAGAAAATTTTAATAAACACTATCACAAATAACTCAGCTTAAAATTAATGGAGCTTTGGTCAAAACCAAAGGCTACAATATATATATATATATATATATATATATATATATATATATATATATATATATATATATATATATATATATATATATATATATATTCTGACCTTGGCACCGTGCATCTTCACTTCCAGATAATATAAGATATGAATTAAACGGGTTCTAGCTCAGTTAATAATTAATAAATAAAATATTCAGCATTGAACTAAAATGTTTACTAGCTCTAATTTAAAATATACAAATAAGGTTCAATTTTAAAAATAAATTAAATAAATATTTAATAATTTCATGAGACTTGAAGTGAAAATACAGGTGACAAGATAGATTACAGTGAGCCAATATCCCACAGGATACTACCTCAATGGCATAAGAACACTATCCCCCCTTACTACTATTCTAAATAACAAACTCATAGTATTCTTACGACTTTAATGACTTCTACTCATTAAGATTAAATAATAATTACATCTTAATCTTCTTTTATAATAATCTAGCTCAAATAAAATAAAATAAAGTAAAATCTCAGGTTCATAAAATTTATTCTAACTTATTGTAAAATTACAGTAGTAAAATATGAGAAGGGAATTTTATGTCATAATCTACTACACTGAAACCAATAATAATAAATAATAATAATAATATAATATGATCTTATCTCTTCATGTAATGAAATAATAAATACGTATGTGGTAGCATTTGAATAATCTGATAAACAAAATACATGTGGCAACTATTAGCATATAATTTAATATAATATTGTGATAACTGATTTATGACCAATAAAATAATATAAAACTATGATTATTTAAGTTTAAAAATACCAATAAAATATTTAAAATTCTTAAAAATAATTCTATGTTTATCTTTTATGCAAAATTATATATTTGTTTATGAATATATCGTAATTTCTATGCAGTGGAGTGGAGAAATAAACAATCCAGACACAAAAATTTTTTTAGAACAAATTTAAACAAAATTTATTAATAACAGCAAATAAATAAACAATTTATTTACATTATGTACAGTGGATATCCTTAACGTTTACTTCACAATTTGATCTAGATTATAAAATATATATATATCATTTATATTTTTAGTTAGATCTTATTCTAAACTTAAGACAAAATAAAAATATTATTATTTAGTTTCTCATTATAGTTAACTTATTACAGATACACTTCTTATTTTATTAGCAAAAACATTTTTATCCCTAATATTATTAAAATATCCCATTTTTTTTAAAAAAAATATACATTCGTAAGAAAAACATTCTATAGGAAAACAAAATTGGTTTTATAATAAGTATGGATTTCTCAAAATGTTTTAAAAATTTCATCTTGCAAAGTCAAAGATGTTACACAAAATACTATTCAAAATTTGGTACTAGATCTTTATTATTTATCACACGATGTTTATCAATCATAATATTCTTATTCAAACCTTACTTAGTATGTTACAAATGTAATACTCAATATAAAATTTATTTAATAAACAAAATATACTATGCATATACCATACATTTATTGTACATTATCGGACTTTTTTAAAAAAAAATATGCAATACTATTTTCTCCAAAATTAATATTAAAAGCATTCAAAAATTATTATCACTTTTAAAATATCTTTGTTTAGATTCTCTATTTCAAAATCTTATATTCATTTCTGAAATAAATTTAAAAATATATTTTATGATTCTTTTCTTTCTTTAGGATACTTTGGACCTTCAATTTTAAGTTATAAAATTCTATTCATTCCAAGCAAATAAACTAATCTTATATAAAGCAATAGAATAACCTAAGTTCTAAATTACTTATCATTTCTTTTAAAATATCTTTCTAAACGATGCAGCTACATGAAATAAAGAGAGCAAAAATAGATGCATAGGATTAAGGAAGAAAGCTAGAATATTACTCGTCATATACATCAAAATCATGGCACAGTGCATTAACAAGAAAATATAGAGGAATGACCTTTATCTGTCTAATAACCTCTAATATAAGAATGATGTCAAAGCTATTTCTTCTGCTTTATTAGAACATCAAGTATTTAAAGACATATAAAACACTGTCCAAACAAAATGTGTCTTAGTCATAGGGCTTTGTTAACTATACTGAAATTCACATAAAGACTAAATATTATTCAGATTCCTTATAATATCCTATTTCTTAAAACATCTTGGTTTCCTGTTCACTAGTACTCCCAAGTCACTATCCCAACATTATTTCTCAAGATTTTTCGACATCTTATATCGATAAAATAACTATCTGCATTTCTAAACAATAAATAAAATTCATTGATAGTTGAAAAACGATTTCACTGTTCCATAAGAAAAGCCTGCTTACTTCATTACTCTGTATGTTTAATCATATACAAACTACCTAGACAATATTTGAATATCCAATAACATGAAAGTTCAAAAGAATCACATAACTATTTGTTATGTTGAAATTATATTTCTAATATAAATAATAAATTGTCGTATGCATATTTTGAATTAATCCTCTCTTATAATGTTTTAAAATGTTGTATGAAATGCGTTACATATAATTAAAACTTTTACACATCATTCTTAGATACACAGATGATCTAAAGAAAACAAAAATATTCATTATAAATTATAAATAGTTATTAATATTACCAAACAACCTTTATCTCCTTATCGTGTTCAGTAGGCTTTTCATCCAGTTGAGCATTGCAGATATAAAATTCACATCCATACACTTTATTTTTTTTAAATATATTCTTATAAAATTATCAAACTATTATATTATAAGTTCTAATATTAATAAATTAATGTTTTTATGTTTTTCCTAATCTTACATAAAATTTTATATTTTAAAATAAATTAGTAAAAATATATATTTACATTTTTCTTCATCAACTTTTTCTTGACAAACAGTTCATAAAAAAAAATTCAAAAAAAATGTTTATTATTTTCCTCTAGAGTTATTAAAATGTTCTCCTTCAAGCTTGTTCAAATTTTAAAATAAAATAATTATTAATCCTTTTAGCAAATATTCATAGAAAAATAATCCTTGTTTTAATATTTAAGATGATAGTTATTAAATTTATGATATTAGTTAATCCCACACGAAGCTTCTTAATATTCTCATCAAATATTCTCTGCTAATATTTTCCGCGACGTATCTGCTGCATCCTCCAAGTATTTTAATTTTAAAATATTCAGTAAACTTTATATTCCATGGATCCATTTTCATCAAGTATTTTAGGTTTACATTTTACCAATTTCCATTTTTAATAAGCGCTTCAACAACGAATACTTCATAATGTATTTTAAATATTTCTTAGACAAAGTTTTTTTTAAAATAACAACTCCTTGGTAAATCTTCTCTATAAGTTTTTTTAAAATTCTTGTAAAATATAAGTTTTATAATGTCTCCTTCAAAAAGGACTAACATTCTTTTCTTTCCATTTAAATATTATAGATAATAATTCTTAAGATATAAGCATCTTGTTCTTATTTTAAAAATCCTGGATAGTCTTTTAAAAATAATGTGTCACAATTTTTTTTTGACGGCGAATAACTTTCCATTTGAGCTTCCAGCATAATGTCCGAATTATATTCATATGAGTTATAATAATAATTTTCTGGTTGAGCACAAATAAAGGTATATTAAAGTATTTCAAAAACATTTTTATATTATTAAAACTTATGTATTCCATTCCATAGTATATCCATTTTTTATATTGCGTAGTTCAGGTCAAATTTCAGGTAAAATACTCCTAGTAAGTAACTTTAAAATTTTTAGCCAATCATCCTCATAAAGCCCATACATATTTAATTTTAAAAAAAAATCTCTTTTAGTATAAGAAAGTACTTTTCTTGGTTTTAATACTTTGTTAATCTCCCTGATATTATCAATCTCCTCTGTTATATTATCAGTCTCCCTCATTACTATCAATCTCCCTTGTTATTATCAATCTCCCTCATATATTATCAGTCTCTTGTATTTATAGTCTGTAAAAATACCCCATTTGATTGGTTGATTCTTACTTTAACCTGAGAACAAATTTACATATTTTCAGTTTTATAGCAGAATTGAATTTCAAAATAAAAAAATTATGACGTAATCAACTTAAAATATTATTTAAAATAGTATTTTTTAATTCAATTATAACTTTGATTAAATTATTTAATCTTTTAAAATAACTTTAAAATAACATTTTAATATTTATTTCACTTTAAAGATTCAATTTATTTATTTTATTTAAACATAATATTTAATTTTTTTTTTAACCGTATTTAACTTTTAGAACACTATTTAAAATATTACATATGATATTTAACTTAATATTAGCCTTATGATAGGGAAATAATTCTATTCAATTCAAGAATACAAATTTTAAATATTTCAAACTTTGTTATTTATCCAAACAAGCGCGTGTGAGCAAGTATGCATTAAAAGTCACATGACCACTATAAAATCTAGACAGACAATTCTAATTTCTGTCTCAGTCCGCATTTTATAAAATTGATACACTTATAATATTTTATAATATAATTACAAAAATTTGGAAAATAATTTAGAATATAGAATCAAATATAATTTTCACTATCATAAAGTTTACTTTTAAAAATATAAGATATTAATTATAATTATTATAGTTTATGATTTAAATCTTACATTTATTTAATTTATTAGTTTTAGTCTATTAAAATTTAACATTTAAATATACTTTTAATAATTATAGCTGTGGTATTTTATATGGCCAGCTTTTATAACCATATGAAACAATTTTTAAAATTTTATAGAATTATTTTTGAAATGATTCACTACACTTTTATATATCAGGTATTCAATTCAGCTTTAAACTGTACTTTAAAATATAATTATCATATTATAATTACTATATCAAACAAACATATCTTAAAATTTAAAATTTTTTAGTAATTGACTATTATAAACCATTAATGACCTATAGAAAAGGGCACAATATATATATATATATGATTGAATGTAATATGAATTATATTGTATATATATATATATATATATATATATATATATATATAATAGAAGAAATGTTATTTAAAATATAAAATTATTATATTATTATTATCATCACATTTTTGTTTAATTTAAATAAAATATGAACTTATTTATTAATTAAAATTGAGTATATTTCTTTTAAGATTAGATCACTTATGAAAAGTCTTGGGCCACATGATTATAATGGCTATTTTCAGATATTTTATTTTACTTTGATATACTCCAAACAACATTATACTTTGAACTTAGTTATAGTAAACTTTACCCCGGATGTTAAAAGGATATCAATTTATTGAAACATATTAGTTTATTTATCAAATGTAATTTGGATTCAATAAAATGCCCTTTTTTTCCATATGTCAAAGCATCGGTGGGAAGCAAGGTGGCTGCAATGACCTCTCAGCTACCAATGCTTGATATAAATGCCCGTTTGATTCTAAATTATATATTAACTGATAGTTTAACCATATTAATTTACATAATAGTATTTTCGATTCAGAGTTACAGATATAAAGTAATTCTCTATTATATATTTATGGATATGTTAGCAAGAAGAACCTGTTTGTGTAGTTAAAATTTTGCCTTGACAAATAATATATCAAGGCTATATGCTTTAAGTGAGATTTCTTTCATGCTGTTAATAATAATAATAATAATAATAATAATAATAATAATAATAATAATAATAATAATAATAATAATAATAATAATAATAATAATAATAATAATAATAATAATAATAATAATAATAATAATAATAATAATAATAATAATAATAATAATAATAATAATAATAATAATAATAATACCTTTCTTTATTTAAAAGGGAAGTGTGGGTGGAATAATATATCTATGCAGCATTTCACATATTTAATAAATATAAATTTATGTAAATCGTTATTATTGCTATAGAATATCATTATAATTTTTACTGTTCTAGATTTTTTATGTTGGAAAATATTACTTCCTCAATGTTAAACAAATCTACTTATATACAAAGGCAACTTTATTTATTTGATTATTTCGATCTTAGTGTTTCTTTTATATCGTTAGTTTTGGTAGTTTTTGGCAATTCAAATATTTTGATCTCCTTAATGGTTTTTCCCAAATTAAGAACTGCACCACACATTTTTATAGGTAACTTAGCATTAACTGACATTGTGATAGGTGGAGTTGGATCATCATGTTTTATTTACCATGTAACATTAAAAATACATGATATGAATCGAGGTTGTGATATAGTTTTCTCGATATGGATTACAAGTAGTGTGGTGATGTTTTTTACATTCTCTCAAATAGCATTAAATCGGTATGTCATTCTTTGTTATTCTGCTGAAACATATAAGCGCATTTATACTAAAATATATACATTTATGATAATTTTAATTCTGTGGACAATATCCTTAACTATTTCGACTTTTATGTTATTTTCTAGATTTTTTCACTTCGAATACAATTTCTTTCTAAGGGAATGTTATATAATTTTTAATAAAAATGGCACAATATTTTTGATTTCTTTTGCAACCTGGTTGTACATTGTTAATATTCCTATTATGGGTTTTAGTTACTATAAAATTTATAAAGTTATAAAAAATTCTCAGCTTAGTTTGAAAAACATGAATACTTCTACAACAGTTAATAAAAGATTTACAGACAATATTCGACTAACAAAAATTATGTTTCTTATTTTTATATGTTTTGTACTATGTTATGTGCCATGTTTGTTCGTAGTTATTTTTAACAATATATACCATTTGCCTTTTACACTTACAAGAACAACTATGCTGATTACAAATTGTCACCCAATTATTAATCCAGTTATTTGTTTTTTCACCAATAAAATGTTTCGCAATGCCTTTTATAAAATTATTACTTGTCATTACACAAGTCTAAATTAAATAAAAAAATCTGACAATTTTGGTATTTGTTCATACCGGTATTATTGCTACATATAATTGACACCTAATTTTCAATCATAGTATACACAATAAAATATCTATACAAAATGAGCTTGAGGTAAAGAATCAAACGTCTCTTCCTTCTCCATATCCAAAATAATATTTTTATTCTGAATAAAAAATGATTAATAAAGTCTTTTATTTTAAAAATTCTTTCTCATATTTGCAACATTCATAATTACATTTCTAACTTATTATGCAATCAATATAAATTATCCAATTATATATTTTACTAGTAGTTGGCTAAATATAATCAAACCAGGTTTTTGAAAGAAATACTCAAGTAATTGCACTAACATACCAATTGTAAAAAACAACAACACCTATTTATATAAATATAAACTTATCCAACGCTTAATATTATATAATAATTAGATTAAGCCCCAACATTGCTTTATTGAGTAAATGAAATATCCAAACCACAAGATAATGTCTTTTGAAAAGATAAGAAAGGAGAGACCATTATTCTTTTAAGAAATTCATTTAAGTAGGCAAATCTAAAAGAGGTTGGAAAGAAAACATGAAGATCCTAAATTGATTAAATCACTTCTTTAATGCTATATTATGAATTGCTCTAAATTAATTTTGATATTGACAAAAGTTTTCAATTTACAGCTTGTTAATAATAGATGAAATAATGACTGTTATTCGTAAACTGAATAAAATATTCTGAATCCAAAGCATAAGATATACTTTTTGAAAGATAAGAACAGATTATCTTATAGTTTTTACTTAAATCAATTTAAATTGTAAAATTTCACAATGTAAAATAAATTAATATAGAGCAATTTAAAATAATTTTATCAGTTTAAGATCTCAATGATATTACCTATATAAATGAATTTAGGTAAAAGCATGTGACAGACCATTCTTACCTTTTCAAAAGAATTTATCTTGAGCTTTGAATTTAAGGGATTTTATTTACTCAATAAAACAATATAGGGTATATGAACACAGACTTCCACACAACCCACCACTCTCCACTTTATCTCATAACACTGATACCCTTGAACACATATATGTCAAAAAGATAAATAAATACCAATATACATATGTCGTGTTAAACAAGCAATCATCGGTTGTGTCTCGATTATCATCTCCACACACATATGCAATAAGTGATCATATATACATTAAGATAGCCAATCTTCATACTTTAATGGACAGGCTTCAAAGCACTATATACTTCAACTCTTCAACTGTTTATCCAATTATAAATCTGATGATGGAACACTAAAGGCACCATGAGGCTGAAATTTGTGTCACACCCATATTGACCTAAAGTCAGAGTGGAGAGTAGTGGGTTGTGTGAAAGTCTGTGCTCATATAACCTATATATTGCATATATTGATACAGGTATATAACAAGCCTTATGTCAGTTAATACAAAGAAGATATTTCTGCCCATTCCTTGTATATGTATTAAATGGATTATGTCCTGTATATGAGGGATCAGATTGACTTTAGGTCAACATGGGTGTGACAAAAATCTCAGCCTCAGTGTGGCCTTTGAGCATTCCATCATCAGATTTCCAATTGGATGTATGATTGAAGAGGTGAAGTATAGTGTGGATTGAAGCCTTTCCATTAAAGTATGAAGATTGGCTGTCTTACTATAAATTTGAATACTTATTGCATATATGTGTGGAGTTGATAATCTGGACCAACTGATGATTGCTGGTTTAGCATGAAATACATATATCGGTGATTATTTATCTTTTTGACATATATGTGTTCAAGTGTATCAGTGTTATGAAAGAGAGTGAAGAATAGTGGGTCATGTGAAAGTCTGTGCTTAAATACCCCATATATTACATATATTGATATACAGGTATATAATAAGCCTGTATTTCAGTTATCACTAAAACAATGTTGGGGTGTTCATCTAGTTATTGTATATATATATATATATATATATATATATATATATATATATATATATATATATATATATATATATATATATATATATATATATATATAAGAACCATGAGAGATCAATTGAAATCTTAATGAAACCTACTGGTTTAAATGGGGCTGTTAAGCAACACTACGTATTCCAGCTATGTGGAAACCTCTCATTTTATCTCTGCCTTCTAATATTAACATAAAAATTAATGGGTTAAAAAACGTAGGGAGATAAACATTTTGATAAGCCTAATATTTTGAAAGCTGAACTACTTTAAGCTGAATCTCATTTCTCATCTCCCACCCAATCACGTTATTGTTTGAGATCTAATGATTTTTCTTTCAAAAGTTAACTTTGACAATGGCTGATGCTAGTTGTCAAAATATCAGTGTGTAATGGAAAATAATACATAGTTTAACCCCAAAATAATAATTTATCTACATATAATCTTGAAACATTAAATAATATATATATATATATATATATATATATATATATATATATATATCATTATTATTTGTATAATATATTGTTATAAGATATTCTAAAATATTGTCATTTTTGTCAAATGATACGTATATACAAACAGAAAAGAAAACAACTGCAAACAGTTAAAAATCAATTTTCTACATTTATTTAAAATTAATTCTTCATAATAACACTCACATACACAAATATCAATATTTTCTCTGATCTCTTATGGCTTGTTTAAGTGTCTGGATGAATTGCACTCAATAATGGTTATAACAGTGAGTATTTGTCAATTTAAAACAAACGATTAATCTCTAATAGAAAAAAATGCCTTTGTCAATAGTTAGCAATTAGTTTCATTATTTAATCTAGCAAACAAAATATATATTTTCTATATTAACAAAAAATAGAAGATTGCTTGTGACTAAGTTACTGTGATACATTTTACCTTTTAAAGTGTAAAAAAAATGTTCTTTCACATAATCTTAATTTATATGTTTATAAACCACACTATTTGCATTCAAAATCAAAAATTGTCTGTTTACTATTGATAAATTATATATATATATATATATATATATATATATATATATATATATATATATATATATATATATATATATATATATATATATATATATATATATATAAAGTTTGATATCTGTATTCTTTCCACAATATATGTAATATATAAATCAGTATATATATATCAAAATACAGTAAAATGTACATAAATTACATTATTTTTAGATGTACTTTCGACTATACATTTTGTAGTCTTTATCAACTATATAACATTGAATAATCAAAATGAGACAACATTTAACAATACCCATAGTTCAATTCAGATTTCCCATAATTCTATTTCAAGAAATCATCAAATGTTAATGAATCGCCAGTCATGGGTATTGTTACAGGTTGTCTCATTTTGATTATTCAATGTTATATAGTTTATAAAGACTACAAAATGTATAGTCAAAAGTACTTCTAAAAATAATATAATTTATGTAAATTTTACTGTATTTTGACATATATATATATATATATATATATAAGACATTTTACCGGTTCATCTGTGCTAAAAAATTTCAATATTGATATACTGGACGGTTTGACTTAATCACACAAGTCATCCACTCTGGATGATCACCCAGTGGATGACTTCTATGATCAAGTCGAAATGTTGGTATATCAATATTTAAATTTTTTAACACAGATGAACCTGCAAAATGTTTTTTACATATGCAACCTGTGAAAATCGTATCAACATATATATATATATATATATATATATATATGAAAAACAAAAAGCAAGTTAAAACTTATTAACACTTGTATTTATGACAATAGATGGCATTCTACCAAAAACACCGTCAAGCATATGTTTGTTTACATAAACGTCAGAGCAATCATTCACTATCTCTAACTTTTAGTTCCACCTTCAGATCATGATTTCAAGCTATTTGCTATCATCAGTGAAGGACAGGAATAAGAAACTAGATCTAAACACAAACTCTGAGCATTTATGAAACATTTTCTGTTCAGCTTGCAAGCGTGAATGTTTTAGACACACAATGTCTTCAAACTCAGCATTGCAAACCAGATAGCTATATGGGTCTGATATCAGTTCAGCATCACCACATAGTAGAAGCCTCTACAATATATATCATTGCAAGAAAGACCTCAAAAGGTACATATATGAAAAACAAAAAGCAGGTTAAAACTTACTAATGCTTGTATTTATGACAATAGATGGTGTTCTACCAAAAACACCATCAAGCATATGTTTGTTTACATAAACATCAGAGCAAGCATTCACTATCTCTAACTTTTAGTTCCACCTTCTGATCATGATTTCAAGCTATTTGCTATCGTCAGTGAAGGACAGGAATAAGAAACTAGATCTAAACACAAACTCTGAGTGTTTATGAAACAGTTTCTATTCAGCTTGCAAGCATGAATCTTTTAGACATGTAATGTCTTCAAACTCAGCATAGCAAGCCAGATAGCTATATGGGTCTGATATCAGTTCAGCACCACCACAGAGTAGAAGCCTCTGCAATATATATCATTGCAAGAAAGACATCAAAGCTACATTTATGAAAAACAAAAAGCAAGTTAAAACTTACTAACACTTGTATTTATGACAATAGATGGCATTCTACCAAAAACACCATCAAGCATATGTTTGTTTACATAAATGTCAGAGCAAGCATTCACTATCTCTAACTTTTAGTTCCACCTTCAGATCATGATTTCAAGCTATTTGCTATCATCAGTGAAGGACAGGAATAAGAAACTAGATCTAAACACAAACTCTGAGCATTTATGAAACAGTTTCTATTCAGCTTGCAAGCGTGAATCTTTTAGACACATAATGTCTTTGAACTCAGCATAGCAAGCCAGATAGCTATATGGGTGTGATATCAGTTCAGCATCACCACATAGTAGAAGCCTCTGCAATATATATCATTGCAAGAAAGACCTCAAAGGTACATTTATGAAAAACAAAAAGCAAGTTAAATCTTACTAACGAAGCGTTAATAAGTTTTAACTTGCTTTTTGTTTTTCATAAATGTACCTTTGAGGTCTTTCTTGCAATGATATATATTGCAGAGGCTTCTACTATGTGGTGATGCTGAACTGATATCAGACCCATATAGCTATCTGACTTGCTATGCTGAGTTCGAAGACATTGTGTCTAAAACATTCATGCTTGCAAGCTGAATAGAAACTTTTTTTAAACACTCAGAGTTTGTGTTTAGATCTAGTTTCTTATTCCTGTCCTTTACTGATGATAGCGAATAGCTTGAAATCATGATCTGAAGGTGGAACTAAAAGTTAGAGATAGTGAATGCTTGCTCTGACATTTATGTAAACAAACATACGCTTTATGGTGTTTTTGGTAGAACGTCATCTATTGTCATATATATTTATATATATTCGAGTTTTACTATCCCTCTCTCTTAAATCAATTTCATTAACAAAATAATTCAGTCATTACTATACTGTATAGAAAATATAGATAAGACTTCTTTCAATTTAGTAAAATAAAAAGCTATTAGTATACAGTCATTATTTTTTCAAACAGTTTAATTTTTTATTGTTTTAAAAAGGTGTGTAATTTGTATAAAACAATTTTTTACACTTTAAAATAAATATTTGAGTCTGATGGTAATGTAAAACCATAGTGTATTAAGTTCCATGTGAGTAATAAAACTGGCAACTTTTTCTTCCCAAAACAATTTCAAGAGTTAGAATTGTTTGTGATAAGAGAATGATTACAAGCTATTAAATTATAAAGTACTTTTAAATTTAGCATTATAAAAACTCTAAAGTATTTTTACAATTTATTAAAAGTATTTTTTTTTCTTTACAAAATAATATTTATATATTGTACTTGTCGAAATTGTATGTTAACTCAAGACGATTCACAGCCTGGGTAAAAGTACCTCGAATCCAACCAGACGCCAGATGAAAGATAAAGAATACATATGGATTCGGCCCTGTTTACCCACTCTCTAAATCTCCCAACTAATTAACAACATTTTCGAGGCAAAATTAATCTTTTCTACACTCTGGCCCACTAGCATCAATGGAGGAACAGAGCCTCAACTAATTCTAACATTTAACTCGAATATTCATTTTAATTAAACCTATTCATTAACTTAAATATAGGAATAGTATTGTGTGACCTTGAGTCATCAGATAGTAGCATAATAATTGAATAGAATGCTAATTTTAGAATAAAATGAATGGAAACTAACCACAGGTAGCTTAAATTCACACATATAATTAATAAAGACATTTCTATAACTCTCTTAATGTCTCACTGTTTTATTTAATTTATTTGTTACTATCAATTTCAATCCTGTCATTCATTATGCCTCATGTAAAAGAGTTGTATAGTTTATATGCCAATTTAAACAAATAAAATGATTAAAGTTATATGGTAAACACCCACTCAAGTATGTGATATGAGAAAGAAATCTATAACAGCCCGATTTTTAATGTATCTTTAACATAAGTGAAAATTATTTTAAGAAAAATAATTTTATCATATTTTTAGGAGTTGGCTTCGAAGAGAGTGACACTTAAATGTAAATGGATCTCGATATTCACAGGTAAATATTTCACTGATAGTAAAACATAAATAATATAATCAGACAGTAGTCAGTCTTCCATGATGTTGTCAGAAACAAAAGAAAAAGGGACAGACTCAGTATTTGACATTACATAACCAGCATGGACTCAATTTTCCCATCCCATTCTCGTGACATCAAGAAATAAAAAAAGAATGGTCTGTGTCATTAGCTAACTTTAAGGTATTTCAGGTGAAAGGATAGGAATTGTCAAGCTTAGCTTTATTACGCTGGGTCTTCCCATTTTTGTCTTTCATATCCTGATAAAAAAATTCATAGTCAGTAAAATTATCACGTGGTCTGATTCTGATTTAGCAATCACAAAGAACAAAAACAAGTGAAGAAGCAAAATGCTGGTAAGTCAAAATACAAGTACTGGAAAAATACATTATTAGAATGTAAATATAAAATTGTACTGAGCTAATCAAGATTATACATATAGTATACGGATTGGCCAAGATCGAATCAATAAGAATAAAATAAACATTAATATTATTATGGATATCATTTTCTGGGCAACATTTCCCTCCCTTCAAAACAAAATCCCAACAATATTTTTAATTAAACATTTTTTACTCTTCCTCACTGTTTATAAGAAAAACTTTCTAACCCCCTCCCTTTCATTCTTTAAAAATGAAATAATATAATTAAATAAAATCTCATACTTGACCCAGCCTCTCCCCCAAAACTAAACCATATATGCATAAAATATTTCAAAATATATAAAGTAAGATAAAATTATTTCATCTCGACAAAAAGGGGTGCTTCAAGTAAGAGTCATTTAGATTGAAAAAGTTATTGATTTACCGACAGATGTTGGTCTGGAAATAGAAAGCAAAAATATTTAATTATAAAACTTTTGTAAAAATGGAACAAATTGGCATATAGATTATTTTAAATCAGACATATATAAATCTAAACAAATATATTGAAAAGTAAATAATAATAGTATTCTTTCTAAACCACTTTCAGTGAAAAATTTATATTAATTAGAGGCATAATATTTAAGATAGATAGAATTCGAGCAAAGACATTAAATTTAAATTTATAGCAAGTCAAGGTTACAGAATTTAGTTAAGAAAACAGTTACATTAAATTAAGGGGAATTTAATTTAAGAAGACATTTAAAGGTAGCGAAACTATATTATAAGGTCAACTGGAGTTTGGAGAATAAATCAGGTAGTTAGAAAGAAACAATTGGAAATATATTACTAATTTATTGTGAGTCCTTTTGGAAATATAGATACCACAATGAAATATGGATTTCTGCACAGGAATAGCTAGCTATGAGTTTAAGTTGAGTTCAATAGTTCAGCAGTCCAACATTTCAACATTTTGACCAAGTTTCTCCAACTTATGGTATTTTGGTGATCATACTTTGGACAAATGGAGAAATGGGCAGGCTAAAAGCTCTCTACCCGGTACCATGCTTCTAGACATATTGATATTTATTTAAAAATTTAACAGGCATGGGTTTCTCATGCACTGAGTGAACAAAATCTATGGCAGGCTTTTCACTGAACAAATATATGACTGTCTTTTTGAACAAATCTATGACTGGGTGACTTCTATTGTTCTTGTGGGCTATTTATATCATCTCAGAATACTTTTGG
Source organism: Epiperipatus broadwayi (assembly GCA_028023455.1). Classification (NCBI taxonomy): domain Eukaryota; kingdom Metazoa; phylum Onychophora; class Udeonychophora; order Euonychophora; family Peripatidae; genus Epiperipatus; species Epiperipatus broadwayi. The sequence continues at coordinate 186,939 of JAQFVV010000288.1, read as the reverse complement.
GAAATTCCCTTTCTCATTTTCCCAAGGCTATGTTGATATGTTAAAATTCTGTGACCACAATTATCAATCTAAAATATTTTGTATTGTATTCTTAAGATCCACTCTCCCGATAAACCCAATGATTTTATTGTTTCAAATCTATTTTTAATTTAATGTAGATTTGAAGAATTTATGTTTCAAATGTCTTTTCCATTTTACTTTTAATTTAATTAGAAATTCCATTACAATTTTCTTAATGAACTTTTTTTTGCTTTCTATTAAAGAATGTTGGCAGATTTTGTCATGAAAGTAAATCTCCAGAATAAAATACTTTGACTTAAAAAATAGCATATTAAAATTTATGGTATGGTGGTATTAGAGCTGCAACATGAAGAATTATAATCATTTAATCATTAAATTAATTAGGTTATTAGATCAAAAACATATTTTAATATTTACATTAAAAAAAAACAATTTAACAAAAAAAATACAAAAAGCATTAATGTAAAGTATAATTAAAATGTGTGTTTAAATCAAATTGGGTGTCTGTTGGCATGTGCATATTCTGCATAATCTATTTTAGGTAGTTGTAACTTACGCCACATGTGGCCACTGGGTGACACTGCAGTAACATCAACAACTGATAAGAAGCGTGCAAGTGATAAAAAATTTTCAAAAATGGCTGAAATCGTTGTTGGAGGGAAAAAAAATTTAAAAATTGCTTAAATCGTTGATGGAAAAAAATACAAAATCACACTAAAATCATCGATTGAAAAAAACAATCAAATCATCAAAAAACTGCCTAAGTCAATCAAACAAATCTATCAAAAGTAAAAATTATAAAAAAAAATAATTAAAAATGGAAAAAAAACACTGAAATCATAAAAAAAGAAATGCCCAAGGCAAACCAACAAATACATCTAAAGTACAAATTATAAAACAAAAAAACAAAACAAATAAAATACTATAAAATTGAAATTAAAAATGCCCAAGGCAAACCAACAAATACATCGAATGTACAAATTATAAAACAAAAAAACAAAACAAATAAAATACTATAAAATTGAAATTAAAAAAACAGTTATCATTTAAAATATGCCCTCCCCAATCAACAATTCGTCACTTCTGAGGCAATATATATCAAACAAGTACATCGAAAATAATAAAAAAACACAACAAAGTGCTATAAAATTCAAATTAAAAAAAACAGAAATGGTTCAAAATAGCAAACAGACAACAAATCCACAAATTGAAATGACTAAATCAAAACAACAACAATGGAGGAATGGAGGAACACAGTAAAATTGAAATGACTAAATCGAATCATCGATGGAACTATCGATGGAACAATAAATAATAAAATGTCCTCAAATCAAGAAAATGCTAAAAATTCAAATTAAAAAAAAACATATATCGGTTAAAACATGACCCCCCAAATCAACAATTCATCACTTCTGAGGCAATGTATATCAAACAAATACATAGAAAAAAAACACAACAAAGTGCTATAAAATTCAAATTAAAAAAACAGAAATGGTTCAAAAAAGCAAACAGACAACAAATCCACAAATTGAAATGACTAAATCAAAGCAACAACAATAGAGAAGTGGAGGAATGCTGGAAAATCGAAATGACTAAATCGAATCATCAATCAAACTAAAAGTAAATAAAAAATCATCTCACATCATCGATGGAACAATAAATAATAAAATCCCCTCAAATCGAGAAAATGCAATAAAATTCAAATTACAAAAAAACAGACATCGGTTAAAACACCCCTCCCCCCCAAATCAATGATTCATCACTTTTGAGGCAATGTATATCAAACAAATACATCGAAAATAAAAAAAAAAGCACAACAAAAACAGAATTTCATCAAATAATTTAGCTTTCAATATTTGCAAATGATCAGATTTAAAAGCAACGTTTATATAAACGAAAAAGAATATTACATGAGAGAATCTATTTCTCAAATTGCATCAAGAATTCGATCAAAAATAATTAAAATGCAAATACAGAATTTGGTGTATCACTAAGAGATAAACCCTCTCCCCATCCCGCATGAAGAATTACTGAGTAACTTTTCAAAAGTATACATTTAATATTTAAAAAATAAAAAGACTATTTGCAAATAATGTCACAACACTTAAATACAGAGTAATAAATAGTAAGTAATTAAATATAATTATAACAAGTTATTCATTATTTATTAATTGTTATAGCATGTTTAAAATAGAAAGTTTAAAATAATCATCGATTGATCACAGGAAAAATTATTATATTTATTGGCGACATGTGGTGTAAGTTACAACTACCCTATTTTAATACATTGTACAGGTTTACAACTACATTTATATATGTAATATATGTGGGAATCGAACTCAGACTTTCACACGACCTACAATTCTCAGTGCCATCTTATATTGCTGACTCACCTGATCACACATATTTTGAAAAGATAAATAATCACCAATATACATATTTCATGCTAAATCAGCACTCATCAGTTGGTTCAGATTACCATCTCCACACACATATACAATTATTACTCAGCTTTATATTAAGATAACCAATCTTTGTACTTTAATGGGTGCTGGTTTAGCATGAAATACATATATTGGTGATTATTTATCATTTCAACATGTGTGTCATCAGATGATTCAGCAATATAAGATGGCACTGAGAGTTGTAGGTCGTGTGAAAGTCAGAGTTCGAATCCCACATATATTACATAGATAAATGCAGGTGTAAGCCTGTACAATGTATTAAAATAGATTATGCAAAATGTGCACGTGGAAACATACACTCAATTTGATTTAAACACACATTTTAAATATTCTTCACATTAATGCTTTTTGTATTTTTTTTGTTAAATTGTTTTTTTTTAAATGTAGATTTTAAAATATGTTTTTGATTTAATAACCTAATTAATTTAATGATCAAACGATTATAATTCTTCATGTCGCAGCTGTAATAACACACTACCAAATTTATTTATTGATTTTTATAAAAGTTTCCGGCTGTAATTATATATATATTGTAACCATAAATTGCCCTCTCAACTACCTCTCGTGCCGAACACATGCGGCACCCCAAAATTGTAAGCGTTTGATTGTGTGTCCCAACTACTTAACGTAAGTGCACTAAGAATTGTGACTTCGATCACTGATCAAGTCCCACTCAATTATTGTCAGCTATTAAGAGCTGTAACCAAGAGCATATCATGCTATCTATTTTATGCACCTAAGACCACAATCAACATCTGGAGCAACTTACTATAGACCAAACTAATGATCTAACATAAACTTTTATATTTAATTTGATCGCAGCCAGGGTGTACCGCGAAGAACTATCATAGTAGTATTATAAAACACATTAAACAAATTATAAGTGCAATGTTATTACTTTTAAACCTTAATTTGCGATTTTTATTGTATGAGACCCGATGGCCGACCATATACAAGATGGCGTAATTTGTAGAACTACATGAAATTATGAAACTTTAAACCATCTATATGATTTTTTATGTAGATGCTAGTCGAGGTAAAGCTTTGCAATAAATAAACATAAATATTTGGGTTCTTTTATAGTTTATTATATCATTGAGACTCTTATTACTGACAAATGATAATTTAAAAACGTTAAGTAAATACATTCAATCATGTTATTATTTGGGAAATCTGTTTACAAGTTTAATAATTAATTTGTATTGTATACTGAAATCAAATACGCAAAGCCAAAATGATGGAAAAGGTAAATGGGATTTTATTGTACCTCACACATCATAAACTACCAAAGACGAGAAGCATTCAAATGTTTTATCAAAATATTACTAAACTCTTATATCATGTTGACTATAATATGTACTTCAATGTATGCTCTATAATGTATGCTCTATCCAAAGTTTATGATTTCTGATTTTGTGAATGACACATAGCAACGGCACAATAAGTTTAATTATAAATCAACTTTTATTTACAAATTTATGAAAATTAATAATTAATTCCAATATTATAATAAAAAATAATAAATAAACAAATAAAATAAATAAATTATAAGTCCATTGACTTTCTTCAATAACTTCTCATAGGTACAGTTTTAAAATCTAGTCCTACCTTATATCAATCTAATATAATGAATATTGATGAGATTATACGATATTCAGCATCAACTTATGAAATATTTAACATCATTTCCAGATCCATTAAATCCCTACCGTAAACTCATAATAGTATAATAAATATTATATCTGTAGGATATTAGCTATAATGTAATCATTAAATAAAGTGAAAATGTAAACTTACATTCCGGTAAATAATAATCAACCAACAGTTAACCATTATTTAGTAACTTGAATAGAACGTCCTGCTACCATTTGATGATCTAACTTATAAATTATGCGTACAAATGAAGAAGATGATTTAGCAGATTAACTAAAATACTTTGCCCAACTTATATCTGTGAAGTAAAACATATTCCCGTGGATGTATTCATCTACACGTGGGAATTAAATAACACTAAACACTTTGGTGGATTTATACACCATCATAAAGTAATACGTATAATCACACAATTCCGCGGATTAACCACCAGCGCAGGAATGTGTGTAAAATACAAAAATGGCAATTAAAATAATCTGCGGATTAACCACCAGCACAGATTAAAGCCCTTTAACATTCTTAAACAACATTACTATTTACTTCACATTAAAGTGCAAAATCATCCCCCTCAGTTCTTCTGACTATTCAGAATACACTAACACTTTAGCAAATGTGGGTTCTTGCATAATAAAATGCTAAGCTAATCAGGACGACTAATGTACTAACTTCTTTTGCTTAAACTAAAATGTGTAATATAATACAAGTAATATTAGTACAAGACTATAAATCTGGAAAGACCAACAAAATACCTCACAAAGATTGATACATTTCACGAATTCATTTAATACTTTTCAAGCTGTTTCGCAAGCGCTATTCTCTTAAATAAATATTGTATTCAACCCCTATTGATTTAAACTTAATAAAATATACTTAGGAACTTCATATGCAAGTTCCGATAACGATAAACGTAAAGTAATGCATTATGCATCTAACATAAAATTTAACAAGTGTGTGTGTGATATAAATTAAATGTAAAGCATTTTACAGTTCAATACATGAATTATAACGGGTGTGTGTCACAACTCGGATTGTATAACATTTTATAACTCCAAATGTGCTCCGTGGGATCCATGTACGATGTGTCGAACAATAAATCTATGAAACAATAATTATAACTATAATTCAATTCCATACATGCAATTTTATCCGTTGTATTGGTTATTATAATCACTATCAGATTAACAATTTTACGTGGCTCCTAAGACATGGAACAACTTCACAATATGAAACGCAGAATTTAAATGAAAATGTTTTTCATTAAGTTATTAATCTCTACATTTCTCTATTAAAATGTTCCAATTTTATTACATCCATGCGAATTATTTATCCATCCACGTTTAAATATAGGAATATTAATTATAGCACTTAATTCAATCATTCTATTATGACGATAAAATTAGAAATAGCTTTGATTAATTATTTGAAGAGTATTTATTATCCAAATGTTAAACAAATTAATTAGCAAATATATTACTGGCTTTGTAGAATTAAGTATCAATCAATACTATATTTTTATTAGAATTAGAAACGGAAATATTTAAAATATGTTGATAACTTTAACATTTACTTTAATTTAAATTTCTTTTTCTTTAAAAAGCAAATTTTCATATTCATAACTTCTGTAATTAAAATACTTTTTAATGTTTCCAAATTGTAAAATAATAAACATTTTAAAACATACCAATTCTTGCAATTTTCTTTTAAACTGGAAAGCTCCGACATTTCAAAATGTAATATTGGGAATTATTACTGGTGATTCGATTCACTTGGTCAGCCGACTTGAACAGACCTTTATTTTTAGCAAGGCATCTTCTAATTAAATACCAGGATGTTATTTACGTTTATAGCAAACTTTGTGGTAGTCCGATTACTTATTTTTTTTTACTTTAAAATAAGCTTGGCAAATTTACACTACTTGCCTTTACCATTTTCTTTTCATTCTCCCTCCAAAAGCAAACTATCCGACAATCGTCTCTTAAATTCGCGCTCTTTTCTTTTATTACATTGAGACGCCTACGCAATTACTGTATTTATTTTTAATATTTAATTTTAATTGAACAAATGGTTTTTTGGTAAATTGAATAAAATAATAATTTTAAGATCATTTTTAGACAAATAAAACAAAATATTGTTTTTAATAATATTTTACCAAATTTTAATGTGTTGTTAAATTTTTAAAAAGTTAAGCATTTTGATATGCGTTAGCATATGGGAAGAAGCAAATTTAAATTTATTAAAATAATATAAGAGAGTAGTCTGTTCAAAGTGCAAATCAAGCCAATCAAACCACCAAAAGAAGAAAGAGAAATTTTTATACTAGTTACATCAAATAATATATTTTATACTAAAATATATGGTTACAGTTTATATATATATATATAGACCCCATCCAATATTTAGAATAAAAATATTAAATACAAAATTGATATTTTATTCGCTTATTAGCTGGTCTAAAAATGAAATGTATATGAAATGGCACATGGTTCCATGCGTGGATCTGGTTCAATTTTAGTCTAGCAATCTAGAAAGACGTGAAGCGAGGTTCTAGCCTACATATCCATTGCTTCAATATATTATGTGTACACATAATAATATCAGTAGCAGTGATAAATTAGAGGTCAATATTGGAACATGGAGTGTGCAGAATTACTTGTTACAAAATATTTAAGATTAGAATGAAGGATAACACTTGTGACTAAAGGGCTTCATGATTTAAAGTTGGTATTATTGCTTTTAATAAAACTCGTCTAATGATGGATTCTCTGTAAAGAATAACTTTACATTATCTTTTGTTCATATTTGATGTATCAGATGATGGCTAACGGTATTACATTTTTGACATAGGCAATGATAATAGCGCTGTGTTTATTAATGCCTATATTCCAAGTTTAGATTCAATAATCCAGAGAAAGGAAGCTTTTAGTCCTTATTGGATAATGGTATTACAGCAATGCCGTTGAAAGATCGAATTTTTCTTTTTGGAGATATCAATGCACATGTTAATACAAATAGTATACTTTGGCCATGCATTATTGGAAATAATGATATTGTTACTGTTTGTTATTACAGATTTTTACCAACTTGTGAAAGACTATCACAAATAATTTGTGTAGATATAAAAAAATACTGTAAAGAAATATGGGCACATCCACGGTTAAAAAAGTATTTTTTAATAAATTACATTATTGTTAGGAGGTAGAATATACTTTGAAGATTTTAGGGCACTAAAAGCAGAAATTGTTGGAAGGTTCCTAGAATAGTTGGCTCCAAGATTAAAACAATAATTGCCTTACAAATGGACTTTATTACAGTCATAGTCACAATGAGGTTGATATTTGGTTTTTAGAAGAACCTTCTATAGTATCAAGTACTAATAGCTTAATGACTAAAATTGATAATTTCGGTCTTCAATACTATCATATTACTGAAGTATGGAATTATCTTAAGGTGTGTGTTTTGGATGTGTGTGTTATGGATACAAGTAAGTCAATTTTTTGTGTTCATTAAAAAGAAAAACCATGACTGGTTTTTTGAATAATAATATTATTATTAGTTGTTTGATGGAAAAAACGTTTGTAACATTAATTATTTGGAGAATAATACATTAAATACGGAACTTCATAATGAATATAAAAGATCAGAAGGTAGAAGTTCATAGAAGATACAAGTGTATGCTCATCATTAATCATTCAAGATCTTTTTTGTTGAATTGAAAACAACATATCTGAGAAACGCATCATAGTCCTAATAGAAGCTTTAAGGATCTCTCCTTTAGGATATTCGTTATAGTTTCGAAAGATAGAAAGAGCGTTTTTAATACAACACTTGATATAACGATTGTTAATAATATATCCATTTTATCTACTGAGATTTGAACAAAGATATCACAAGTTTAATTAAATCATAACAACTTATTATAATCTCAAAAATGGAAAGACTACAGGCCCTGACGAAATATCTAAAGAAGACTTAAAATAGCTTCAAACATATTGGAATTTTTTAAAAATATCTGGATCCATTAAGATGTGCCATATTATTTGAAAGATACTTTTATTGTTCCAAATATTGGTTACCAGAGATTCAATACAGATTTAAAGAATGAATAAACAATATAGACATTGTTTCGTTGTCAGAAAAAAAATGTTAGGACCAAAAAACAATTTACAAGGCATTTTATTAATATAACGATGTTGACATTAGTTGGTTATCATCAAAATTGACTGTATTTATATAATTTCTACATGGTAGAATAAAAGTAAGAGCTACTGCTACAAAAGGAAAATGTGATGTTTATGAAATGAAAACGAGTGTTAAACAATGATGTGTATTTCTTCCAAAATCGTTTTCAATTTTTATAATAGTAATCTTTGGAATTATTTATAGGTGACCTAATTAAACATAGATCGAAATACAGATTTGGTGATTGAATTTCTAACTTAAATCAATTAAAAGTATAAACAATAAATTATTTTCTTTATATTTGAATTTATAATATGCTGATGATTGGGATATTTTGCCAATTCAAAAGACGGTTTGTGATTAATATTTTGAATGCTATATATAATGGTTTGACAATTAATATCCAATAACTCAAATTCGTTATTTTAATAAGTGAAAAGAGAAACCATTAGTAACTTTTATCTTGGATAATCATCAATTTGAGGATGTAAATCAGTTTAAATGGCTTGGGAATTTCATGAATAAAAATATATTTTTAGAAGTTGGGATACAATACAGATTCTAGTGCTACTTTTAAGAAGATAAAAGATGGAGTAGTGTAGTTATTTTATATAATTTATATATGAACATGAGACTTGATAATCCTACCAGTACAATAGAAAAGCATGAGAACATTGTACTCAAAATCTCCAGGAATATTTAGAAATATAATGGCAGGATTGTGAACCCAATCACTATTATATTTACTGATGATACTATTGAAGCAGTCGATCTGATACTCAGTTCGAGCTTTACAGCCTACTCAGAATGTCCCACCACCAAACCACGTTTAAACTCCATCCTTACACATATATAAATATTTATTAATATATAGATATTTTTTTTTGCTTAACTAATAAAATAATAACTGAAGTATATATATATCTTAAAGTAACTCATTTTAATAAATAAATATTTGATTTTATTTTAATTGTATACGTGCATAATGGATGAGTCCATATTGTAGGTGAGGGGAGATTATTTTTAAAACCTATATAAAGGAAAAATGTATTATATTAATGTATATTTTAAAAAATTATATGTATAATTTGTTATTTTTTAGTAATGGCGGTCATAAAGATCTGACGTAATCTTAAATAATATTCTCGAATGTAATTAAGACAATTTACCGGAAACCCATTAGTCCATCTAAAACATATGATAATTGTAGAGTAATGTAAGAATCGATTAGTGGAAATTTTATCCACTTCAAATTTGTTTCAAAATCATAGATTATATTTTAAAACAATCAGTTCAAGTAATTCTAACAGGATTGCACTCTCTTTAAAACTTACATTAACAAAAGGTGTACCGGTCAGCAAATTCCAGATCCTCTAAGTGCACAATATGTCTCAGGTTTAGCAGCTAAGTGCATTCTAAGATAAACACAGAAATAGTATAAATACTGCTAGATTTGAATCCCAGAAGGAGACTTGTAATTATAAAACAGCAATGGCAAATATAATCCATTCTTGTCATTATAATAATCCAATGTGTCATGAATAGTGAAAATTTTCAACTTCTCTCCAATCAATATGCTCTACCCCACACTCATCACCCAGGATCCCACCACCTATGAACTTTAATGTACTTAAAGACTAAATAATGAAATGTTACATGCCTGACTGACCAAATCTAACTAGATCTAGTTCACCATTTCCAATGGACACTGAAATCACCAAGAAATGCTATTAATTAACAAGGTAAGGATCTCTAGCCACTGCCTAATGTTTAAATTCTAAAGTTCAGCCTTCTGTAAATATTTCTCATAACCCTGTCTATCATTTAAAATAATATTATTCTATTAGCTGTTCTTTCTACCAGAAATTAAACATTCCAGTTAAATAATTTGCAATTTACTAACCTGATATTATCATGCTATATAACTTTTTTTAATTTCCTTTTATTATTGAGTCTCTATCATATAAATGTAATATTTTCTTTTCCTTCATGCAGCAATAATATTTTATAACTTTCATTATTGTGTTTTATATATTTAAATATGCCAATAATTCCTCAAATTCGCCAGTTAGTCATTTTCTTTTATTTTATTTTCCCCCCTCTCTACTTTATGGGATGACTAGATTAACTATTTAAAACAAGTCATGTCATTTTTATCTTAGCTTATGTTTGCAAATTTGGTAAAAACAAATTAATTATCTTATAATGTCATTGTAGAAAAACAGAGTAGAAATCTGTTTTTCTAAGAATTGTTTTTTTTTTTTTAATTTTATTTAAATAATAAGTGCTAACCTTAAAACTTTATGAAATCAAATCTGTTTATTATGAAATTAATAACCACCACCCCATTCATATATGTTTAAATTATATCTAGTATAATATAAAAGCACTTATAACCGAATTCTCATATTTATTTAATGATGTGGGAAGTTTATAGATAAATTAAGGTAAGGGGGAAGGGGAGTCTCTATTCCAATTATTATGTATTTTAGTAATAAGGTTAAAATAATCTATTACTATTTAGTATTTAAATCATACAATTACATTGGACATTCCCAATATATATATATATATATATATATATATATATATATATATATATATATATATATATATATATATATATATATATATATATATATTATCAATCATTTGTCTTTAGTTTTTAAAATATTATATGTTTCATTCCAAGCAGTGTATAAACAGGCCCCCCATTCAAATACACATATGTGTGTCTTCATGCTTTGTTCCCGGGATTTTCGATAATCTGGATCCTGTATATTCATTCCAAGTCCAAGAACATGGCTGACAATTCCCCGTGGGACTTATTCATCATATGAGCTATTGACATAGTACCACTCTGGAAAGATCTGGTCTATTAATAGCCAATACCTTCTTTCTGTGAACCAAATCTGACAAAGTAGCAGAAAGAATTCAGTCACCAGTCTTCATCCTTAAATTTGGAAGCACATTTTTCAGATCTAAGATTGGATCATCTATTCCACCACCATGCATACACCACTCTCTTAAATTTCTTGCCAAAAATCAAATCTATGAATATCCATAAACCATAATATTATGATTCTACTAAACAGATTTCTTTATTATATTTATTAATATTTTCATATGTGGGTCTTTTTGCGACACAATTATATATGTGATATGGAACTATCCCACACACGTTTCTCATTCAGTATAAACTGAGAGCAGTTTGTTTATTCCTATAAAGTAAATTTTTGTGATAAAACTATTCATTCTAAATATTCAGTCAAATGCTATATTTTGTGTTTTGGGAGTCGATTGGTATCTCACAATTGTGTTCATCATTGTACATAGGAATTATTGGCATATGAGCTAGCCACGACAAAATAGAATAATAATTAAAGTTGTCATTTTCCAAGTTGTAAACAAATATCATCTGATATACCTGTGTTACCATGTAAATATCAATCAAATTATATGTACGTTAAGAGGCCAATGACGATCAATTAAATAATAAACCAAGTATTTATGCATATTTTATATAAATTAATAAATCTTATATATATCATAAACTTGCTGAATCATTGTTTCTTTTATTTAAAATATTAATATTTTAGTTATTAAATTATGCTCACCCTGACTAGATGATCTCCTGCTAATCCTTTCTACATATAATTCATGTGAAAGGTCCCAACATTTAAATGGGTTAAACTTTTATATTTTTACTAAAATATTCCGTATATAATTTCAAATTAGATTCATTTTGTGTCTCACCAGCTGGCGGAGAGAGATGAAATAGATCGTATCATCAGAATTGTTGCTCATAAGTTGGTAGATCTGGAAAATAGGCAAACAGGCTAGAGTTCATGAGTGTTCCTGACTTATGTATTTTGCGTATGATGGGACTTGAAGTACTTTTGCCTAGATGCTAGGTCTTATTATATGAACAGACAAAACTGACTGTTACACTATTAAGTTTAGTTTTGTAAAATCACACTATCTTTGGAATGGAAACTTAAAAAAAGTAGTCACTAAGCAAAAATTGATAGAAGCATATTTCATGGTGAACATGAACATGATTCTTGTGAGAATGGTAGAACCTAGCCACATTATAAAAATGTCTCAAATACATTTTAAAGAAGTCCAAAGGCAACTGTATACACTAGGAAGGCGTAGAAAAGAGACAAAATACTATAGAGAGCTCCAATTGGCATTCTATTGAATTATTTCACAAAGAAAAGCTTTTTACTATACCGATATAGGTCATAACATATTTCTAAGAGTTAACGAAAGTGAATTTTATTGGAAGAAAATTATAAGAAATGTTTTTTTTTTTTTAAAAAAAAAGGTTAGTTTAAACTTCAGAAAGATTTTCATGAATGTTTGAGAAAAGGAAATAAATCACTCATTTTGTCTTGTAATAGGGAATGTGTGTGTCTACAAAAAATTAATTAAAAGAAAGGAATTTGTTTTTAGAAAGCTAATGCAATGTAGATAAAAAAATGAAAATTAAAATCAAAACAATGGAAATACTTAACATAGGAACTAAGACTACTGTTTGATTGAAATAAAATAACCAATAGAAGGACTAGAACAAAGTTTGAACTCTTAAATAGAAGGAATGAATGCCCAATAGAATTGAATCAAATTCCTTGATCAATCCTCAGATAAGGAACACTAGTTATAAAAAGGGAGATTTTGTATTATTTATTATTCAATTCAATCAGGTATTCAGGCATTCATAAAATAAAACTCATTAAAAGTTATTAATTATTCAGAATGAACATCCTATCATCCAGAATGTTCTGCTGAACCCATCAGCTCATGCTGTCGGGCGAAACTCTCTGCAATAACATCAGCAGTCAGGTTCAGGAAAAAACCCTGTCTGTGTAAAACTACAAAACATTGGATTGTCCATGCTAAAATTTGCAAGTAAATTCCTATACATCCCAGCAGGTTGGAGTCAAGAGAACCAGAAAAAGCTATGTTGTCTTATTTGCATGTTCAAATCCTAGATAAACATTCATTTTGCCTTCAATATTAAACATTTCAAGAACTATAAATTAAATTTAAATCGAATATAAAACTATTGATGGTCTATCTACATGCATTGGCTTAGCTTTCGTAATAAGACTTTTAAATCAAAGACCTCCTTAGTTATGTATGTGCATTATATAATTAAATTTTTTTAATTTTGTTTAATATCATATGTGTGTAATTTGAACATATTAAATGTATACCTTAATATAATATGTATATGCATTTATTATAAGGCAAGAACAAACATTTACAGAAAATGGGAAACAAATATTTTTAATTATTAAGTAAGATTGAAAGTAAGGGAGGGATGCATGTCAGAAAGTTAATCATGTCAGTGCATTCTATTGGTCAAATATTTGTGAAATAAATATTTTTAACTATTGTTAAGTAAAATTAAAAGTAAGGGAGGGTTTAATGTCATAGAGTTAATAATGCATGTATATTTTATTGGTCAAGCATTTGTGACATAAATATTGGAAATAGATATTCGTAGTATAGGCAGAAAATTGAGAATATCTAAAGTCCGATGAGCTAGCTGGGAGGTCAGGTACTAAATTCGTAGCTGGTTGGGCAAGCATGTTGGTTACTCCTGTAATTAACTGGTGCCTAAAGGTTTTTTTCTTAAAATAAATAAAGTGCTTGGATGACTAGTGTTATAATTTAGTAGCAGAGAAAGAAATAATATTATTGGTAGCTTGCTACCAGTGATGCTATTATCTACCTGAAAGATAGACAGCCTTCAAAGATAGTATACAGAAACTAAAGGAAAGGGATCCAATAAATACATCTAAAAGTAAATAGATGTTTACATCTCTTCGTTGACATATAAAAGAAGGCAGGCAGTACATTACAGAAGAAAAGATTAAAAACGTTCCAAAATATCAAATAAACAGAAAACAGACCAGTATGTTTGGTATGTGAATGTATTTGTAGCTCATAGATTGGTTTCTATCCTAATTCAAAACTCATTTCTAGAGCATTTTTTTTCTTTTTCGTTTTTTTTTTGGAATGGCCATATTCATTGATGAGCTGTTGTTTCTTATTTATATTTAAAAAAACAATGATATTTCAATCTTAAATGTTTTTTATGGAATTTTTAAGTATGTTATTTGTGCAGAAATTAATAAATTTCCAGCAAAATTCATTTAAAAACTTAACTGAATAGATTGTTTCCAATTATAGATGATTTGCTACCAGACTTGGTGAGTTCTTTGAGAAACAAAAATCATTATAGATATGATTTCTGTTGTCAAAGAAATGTAAGAGAAGTGTCAGGAATAAAGGTGTGGTTTATACATTACTATTATTGATTAAGTGAAAGCATTTGATTTAATAAACAGGACAAGTGTATATCATCATTTGAAATTAATTGGTTATCAACCAAAATATGATGGAATGAAAGGAAGTGTTATTACTTGAGTGGAAACTCTGAGGGATTTGAAATAATGATAACTAATGTTAAACAAGGATGTCTACTCGCTCCAAAATTGTTTTCAATATTTATGACGATGGTGTCTAGAATTATTTGTAAATTTTTACTTCGTGTTTAGGTTTGAAAAAATATAAAAATAAAAAAAATTGTTTTAAAAATCATTATTAAGTATGTTAATTAAAAATGCATTGTAGCATAACTTTATCTATAATATGTTATACTGATATCTTTTACTACAATTTAGGATTTCAGAAATAGTAATAAAACATCATACCAGATATACTTATCAAGGCTTCAAGCAATATTACTGTCAATATATCTTAGTAAATGTGTAATTATTCAACTTACTTCAGAACTACTGATAATAATTTTTTTTATTACAATTAGTGCATTAAAATTCTGATACGTCAAAAGTACTAACCAAATTACTTCATTAAACAAGGCATAATTCCCCATACAAAAGTACCACCCTGTGCCAACCAGAGTAGTCAATGGCGAGTTTTGCCTTGTTTAATAACAATTATGTGCTAGTATAACAGATGGTGATCATGTGATGTTTAGTGGTTCAATTACTTCATATTAATCTGAAAAATTAACTTCATAATATAAGTTAATATGTTTGTACTACACTATATAAATAATAATAATAATAATAATAATAATAATAATAATAATAATAATAATAATAATAATAATAATAATAATAATAATAATAATAATAATAATAATAATAATAATAATAATAATAATAATAATAATAATAATAATAATAATAATAATAATAAAGGATAAGTAGTGTTTTTGTTTCATATAATATTAAGAAATGGTAATAAACCATCATGGTTTTATCATTATTAAACCTTTTAATGCATTCTAATGCTAATGCATGAGTATAAATGATTATAATTGAATCCATGATGTATCATAAAAGTTTCACGGACTTTGACAAATTTTATTACAGAATGTAATCACTGTAGATAAGGCAACTTGAGTGGGTAAGTAGTGAAGCAGTCAATCTGAGGGTCAGATTGCACTTCACAGCCCATTCCAATCTCCCACTACCAAACCAAATTCAAACTTCATCCCTACATGAATATACAGGCTTATATAACTCAAGGTTTTGCTTTAGTTTTAACATTAACCATGATGAAGATATTTACAAGTATATTAAATTAAATATGTTAAATAAATAATATTTTATAAAGTTGTATATGTGCCTAAGGGATATATACATATAACAGGTGATGGAAGATTAAATAATTATTATATTAAAACATATTATTTTAGATTGTATATTTAAAATTATATTAAAATTTTTATTTATTTTCAATAATGGCAGTCCAAAAGTCTGATGCAATCCTGCCAAATGTTCTTAAACATAATTAAATTGACTAGCATAAAATCCATTAGTAAATTAAAAAAAAATATTGTAATTTTAATAATATAATGTAATACCCATTATTGGAAAATTTTATCCATTTTAAGTTAGTTTTAAAATCTAAGATTAGATTTTAAAACAATCCTTCGACTACTGGGTTGTATTGTTTTCTAACTTACTAACACAAAAGTGAGAATCCAGTCTGCAAAATGTAGATGGTCAAGATAAATAAATTGCCTAAGGTATTATAACTAAGAGCATTCCAGAAAAACTTTGACAAACATATAAATAGGGCTAAATTTGAATGCAAAAAGGTAACATCTACTTTCAAAGATCAATAGCTAACACACTCCATGCTGGTCAAATTTTCAAATGATTGTGCCATGAGTAGAGGGAAGATCTACCTTTCCTGGCCATTCTAATGCCATCTTTCAAAAAATCATCACCCTGTTCCTATCTATCCATGAACTATAATCATGTACTTAAAGGTTAAATAATGGAAATGCTACCTGCCTGACAAACAAGAATCAAAAACTAGATCTATTCTCCAATGGACACTCCAATTAACCAAGGACTGCTATTAAGTAGTGGGTCATGTGAAGGTCTGAGTTCGAATCCTGCCTATATTACATATATAAATGAAGTTTAAGCCTGTGCAATGTATTAATTTATTAATGATTAAGGAAAACTGATTTTTAGCAGACACAACATTTCGCCCTCTATTTTTTAAAAAAATGAACTATATTTCATTATCATCCTATGTGCAGGAATTTGCACTTATTTTTTAAAAATTTAACTCTATTTTATTCGTACTATGTAATTGTAAAGTATATCTAACTACAAATGTATTTTTTACGTGAAGGTTAATAAAATAATTTTTAAAAAACTTACATTTTTTCCGTAGTTTGGAGGTAGATTATAAACAATTATTTTTTTTGAAACAGAAACTATTAAATATTAACATTCATGTGTGGAAAAACTTAAAATAATTTGCCAATGCACTTTATTGTTTGCGAGACTGATATTAACCAACGAGTCGTCATAGACTGGTGTCATTTTTGCTGGGCAGAATGGGCTACATATTTCGACAGAAATCCAGCACTTGTTGGTGGATTTGATGACAATGGTAAACCATGGATAGTGGTGAGCAATGAGTTATATTTTTTTATAACACCATAGAGGGACAATGAGAGAAGGCCATTGGGTGCTCGGTGGGATAGAGAGAGGGTCAAGAAAGTATTTTAGTTGTGTTCTGGTCTATTATGTCAGCCACTTGATGGCTTTGATGCTAAGCAAAAACACACTGATATAACATTCCCGGGCCAGCCATTCTATACAACTACAATGTCCATAAAATTAAAAAAATAATTAAAAACAAAATATAAAAATGTAAGCAGACTTTTTGGGGCAGTAGTTAATCAGAGACTGGCTTTTTTGTGTTTGTAGGTGTCGATAAAAAGGTCTGCTACTTTCCAATAGCAAATAATGGTACATTGGAGACTTTTTTGAACAGTAATTCCAATAAAATTTTACAATAAAAGCTGACTTTGACTTTTTTGGGACAGCAATTAATTTGGACAGTAATTAATCAGAGATGGGCTTCTTTTTTTTGGTTACTTTGCATAACGGAAAAGTTACGGTACTTTTTAAATACAAAACTAAATTACATTTTACCCCTTTTTTGGACAGTAATTAATCAGATACCATGTTTTGGGGGATAAAAATTAAATTATAATACACTTTTTTGGTGTATATATATATAAAATTACATTCCTTTTTTAATAACAAATAATAGTAAATATAGTGGAGACTTATTTGGACAATAATTAATCAGAGATGGGCTTGGTTTTTTTTTTACGTATTGGAAAATTTACGATAGTTTTTTAAACTGTAATATTTAAACAGCATTAAACTGTTGCACATGCGCTTTGGATTTTTAACTTTAAAATGAATGAATCCAAAGCACATGTGCAACAGTTTAATGCTGTTTAAATATTACAGTTTATAAAAAAATCATGCTATATAAAATAATTGATTTATTTAGATAGTTTTTTAAGAAAAATTAAATCACAATTTACCCTTTTTTGGATAGTAATTAATCAGACACTGCATTTTGGGGTGGGGGGAAGTAAATTTGATTGCAATTTACCAAAATAAAGTTATTAATAATTATAACAAACTATTACTGACTCTGGTGTCTGGCAATTGGCAATTTGGGGAGTTGGAAGTAGCCATCTTCAGTGTCTTGGAAGATTTCTCACAATATGTTACTTTCATTTTGATTTCCGAAATTGTGCTGTGTTCCACCCTAAAATCAAATTTGTAATGCTAACACATTCCTGATGGAATAGTGACAACATAGTTAAAAGTGTTAGAAGGTACCAATAGGTCAGTTCACATGAAAAAAAAGGTTGACCTGAAAAGTTAAATTATTTAGACACAATGCAGTCAATACACCATCATACATACTGTAGTGAAAATATACAACCTAGCATTACAATAAAGTGTGTAACACAGCCAACTATGGCAGCCAGTGAAGGTATTTTTCTGTGTTTTTAGCATAGAAAAAAACCACAGTGGTAGTTGGCAGCTGAGTAATCTGATTCTTTCTGTGTTTTGTCATAGAAAGAAAGCTATCTGCTTGGCTGCAATCATGGAAATGGCATATTTCAAGCAATTTTGTTAGAAATAGCGCTGTCTAAGCAGCTGACATGATAAATCAAACAAAAGTGTATTTTTTAACAGAAATTGAAGATGAATCAGCTGCCACTCTGGAACTGCTCATACATCAACACATTTTACATGCTACACATATAATCACTGACAGCTAGTGTGTATATAGCAATATAAGTGGTATAGATAATGGTATATATTTTCACTCTATTGTCATCCACCAAGACAACTTTGTTGATCCAGACAAACAACTTATCCTCACTAATGTGGAACATATGTGGATGAGAGCAAATCATAAGCTAAAATACCAATTTGGTACCAGCATAACTTTGTTTTCATTCTACCTGCAGAAATTTGCATTTAGGCGTACGCATGAAGATGCCACTGTTTTTGGGAATTTCCTCATGTGAATAGCTCCAAACAATGGATAAAAATGTAAGTTTTTTAAAAATTATTTTATGAACCTTAATATTAAAAAATACATTTATAGTGAGATATACTTTACAGTTACATAATACTAAAAAATATAGTTCAATTTTTTAAAAATAGAGGCCGAAATAGTTGTGGCTTCTAAAAGTCAGTTTTACCAATGATTGATTAAGGTAGTAAATTCCTGTTGCTGCCTAAGACTCACAAAATTTCTTTAAACAATTTAAACCTTAATCTAAATATCTCGCTTAATAATTTCTTCAATGTATTATAATTCTTTTAGCTTATCTTAAGATCAGAAATCAAGTATTCATTAAAAGATTTTCATTTTCTTATCTGATTTTAATATGTATTCAACTCTCTATAAACTCTTCATTAATCTCTCTTCTTTCATTAAACCTTTATGACATAATAATATTTTTTTATTTTAATTTGATGCGGAGATAATATTTATGATAACTTTTATTATTATGTTTTATATTTTGTATTTTGAATCTATTATGTCAATAACCTCTTAAAGTCATAAGCAAGTTCACTCTCTCTTTTATCCTCTCCCCCCTTTATTGGGTAGGGAGGTTAATTAATTATTTAATTAAAAAACATATTTTATTTTCATTACTGCCGACTGTCACTTGCCAGCTTGAAAAAAAACAAATTAATTGTATTTTTACTGTTATAGTCAAATAGCAGAGCAAAAATCTGCCTTTATAAGTAAATAACTCTAAAAATATTTTTTTAACAATGAAAATAATAGCACTAATTCTAAAATCTCAAAACTGTTTATTTTAAATTAAATAAATATTTTATTCTATGAAATAAATCTTAGTAACCACCACCTAACATTATATATGTATGATTATTTTAGTTTGTTATAAAAGCACTTATGACCAAGTATTCACCTGTTGTTTTAACATTTGTTGGAAGTTTATATAAAAGTTAATATAATAAGGGAGGGGGATTCTTAAGGCAAGGTAGATTAATATTTCTATTATTTAATTTAAGTTATCCAATTCTGTTTATTAACACAATCATACCATTATACCGGATATTACAAATACTTAGATATTAATTAAATAATTCTGATATTAAAAGTTTTATATATGTATTCCAAGCATTACACATATACAGGCTTCTTTATTACACACACACACACACACACATATATATATATATATATATATATATATATTGTGCTTCATCCCACCGGATGTATCGGAAAGCCAAATCCTGTTTCCTTATCTCCAGGTCCCAGAAGAAAGCTATGACCTCCTTTGGGACTCTTTACCATGTGAGGTAGATCTACATGGGATCTCTCCAAGACAGTGGACCCATAGCAACTCCCACCAGATTATTCTTCATTTAGTAAACTGATTCTAGTAAGGATGCACCTAAAATTTAATTTGGAAAATAGGAATTTTATATGATAGATACATAGTGCCATTTCACAATCATATTATTTTCTTTAATCAAGAGTCTTATTTAACTTGTCTAACAAAGTATTATGACATTTATGATATAATAATTCCTAATTTGGTTCTTGCATATATAATCAAACTGAGTTTTTATGCTTCAATTTGTGTAAAAAAACATATTTCATGTGTTATCATTAGGTTTTGTTTTATATTAATTTAATTTTTTAAAATTAATTAATTAACATAACTAATTTAATTAATTAATTAATAAAATTAATATTTAATATGATTTTAATTGCATTGATCTGCATTTTTATTATTTTTGTTATATACTTGACATTCATCAGATTTCTTAAAATGTTTTTTACATTCATGTGTATGATTTCAGAAAAGCTTCAGATCAATAGATTTAATTGTGAGTTTCACAGATTTTATAATAGCATGACTAAAAATTTCATGGTTTTACATATCTGGAGATTATAAATACTGCAAACAAACTTTAGATAAGATTTTATTTTGCTATGAAGATAAAGAATAGCATTATGCTCAAATGGAAATATTTGTAATGTGATTTGATCCCTTGGTTATATAAATTATTTTGGAATGAACTTCTGTTTTTTTTCTTTATTATTACAATCCACATTCATGCTGTGTTGAGATTCCAATGATTGCATCTTCTCCCTAAACCTTTACAAGTTTCTGATGTTAGTAAAATCTTAAAAGCAATTTAGTATAATTTTGTAATCAATGGCTGCAGTTCAACAATGGTAAAAAAACCACAGAAATAATATATCTAACTATAATATAAATAGATATACATATATGAGACATTAAAAGTTAATTATTTGCAAAACATTAAAAGTTCATGTTTTTTTCAACAAACAGGTAAAGGATTTTAACAAATTAAAAATAAATTAGGTATAAGGAAATCTTCCACAGTTGCATAACTTTTCTAGTGGCTATAAAATATAAAGTTAGATTTTTAATATCACCATGCTTACATTTTTATTTAAATATTTACCTCATTGGCTATTTTTGGAAACAAATTCTACTTGGGGGGGGATGTCAATGATTTCAGGGTTTTTTTATACCATTTTTTGTTCCATTGATGATTTCAGGGATTTTTTTAATTTATTGTTCTATCACTGATTTCAGTTTTTTATTATTATTTGTTCCATTGATGATTTCATCATTTTTTATTTATTTATTGTTCTATCGATGATTTCAGGTTATTTTTATTTTATTTTTTGTTCCATCGATGATTTCAGCATTTTTATCACTTGAATACTTTTTGTGGCTTGTTGATGGTACTGCAGCATTTCCCAGTGGTCATATGTGGTGTAAGTTAAAACTACCTATCCTTTCTTATAATTTTGAAGAAAAAAAATGTGATTAAAAACATGTTTCACAAGAAAATATTAAATTAATAAATTTATTCAAAATTATCAATTATTACTTTTATAGAAAATATTTTTGTACTATAAATGAAATACAATTTGCACAGAAAGAAAGAAAAGCTTTAACAATGGTTTTATATTTCTTTGGAATCCTTCATTGTATTTATAATAATGAATTATTATAAGGCAAGTTTTCTTCTTTAAGGCTTGTTAATGCAGATGGTTAATTTGTCCTCTTTATATATAATATTTTCAGGTTAATAAATAGCAATATTTTAACTATTTTCATTTCAATAAATTTTTCAGATATTCCTGAGACATATTGTACTGGTCGTTTTTGTCTATTCATATAACAAGATCTAGCATTTAGGCAAAAGTACCTAGAGTCCAATCATGCACAAGATACATAAGTCAGGAACACTCATGAACTCTGTCCTATTTGCCTATTTTCCAGATCTACCAACTTATGAGCAACTATTCCAATGATACTGATCTAATTTATTTATCCCCACAGGCATCACAAAGTCATGACACAAAAAGACTCTTAATTTGAAATTATTCATGTATAGAATATTATGGTTAGCAAGATTCAATCATCTAGTAAATGAAACCTTTTATATAACATCAAAATTATTTCTATTCAATAAATGAAACAAGGACTTAGATATTTAGAAATATATATGATTTATTAAGTTAACTTGATATATATATATATATATATATCAAGTTATATATATATATATATATATATATATATATATATATATATGATTGCAAACATTATTTGTGTTAAAATGTAAATAAAATGGGTATTTATCTTCCTTAGACAACATTAACCTCTCTTACACTGCTATAAAATGAACGTATTCAATCAGCAATAACAAATAATTTATGGCTTTGTTCTAATGTGGCTATTTATATGTCAATAATTTACAGATTGTATGGAATACCTAAGAATTTAATAGCACTGGATTACAGTTATTTAAAGTTCTTTAAATCCACCATTAATAACACAACAGCACTCGTACCAATACATAAGTTTATTGAGTTTGATGGCAATGGTAATTATATTTAATTAATATTTGCATTTGCGAAATAAGAACGTATGTGGGAAGCTAATTTAGGAAATAATAATTGTGGCAGAAATAGCGTATATGAAAGTGTGAATGAAAATATAAAAATGACAATCCATTTAGCATAATCATAACAGTATGTTTTAGGGGCAATGATAGGCTTTAATGAGAGTGAAATATGGGAGAGTGGTACATGCATGATGGCAATGGAAAGATCTATTCCGAGATCCAAGAAGGTACTTCAACTTACAGCTAAAGAGGGCAACTACCTGCAAATGTTGGCAGGGTCAGGTAATAAACAATGAAAACTGTGCTTTATTGAATTGCCATAGGCTGGACTTTGCCAGAGCGAACCCTGTGCAATAATATCTAGCACTGAAGAAATCCCAAGGGGTTTACACACCCTGTCCTTGAAATTGGGAGTAAAGTGAATGAAGCACAAATATACATATAGAACTTATGACTAGTATACAAGTAACACTTGAATTAATATAGATATATATATATTTAAAACTAAGAAATAACGAATTATCGCCTATTATTATTGATAAAAACCCAGTGTACTGGTATGATTTGATTTACTATGTGGATATGGAAGAATTACACTTAATGCTAATATAATAACCTATAGAACCAGAGGACCCCCCCTTTGTATTACTTTAAATTACACATAAACTTCCCACAAATTATGACTACTACAAATCTTTGGTTTTGAATGCTTTAATAAATAAATACTTTACATATTATTAAATATATATATAAAGTCGATGGTGGTTAGTGATTTCAAGAAAGTAATATTAATTTAATTCATATAAATATATTTAAAGTTTTTAGAAGTTGGCGCTATTATTTAATTAATAAAAAAAAACACATTTCTAAGAAAACAGACTTTTGCTTAGTTTTTTAGAAAATAACATTGTACAATAATTATCAGATTCTGATTTTATTTCCCCAGACTTGCAGGCACCTTCTATAATAAGAATAACAAATTTGTTTTAAAAAATACTAGATTAATCACCCTCTGAAAAGTAAGGAAGGTTTTCTTTTATTAAAAGAGATAGCATAAGCATTTGCGATTCTGGGGGAAATTATCGACATATAATTTAGGATATGAAAATATAAAATATAATAATGAAAATAAAATATTGCCCCATAGATGTGAAATTAAGAAATAATAATTATTCAGGAGAGGTTTAATGTAGGAGAGATTACTGCTAAGTTATATAGAGAAAACAAGGTACACTTGACTAAAAGGTAAGAATTTACAAATTAATTCATAATTAATATTAAATTTTACAAATAAAAGGCTTTACAAAATGTTTAAAGAAACAGATAGGTGAGAGTTAAAATTATTCATGGTAACTTTAAGAGTCTAGCAGCATTTGAAATGATTACCTCTGTACAAACTTGGCTGTTCTTTTGATGATTTTCAGATTTTCCTCGGAGAACTAGATCTAGTTTGACGAGCATAGTTATTCAGGCAGGTAGTAAGTTCATTATTTAACAAACAGGCATATCGTTATAGTCTATGAGTATTGGGATCCATGGGCACAGATTTCAGGGAAGACCATCTCGAATGGTGAGAAAGGTGAAGTGGATTTACTCACGACACATTGAAATTAAACGAACGCAAATTTACTTGACAACTGCTCTCCTTGACTGTCTTAGTTACTCTGTAAAATTAAATTCATTTTATGCTGTGCCTTGGTATTTGTGGAATCCTTTCTTGATTGGTCATTGCTAATCATTTCCTTTAATATAATTTCCAAAAGAATTTTTACATTATCCTTATCCATTGTGCTGGAAGATGCCATTGTTAGATAAGTATTCAAACTGAAATTAATTTGATAAAAAATGTTTGTGACAAAAGTAAATCAATTAAGTTTAGTTTCTAATTTTGATTTTAGAGAAACTTTTAATTAAAGTTATTTTAGAAGATTATACAAGATTACGTTTCCCACCTTTAATTAATTTTGACTAATTACAATCGCATCTTCCATATTGGATTTAAAAGAAAAGTAGAGTTTAATAGCAAAAATAATTTAAAAACATAATTTTATAGAATGACATATAACAAACTTTTTTTAGTAATCATTTTCTCAGTATGTTTGTATCTACAATATCTATGTATATCTGAGTTGCAATCAACAAATAATTACTATAACTTTTATAAATAAAAAAATTCCGAAAATATAATATATTTTGATATTATAGCTTGTTATAATTAATCCCCCATTACCTATTGCGTATATATATATATATATATATATATATATATATATATATATATATATATACGTATGTTTAAATGCTATATTTGTTAAATTTTATTTTGTGTACCTAAATTCAGATATCTCTGCATATATCTTAGTTAATAAGTATGTTAGTTCATAATAATCGAAAAAATGTGTTAGTGAACAGAATATATACACAAGAATAGGGTTTGAATTTAGCTTGGTAGTGGAAGATTTGAGGTGGGCTGTGAAGCGCAATCTGAATCTCAGATTCGCAATCTGAATCTCAGATTCCGCTTCAATATATATTATTTTTTCCATGATGAAAGACAAGGTTGCAGAATACTTGAGAGACATTTGTCTCAGTTATATTGTTCTTAGAAAGGCAGGTTACATGAAAATAGATGATGTCTATATTTTATATAAACTTACTACATTGTTTTTATTGTAGAAAATATTTGTATAACTAAACTCACAGAATGCTAGAAGCTTGGTTAAAACATAAACACTTGGGATAAGATATCTGTTTATTTATTGCTTAGCAAGCTGTCTTCTTCATCAGATGCATCATGATTAACTGCTTCTCACAAAACACTTAACTTTTATGTTTTGCCCACATTCCTTAATTTTGAATAATCCTGTCTTCAAACAAATCATAATTTTGTCTCCAATATGATACAATTTAATAATACCAATTTAGTGCAATTTTTACAAATGAAATTGTTTAACTATTTTTCTCCTTCAACATTGTCATTGGAAAACAATTCAAAAATATATATTAGAATCATCGAATGTTTGACATTCCATTCCAATTAAAATTTTCTTGAAAAAATGAAAACAGAATAATCAGTTAATTATCCTGATTTTGTGACCACTTCAGGTTGTTTTGAAGATATATAAGGAGAAACAATAAATAGTAATTCTGGTTTCAAAGTCAAATTTAACAAAAATGTTAACATCTTATACATTTTCCTTTTCTTTCAAGACTTATTAAACGAAATGATATCTCTCTTAAAAGATTAAAATTGAATTTGGTCAATACTTTACTCAAAATAATTTTTTTCTCTTAGTATAAATATTAAAAATTATAATCAACTGGTAATTAGATAGACTTATTAAAGAGAGAGAACAAAGTAAATTATCTGTCTGATTTTATTGATTTTCTTTGTTTGCTACCAACGTTACAAATTATATAACATATAAAAATATTATTATGTTTTAAAAAAAATATTTGAAAATTATTTAAATTAAATTATCTAGAATTTTTATATTATTATGTGAGAAGAAAAAAAACATTCAATTAAATGAACTACTAATTGTTAAAATAAAATATGGAAAAACTAAATATATATTTTTTTAATTAATCAAATTTACACTTAAGTAGTATACTGCCAACTATAGTTGTTATAATAGTAATTTATAATCACATGACAACATCATCCTCATCTAATGTTGGAAAAGAAATTATGCTGAACACATTTGACACATTAGTATAATTCAATCAATTTTGTTTTACTATAAACATTCTTAGGCATGGACAGCTGTGAATTGATATTCATAAACAGTTATAAGCTCAGAATCAGGCTACAAAGTGATTTGTTGGCTACATCTCATTTTGAAGATATAAATTTTATTTTTAGAGATGAGGTGATTCTTAACATAGAATATGAATACCATTTCCAGCACCATGAAGGACAGAAAACTTCACCACATAACACAAGTATGTAATTGAGCATGATTGTTAAAAACTTTCTCAATTTAAGCAATAATGAACCTTACTACCAAGGGTCCCATTGAAGATAAAACAAAAGAAATACTTGGCCAAGAGAAAACGTTGCTCTTTTGCTTTATGAGTCTTTTAATATATGAAGGACTTGTATGGGGAGATTTTAAACCTTTTGTAGGTACCGAGCTGAGATAACACTTTTTGAGCTTCATGAACACACTGCTTCTCTAGATATAAGAGAACCTCACATATACAACATAGGTTCTGAAAGCAAGACTATAATATTTCATAATATTTATCATTATTCTCTGCAAAGTATCTTTTCCTCTCATCATTTTACTTTTTATTAATTTGTGAGTCAGAAGCATAATTGCCTCTTCCTTTAGGGGATTGAAGATGATAACGAGATCTCATAAAAAATCTCTTTGATGACAGCACTATCAATTCAGTTAATTTTCCATGTTCTAATATAAAATGGTATAAAATATTCCTTATAAGCATCTTATATATGATGTAGGCTAGATTCACTTCAGGACCATCTAGTTATCTGAGAACTGGTAGGACTATTGAGACTACCAGTTCATCTCTAAATTCTTGTCTTCCATGGTACCACTACTTCTTTGCTCTTTTGCTACCATGATGATGGCTTGATCTTGTGCTTCCTATTATGGATGTATTCATGTAAACACCATTTTCCATTCTGTAGTTCTGGTTTATTTGGAGGTTTAAATTCTCCTTTTTCAGCATATACAGATTTGCTACTGTCAAATGCATTTAACACATCAGCCACCTCCTGAATTGTATGCTTGTATGTGCCAATCATCATTCTTTCAATATGACTTGAGAAATTATGTCATAATATTGTTATGATTTGTAACTCTCAGAGAGGCTCATAAATGATTGCTTTCAATTTTTCCACTTGCTTTCTAAAAAATGAAGTATATAACTCACAAGAAAGACCTTTCTCTTTATATATTTTGTGTTTAATACTTTTCTGGTAATCCTAACTACAGTAAAAAAGGAGTGCAGAACTCACAAGGAAGATCTTTCTCTTGATATATTTTGTGTTTAATACTTTTCTGTAATCATCACTATAGTAGCACTTTGTGAGAGTTTTCTTAATCTCAGAAACGTTAGAAGGATGGGAATAACAACTCATACTATGGGAATAACAACTCCTGCTATGCTCAGGATGCACCTTGCAGTTGACTATAAGCTATTACTAGTATTGTTTTTGCAGACATAGCATTTTTGCTGAAATACTTTTTTCAGATTATTAATAAATCCAATGAGTATCTAACCAGCATTTTTTTAAAAAAGCCTTTATTTTAAAGTACTGATTTACAATCTCATATATTTGGTTCATAGATTTAATATTCATCTTTGCCTACTCTATCTTATCTTTTTTGTCTTCTTACCTTTTTAATGTAATCATGGCAATTTTTTGGTAAGTAAACTATTTTGTTTCTGGTTGTCCTTCAACGTTTTTACTCTTTCCACAATACTACCATCATGTCTGACCTGTAGGGATTTAAATTTGACTAGCCAAACCCTCTATTCAGTCTTGGTCAGATTTCAGGCTATCATTGATTTTCATTATTCATAGAGTGAATACCTCTTCTAATTAGCTTATTTTAATACCCACTACTCTTGTACATGATTTGTTTCACATCTTGTTTTGCTTTGTTTTTAATTACCTTTCTAATTTGTTTGAATGGGTCTTTTATTTCATTGCTCATTTTTACTGCTTTAGTCTATTTCCTGTGGCACCATTTTAGTTATTTCCTCTTTATGTTCATTGCCCTCTTTTATTTTCTTTATCATATATATTTTCATTCTCTCTTTCTTCACCTCTTTTTATTAATCTTTTCTCTATATTGATTACTTTTTCCATTATACTTTCATGTTATTATCTGATTATCTTTGTTCATCTCTTTTTTATTCTCTTCACTCTTTTTATTATCCCTATCTTTTATTACCCTCTTCTCTTTTTTATTTATTTGCTTTAACATTTCTTCTGATCAAATTGTATTTTCTTTTTCTTTGCTGATTACTTCCATTCTGTTAAAAATTTGCCATAATTGGGCTAACATGGAAGCATCCTCTTCTTATAATGTTCCTACCATTGATTATTCATCTTATTTTTATGATAATAGTCATCCTCCATCTTCTTCAATGTTGCAATTGTCAGCATAGATTTTTATGTTACAGACCTTAGTAATCTTCCAAAAATGTGGTAAGTTATTTTTCAACACAGAAAATATAAATTTGAACTTTTAAAATGATATCTTATAAAAAACAGCTTAACATCACCTCTTTTTCCATGCAATCTTATAAAATTACTTAGATTATTACCCCTAATTTGCCTTTGTTTTAACCTTACTGTCTCAATATCTGCCTAATTTTGTTTAACTTAACTTATTTACCCTTCTTCATTCTGCAATCCTGTCATGCTGATGTTTTTCTGTGTCTGAGTTCCAGTTTACTAATACTTTTTATTATTTGTATTTATTTACGTACAAGTTAATGTAACAAACCATTTAATAATTTTTTTTCACAAATTTGATAAGAATCTGACAGCAAAAATTTCATAGTGATCTGCACTCCTGGAATTGATACAGAATCTAGCCACTGGACTATAAGTGTGCAATGCAGCAAGAACACCAGAAGATATATCTTGATTCATCCACCATAAGCTACTTACAATTCAAATTACAAATAGTAATGTGAACATCTCTGCATTGTTCTGTCCATTTGAGCCTTAGAGGCTAGAAAATACAAAATTTTGCCTTAGTCCTTTTCTTGCAAGCTTATATGTTGGGATCAAGGCATGACTACATTATTTGAACATGAACCAATAAAAAATATAAAAACCTGAAAGTAGGTTGACATAGTGAGTAAGATAGAATAATACATGGCGATAGCATTGTTTACTGAACGTACAGCTGAAAATTTTCAACAGTCAAAATCTGAATCATATCTCCAAATATCATTCTTTAATTATCTGTTCGACTTTATACATGAACTCTTTAAATATACAGTAACATTGCTATTTTTATAACTTAAAATCAAATTATAACTTAATTAGATCATTGATACTCTTTTATGTTTTGTATTAATACATTTTTAAATTAGTTTTGCATCAAAATATAGTTTTCTTTCTCAGGTATAATTTTGGAGGTTAAAATCATGTGACCATGTATGTTGACCATCATCACTTGATCATCATTGGCTTTATGTTGGGAACTCTGAGAAATAAACATGGGGGAATATGGGAAGATGGAAACACTTCATCATCAACCCCACTATTTATAAATACTTTGAGAAAATAAAGTTAAATGTGAAATGAATGAGGTTCATGAGAGCCATCAGATCAGAAAAAAATAAGGAAGTTATAATAATCAGCATTTCAGATAAATATTTGAATCAAAACTCATCAGTATTATATAGACAACAAAGAACACTCAACAATGAACATCATAAAATTGACAGTCAACATTGTGACTGGATTTGACAGGAATCCATTATACATAGGTTATGTACTTAGCCACTGCCAAACTTAAGACAAAAATACAACCCAAATCTCTGGATGCATGTACCTAAGTTTAATACATCTCATGTAATAAAAAATAACGGTGAGATATTTAAACATACTGATCATCATAAATGCTCTGGCCATAATTATCTTACCATAAAGGCAAGATTATATGTTATTTTTATTACTTGTTACTAGGATCACATTCTTTGTTAATTTAAAAAATAAAAAAAAAAGATTATTGATTATTGAAAAATTCATTATTAAAAAAACCTTGAGCTTTGATTATCATAAATATTTTATAAAATAACTACATTGCATAAAAGATCTGAAAGATTTTAAGAGAGAATTATTATAGCTGAAATCTGATTGTTTAGATAGAATCTTTGTAACGATAAGACTTAATTTATTTTAGAAGATTGATTTCATGAATAGAATTTAAAGTGACCTAATCTTTTCTATGATGTGCTGCATAAGATTTGTCTTAACGTGAGACAGTATCCAAACACTCCATCTCCTGATGTTTTATTTTTTAAAGAAATATAGCGTAAAGAACAAGCATATCCTTGGATTTCTTGGTAGGAAATTTATATCTGCAATAAGGAAAAAAGATGGAATTATTACTAAAAAGAGGGATGACATTATGAAATTGGTAGAAAATTTTTATCAAGAATTATATAGTAATAAAGAACAAGTACCTCCTATATCTATTACATCTTCCGAATTGCCCAGAATTTTAAATGAAGAAGTGAGAAATGCAATTAAATGTATGAAAAAAGGAAAGGCTCCAGGTAATGATGGAATTATAATTGATATATTAAAAGAAGCAGGTGAAGAAACAGAAAAAATATTAGCAAAGTTATATACCAAATGTCTAAATGATAAAGATGTACCGGATGATTGGAAGAATGCAGTAATAATATTAATATTTAAAAAAGGTGATAAAGAAGATATTAGAAATTACAGACCTATCAGCCTTTTATCAGTTTTATATAAAATTTTTACCAAGATAATTACAACTCGTCTACAGAGAACCTTGGATTTTCACCAACCAAGAGAACAAGCTGGATTTAAAAGTGGTTTTAGTACAGTAGATCATATTCAAGTATTGAGAGAAGTTATAGAAAGGACAAATGAATATGAGTTGTCATTATGTTTTGGATTTGTAGATTATGAAAAGGCATTTGATTCTATAAACATTTCTTCAGTGATTAAAGCATTGGATCATCAAGGTATAGATCCAGGATATTGTCATATTTTAAAGAATATTTATAAAAATGCAACAGCAACAATTAGATTACATAATGATACTGGGAAAGTCAACATTGAGAAAGGTGTAAGACAAGGTGACTCCATATCTCCAAAACTTTTTACAGCAGTGCTGCAAGAAGTATTTTGTGGATTAAAATGGGAAACTAAAGGAGTGAAAGTAAATGGAGATTATTTAAGTCATTTAGATTTCGCAGATGATGTAGTTGTTTTTGCAAATAATGCTTCCGAGCTGCAGGAAATGTTGCAGGAGTTATCAGATGAAAGTAGGAAAGTAGGAAAGTAGGACTAAAGATAAATGTTAAAAAGAATAAAGTAATGTTTAATCGATTTGCTCCAAATATGAAAATAAAGATTGATTATGATGAATTAGAAGAAGTTAAGAGTTACAAATACCTTGGTCAGATTATTAATACAGATGGAAACATAATAGAGGAAATTAATCATAGAATTAAACTTGGTTGGAGTGCTTTTGGTAGAAATAACTTGATATTAAAAGGAAATATGCCTATGTGTTTGAAAAGAAAGGCTTTTAACAAATGTGTTTTACCAGTTCTTACTTATGGATCTGAGACTTGGACACTTAATAGAAGATCAATACAGAGACTTCAGACCACTCAAAGAAGTATGGAGAGATGTATGTTGGGAGTAACAAGAAGAGATCGAAAACGCAATGTATGGGTAAGAGAACAAACAGGTGTTACTGACCTCATTGAAAAAATTAAAAGATTGAAGTGGAGTTGGGCTGGACATATTGCTAGAAGAGATGATAATAGATGGACAATTGAAATTTTAAACTGGATTCCAAGAGATTGTAAAAGACCCAGAAGGAGTCCACATGTAAGATGGATGGATGAAATAAGAAAATGTGTAGGGCTGATGTGGAGAAGAGAAGCTAAAGATCGGAGAAGATGGATTAAACTTGGAGAGACCTTCATCCTGCAGTGGATTGATAATGGTTGATAATGATGATGATGATGAAATGATTGTCATTATTACTATTATTGTTAGCCTACACTTTTGAGCTAATTATTATTGCTATAATTAGCCTACTATTTTTTCACCATTGTTTGCAATTTTGGCACTTTATTATCCCTTCTGGTCCATTTTTTTAGGTTTCAATATATATATATATGTTGTAACGTTTATTTATATACGTTGCAAATATATTGGCATTTGGTAAAAGCTAAAAAATAAAAAAATAAAAGTAAATTTAGATTTTTTTTTTGACTATAATTTTTTTTAAATAAAATAACATACAATGAAAGTTAAATAATTCTTTCGTATTTTTTTTAAATGTAATTAGAAATAAAAGTAGAATTGGAGAGAACAAAAGACACAAATTACCAATCTAGATAAGAGAAAGTAAAAATATTTCAACTAATTAAAGATGGCAGAATTATGCTGAAAAAAATAAAGACTTTGTAACATAAATTTTATAAAGAATATATAAGATTATAAACACAAAACGCCATGATAATAGCATGCGCAGAAGTCCAAAAACTGGACCTTTAGTATAAAAAGGAGGGATTCGGTTGGAGGAATGTCTTGGTTGCCTGATATTCTTTTGGTTTGTTTTGGATTAAAGAATCCAGACCACTCTATGATAAAAAAGTTCTTCATACGAGAGTAGCTTTAGCTTACATCGTTATCGATGGACACCAGAGAAGCTTACACAACTAGCCTATGGAACCAGCACCAAGATCAACTAATAATCAAAGGCCGTGAGCTCATTTTAACCCCGAAAAACTATGCATAGTTA
The DNA here is from genome assembly GCA_028023455.1 of Epiperipatus broadwayi. Lineage (NCBI taxonomy): Eukaryota > Metazoa > Onychophora > Udeonychophora > Euonychophora > Peripatidae > Epiperipatus > Epiperipatus broadwayi. The sequence continues at coordinate 153,279 of JAQFVV010000288.1, read as the reverse complement.
TCTACAACCATCGTGATTTCACTAAACTTACCGGTAAGCTATGACTCTTATTATTCCCGATTGTGACTAAATTGTCGACAAACCATTCTTAAATATAAGCTTATAATAGGATCCCGATAAAGACTTTAATTTAATTGATAAAGAGACTCTTATTTAATCAAGAACTTTTTAATGAATTAATTAACAGTTATCTTTTTTTATTAATGTTTCACTTTTGAATTATTGTGTGTTCTCTCCAATTTATTGAAGTAATTTAACGTTAAATATTTTAATCTGTTAGAATAAAAAATATTTCTAATAGCAATTTTCATTTGTGCTTTATTAATATTTATTAGTTTTTATTATTAAATTTATTATTAGTTTAGCAAAAGCTACGAACGCAACTTACCTTTGCCAATATGTTTGAATAAGCCCAGGAATTGTAATCTAAAAAAAAAAAATTCTCGTTACGGTATGATGTAATACCGATTAGTTTAAAAACATTTTTCTTTTTAATTTGTGAGATGTTATGTGACGTTTTCAGTGAGTTCATGCAGAACTCTGGTGCCTATCAAATAAATTAAAAGCTGACTTCATCGATAGCATAAATTCTCAACTATTAATAGGCCGAGTTGATCAGGAAATATAGCTGTGTTTTTAGAATAGAAATACAACTTTCTTCTTTTTTGACATTGCTTGATCAACTCGCGCACAGTTTATATTAGCGTGTAGAGGCCTAGCTAAACGGAAAATGTTATAATATATATATATTCTAACCTCAACTTCATGCAAGTAGATAGTCGATTGAAAATAACTTTGCAACTGAACAAGGAATGCTAGTGTGTTTACCTAATAATAGTAATAATAAAATTATATATACCAAGTGCCAAATTGTAACTATGAAATCGTAATACCCACCAGAGATCATCATCCATGCTTATTACTATAGGATATAATGAAGAAAGCAATCAAATTGTTTCAAAAGAAAATATAATGTTGATAAATCCAATTCAATTTATTATGGTCTTAATTTGAACTTAATAATAATTATGTAAATCCTCTGTGATAATTACTACTGATAACTAAATATTATAGACAACTTTCTTCCACAGCTTTACGTAGATATATGATTATATGATCTCGAGTGGTTCTACAAGAATATTGTGTATATTTCTAATATATAACTGACTAGAAATAAAGTGGTAATCTTATGCGGAGAACTCGTAACTTATGTTTATAATATATACTATAAGATTATTATTTAATTCAAAGTAGAATGAAAGAAATGTTATAATTCGTTCCCATTTAACCCAGGTACTATTATTTTCGTTCTCAGCATATATCACCTTTAATAGTGTCAATTACATAACACTAAATGTCTGTGTTATGTTCTTCTTTATATCTTCTTAACTGATAAGTCTTAATCTTCTTTCCTTAAACATACATATATGCTTTCCAACTAACTATAGATGCGTTCATTATCATCATAATAGTATTTCCCGATTTTAATATTTACACTAATTGACTTCTAAGCTAGCTCTCTTAGATTTATTTAATAGAAACACTCAAATTTCCCAAGGTCTTGATCTGCTAATGAGGTGCAATTATTAATGATTATAAGGCAATGGGTATGATCACAAAACATGCTACATTAAATTTTAATGTGAGTTTACCAGTTGGAATCATATTAAATACCACAAAACAGAAAAGCGATTTTATGTCTTCTTCTAATATTCATAACATTGCAACGAACCAAAAAACTAAATTTAACATATCTAAATTGACTATTTTATATCATTTTATTTTACTTCATATCATCTGTTCACCAAATTTAACTAGTATTTAAAATCTATTACATTTTTATGAGTCAGGTATATTCTTCATTCACACAAAATGATCGTTCCCCCCTATATAAAAAATCTTTTTGGCTGAGGTTTTTGCAAAGGTGAATTATGGAAATGAATTGCGGAAGTAAACTATGGAGGTAAACCATGGACATCAATCATGGAAATCAATCAACATAAGACAATTCATAAATTTAAATGTGATCTGGTATTAGTTCTAGATATAGGTGCTGGATATAGGTGCTAGATCTTTGAAATATTAAATACAAGACACACATGCAAATTCATAACAATAACAAATATTTATTATACTTAAATAAGAAAGAAACACTCACACATATATAATATCACTACAATATCAAATGTTATATTCATTATAAAATAAAAATTTACTGCCTTTGATATGAAATTTTTATATATATATATATATATATATATATATATATATATATATATATATATATATATATATATATATATATATATATATATATATATATATATATATACTTTAGATTAGTTAAATTTCCCTAAACCTTAACAACTGTTTTAAGCTATATTTCAATTTAACATTAATGGGCTTACCACATAATCAGAATTCAGCATTTACATATAAATATGAAATTATCTTATAACTTTACACAAAGCCTATAAATGTTTTGGTCCCCCTTCATTACAACAATTATAAATTGAACTCCAACAAGCGATAATATCTTGTATTTCCAGTGTAAAGACAAACTTATATCCAAACCTTTTAACCATTCTAAATAATTGGTTGGAATATAAATTTCATAGTTTTATTTCCATGCATGCTAAATATTCATCACTATCCCCATGTAAATCTGATCATCATGTTACCACTTTAGCGAATGTATACATTTTGATAGGCTAGTATATTGCCACAGCTTGATGATGTCTAATTTTATCAACTTCCACAAATTCTGACTACAGATTGGCCAGCTTATAAATTAAAGTAACTCTTTGTCATCCCCCACATCAACACCCACCTCTGATTATAACCCTCACTCTGTCATAGAAACTTTTATCCTAAGCAAGACCTTCCAGATATTTTATAGCACTATGCAACACTTCACAACAGACACATTAGTGTCTCAGTAAGGGAAATTAAACAATTCATAACTTCAACAAATGTCAGCATTTGCCTGAGAAGTGCCTTTTTCCTGAGGCTTACTTTAAATAGGCATGCAAAACATTTTACCATGATTGTATCAATAATTTCCTACTTAAATAATAAATACAAATGGAGCTGGGATCAAGTCCTCAATCTCCCAATGCCTGCATACATAATAATTAAATTATAAGATAGTTGTTTCATATCTATCCATTCGAGGTGGTACAATAACTCTACCTCAGTAATACTCAGCATTTATAGCTTCATATATACACACACAGGGTGATTATAGACTTGATGCAAATGACAAAGTTGACCAATCATGAATTGAACCCATGTACTATATTAATTTCAAAAGTCAAGCACACAGCAACATTCATCCAATCTTTATAATCATAACAGATAACATCAACATGTTAAAGCAGAGTAATGACTGTTTCAAATACTTTTTACACATCTAATAATAGCATATAATTTTGATAATAAAAAAATCTTTAATTTTTTCATTTTTTTCATATAACAAATGTATAATCATTTATGCTTGCTCACTATTATACATTAACTTTTTTTTTCAATAGTTTCTTATGGGTCAAAATCATCTCTTTTTTCTTTTTACAAAAAAATACCTATAACTGATAAATATCTATCAAACATACTATGAACATATAAATAAAAGCAAAATAAATAAACAATAAAACATTATGCATTGTCCCTTTGGTTTGAGTTCCTTCAAAGTTAATCTGAATATTTCATACTGTCAAGGCCTATTTGACAGAAAACACATATGTATTGTCTACAAACACCAATTACCATTTTTAGTTCACTGTCTTGGAAAACACATTATATCTGTCGTATTTTAATGATTCTAGATGCACATAAATTCTTTTCATTCAGGATGTAGGTACATTGATCATGATAATTAAAACTGTTAAAAATTACTCCTGCAAGAAAACTTTTGTGTTTTAAATACTTTTCTTCCTGGGTTTGAATCCAGATGCTTGGTTTCACATTTTAGACCATAACTATAGTTTCTTTAAGTTTCATCATTTTTTTTAGTTTCTTTCAGCAGCAAAAAAATTTCAAATGAAATAGTGTTCTAGATGCTCTTTTTTCTACTACATTCTTATGTTGGAGTCATAATCAAAAAAATTACTGATAAGAATGATGAATAGTTAACTAACTTTATATTAAAGTCTGATCATTCCTTGGAGTTTTATTACTTAAATAAGCTATGGATAAAATATTTTTCCTGAGGTGTCTTCTTTTAAATGAACTTTTAAATGCCAAATATGAAGATTGAGATATTGAATACAGCACCTTTTGTTGTGAACTAATTTTACCATAGTTGATTTTGAAGAGAGATTACAATACACCATTTATAATTGATTTAGCACTTAATCTTTAAGTAATATATACCCACTTCTTAATAAGTTGAATCAATTGCTCTCGGAGAGAGAAAACAATCAGAGAAGATGGTCAGATATTGAATTAGTCAAATAAATAGCCCCTTACTTCATTTTCTCTAGATTTTATAGAAAAAGGCCACATGCAAGTTTTTTTTTTTTGCTTTCATTCTTCGAATTTATGATTCTCTCTCTGAAGGCAACCTTTGACATCATTTGTTAAATGTTGGTTTTGGTTTATTATTTTCAGCTCTGATTACATTAATTATTTCTTTCTTAAAACATTTGCCACTGTTTTGATTTATGAGAAATATTAAAAAAATATAGAATTACTGGTATTTTATAGAACTGATATTATATAAATAAATTTCTTTTTTAAAACTTAAATCAAATTTAGAACTGAAAACAATAATCAATTCCTGTAAAGACCATACAAAATAAATTCATTTTACATTATATTATCAAATAATCTAGAGTACAATGTGTAAATTTCCATGAAGAAAAAAAATCTATATATGCATCATACTCGCACATACTCACAATACTAAATAGAGAACTGCTTGTATGTATTCATATTAGTACAAAATATCTTTTATTCACATTAGTACAAAATATCTTTCCTAATTTACTAAAATTTTAAACCTATTCTCATGCAAAAAAACTATCAAACACATGCTATCTATAACAAGTGCAATTTCAATTGGCACTAACATTTTATTCATAAATATTATGATTTACAAAGACCTTTCTGTTTAAACATAAATACACATTTTTCAGATATTATAGTGCATGTGATAATCAATCCCCCTTCCCTCTACATAATGATATGCTATAATTTTAAATAAACACAAACAGATTTCTCTCCATATATTAAATATAAGCCACACAATTATTGGTCTCTCTAAATAAAAAGCTTTTAATTTGAAAAATATTTTTTTTACTCAGAATAATTAAGAAACTATTCCTACTATTTACAATATATATATATATATATATATATTGAAACAGATATACTGTTCCTCATATATATTTTCAAAAGATCCCCTCCCCCCATTTGAAAATGACTAGCATGATTTGATTAAATTTGGAATGAAATAAAGCAAAAAGTTTATAGTTTCAAATTAAGAGGTGAATAAAAGCTGTGATTTGTTAAAAAGAGTATATTTTTGGTTTTTTGATCGATGGTTTTGAATAAAGTCTTATATCATCTTGTTTTTTTATTTTATACCACTGAAAAAATTAGATTATCCAATCATTAAGAGGGATAAAAAGAAGAAAAACATTTGAGCTAAAATGAGGCAGTATGCAAATTAGGCATGGCAGAAAAAAAAAAGAAGTTGTTCAAAAATTCGGAGAGAGACAGATTGATTTTTTTTAAAGTGTATTACTCAATTCTGACTTTCATCACCTTAAAATATAGCTTTTACCAACACTTAAAAATGGAAAAAAGAAAGCATTATTAAAAGAATTGTAATGATAAAGGAGTAAACTAACAGCTTCAACTCTCCATACCAAGCCATGATTTTACAAGATAATGCTATCTAGATGAAATAACCCGCCCTCTTTTTTGAAGAAATCAGACTGAATGACTGGAAGGTAATTATTTTAGAAAAATATTTGAACGTCTTTATTATAAATTATAAATTGAAATTATGAAGTAGTTGCACAAAAATTATTTTATAAAAATATTTGAACGTCTTTATTATAAATTATAAATTGAAATTATGAAGTAGTTGCACAAAAATTATTTTATAAAAATATTTGAACGTCTTTATTATAAATTATAAATAAAATAATGAAATATTATATGGACTCTAAATGCTTACCGGCATATTGAAATAAAATTACAAATGCTTAATACTTATCTGAATATTGATTTTGTGGGAGTAATTTAAACCACATTACTGGATTTAATAAATTTAATGAAATACTCTATGGACTCTAAATGCTTACCTGCATATTGAAATAAAATTACAAATGCTTAATATTTATCTGAATATTGATTTTGTGGGAGTAATTTAAACCACATTAATGGACTTGAAATGAACTATTGTTAAATTAGACTACTTCCAAAACTTCTTCTCATAAGTGAATTTGAAAATGAACTATTACTAAATTAAACTGCTTCTAAACATCATCTCTTAAGTGGAACTCTGAATAAAATATTATCAGTTGTTAAATAAAATAGTTGTTACCTAAAACTACTTTTAGTTCTCCAGTTGTTCAATTTTATTATTTCTTTGCATCACTCATCATTCATTGCACTTGTTCATGAGAATCTCATGCCTACTGAGCTATGTCTGACATAACTAGACCTATGTAAGTAAGGTTGTGGTAAAATGGAGCTCTAGTGGCACTGTTTGGAAAGCCAAACATATAAATAGCTAGATGCTTCCAGCCTCTATGTTGCTACATCCTCTGATGAGCAGGAAATATTGTTGTAGGGGGTGTTAACATCTGCATTGGGGAATAACAATCGATAGTACCTTCCTGCAGCATGCTCATCAGGAAAGTGTTACAACCGATGTAATAAAAGGGTTGTATGGGGTCCGGTTACATTTGCCACTCTACTGTGAGACCTGATCTAGATAGCCTACCCATAGGCATAAGCAGATCATGATTCTGTGATATGAACACTGCATATGATGCAGTGATGTGATTTATTCAAGAAGGGTGGAAAAATAAAAGTTTAAAAGAAAAACAACACAAAAATGAATGGCATAGAGAATAAAACAGGCATTTCAAAGAAGATGGAGTTAAATCATGGTGTGGATGGAGAGAGAAGCTTATCAAAGTCAAAATAAAAAAATACAAATAAACTAGAATAAAATATTGATGAAAACCAGATCAAAAACAAAAAAAATGATGAATACAGAAAGCATAGAGGAACTTCCTGAGAAAGAAGATAAACAAGAAGCCAAAGCAGATGAGGAATCAGAGAAAATAGGGGAGACATCTATGTTAGCCCAGTTAATAGAAATTATAAAAGCAGACCAAAAGAAAAGAGATGAACAAAGAGAAGATGATATCAAACAATGAGAAGAAGATAACCAAAAAAGAGATAAACAAAGAGAAGATAATATCAAACAATGAGAAGAAGATAACAAGCAAGCAATAGAAGCAAACCAAAGAATAGAAAAACAAATTATGGAAGCAGTGAAAAATCAGAATGAAAAGTTTAAACAAATAATTAAGCAGATAAATGATCAAATATTAAAAATAAAGGAAGATGTCATGAATGAAGTTAAAGGCTCATTAATAGAGCAAGAAGTTAAAATGACCCAAATATGTGAGACCATGGATACAAAAATAATAAGAATTCAAGAATCCATGCAGGAGAAGGTGGATATATTGACCACCCAGATGAAAGAGATAGAAATAAAAAATAGCAATATATTGCCTAGACAAAAAGAGGCAGAAACAGTCCCAAAAGAAAGTCAAAAAGAAAATTGCCAAGTTAGTCATGAAGTCCCTACAACCAACCAGATGTCTGGAATTGTACCAATTCTTAAAAATTAGAACTTTTTCTGGGAGCTGCAATGAAGCATCGATAAAAGACGTAAACAGTTTGGAGAGATACTTTAGTATTAATGTATTGACAGAAGAGGCAAAACTGGCAATCGCATGTAGTCATCTCCAAGGTGCGGCGCAAGCATGGTGGGATTCATTGTTTACCCAACCTACAGATTTTGATGAGTTTAAAGGAGCACTAATGAACTGTTACTGGAGCGATGATTATCAGGAGTGGATTAAATATAAGGTGTCCCAGGAGAAATGTACACCAGGAGAGCCTTAGACACCCTTCTTTAGAAGACAGGTGGCCAGGTTGAGAGCCTTGACATCTGACCCTCTATCTGAACTCCAAATTATTAGATTGATACGACACAGCTTTCCAAGTTACATAGAAAGAATGCTGATTGGGACTGATAGTTGATCTATTGAGCAGATTGCTGAACTATTAACAGCTTATGATAGCTGTGATGCATCAGCGACCAAGGAAGGAGGAGCAAAGCAACCACAAAACAAACCTCCCTATAGAAGAGATGATGGGCCTAGAATAGAAGCCATCAAATACAAAAGGAAAATGTCTCCTTGGCAATATAGCAACTATGACACACCACCGTGTTATCAGCACCAAAGAAATCAGACACCACCATTGGAAAGGCAAAGAAGATATTCAACAGGAAATGTGCAGAGCCCTTACCAAACCCGGATATAAGAAGATCAAATAGTGATCATAACCTGCAAGAAAGTGTGGCTAGAAATACAAGCCATCATGATGACATATGGCCTGATAAACACCCAAAAATAGAACAAAACAGAAGTGTATCACTTCAAAACAAAGAAAGATGTGATAGGAGAACTGATCACAATTATCAGTTTCCCAAACCAGGTTGCAGTTACAATACAGAACAATAAAATAGAGAAAGCTGATGGAAAAAGTTTGTGAGTGTGATGTAGTGATGCACGGACTTGTGTTTTTCATGTTGAGGTGGGTGGATGATTGAGCAGAGATGCTTGGATGCATTGTGTTATGATGCTCTGAAGTATATGCTCAGCCCTATCCAGACCTGGATGTTGTGCTCCAAGAGTGGTCCAGCAGTGTGTATATGTAGGCCTCATGTATAGGCCTTGGTCTCATAAATAGAAGCTCTTAAAACTCACAGAAGTTGAGCAGGGTTGGCTAAGTGCCAAATTGTTTTTTTCTCTGGCTCCTACTCTTGGTTGCATGATTCTTTTAGGTACAAGAGAGGTAGTGCTTAAAAATGAGATATTTTCTCATGACATCATGGTGCAGTGCGTACTGGTAGTTTGTGCATGACTATCTACTTATCCCAGCATTGGAGGCTATAGTTCATGTATTCACTTTTCCAGCTCATCTTACATTTCATCAGCAAACCTAAAAACAATAGAAATGCAGTAGTGAGAAATGATGTATATAGTATATGGAATGAAATCATACTTCCAGGCGATTTCATCCCAAAATTTGGTGGGAGTTAATGAAACAGATATACTGTTCCTCGTATATATTTTCAAAAAATCTCCTCCCTCCATTTGAAAATGACTAGCATGATTTGATTAAATTTGGAATGAAATAAAGCAAAAAGTTTATAGTTTCAAATTAAGAGGTGAATAAAAGCTGTGATTTGTTAAAAATATTATATTTTTGGTTTTTTGATCGATGGTTTTGAATAAAGTGTTATATCATCTTGGTTTTTTTATTTTATACCACTGAAAAAATTAGATTATCCAATCATTAAGAGGAAAAAAAAGAAGAAAAACATTTGGGCTAAAATGAGGCAGTATGCAAATTAGGCATGGCAGAAAAAAAAGAAGTTGTTCAAAAATTTGGAGAGAGACAGATTGATTTTTTTTTTAAAGTGTATTACTCAATTCTGACTTTCGTCACCTTAAAATATAGCTTTTACCAACACTTAAAAATGGAAAAAAGAAAGCATTATTAAAAGAATTGTAATGATAAAGGAGTAAACTAACATTTTCAACTCTCCATACCAAGCCATAATTTTACAAGATAATGCTATCTAGATGAAATAACCCGCCCTCTTTTTTGAAGAAATCAGACTGAATGACTGGAAGGCAATTATTTTGGAAAAATATTTGAAAGTCTTTATTATAAATTATAAATTGAAATTATGAAGGAGTTGCACAAAAATTATTTTATAAAAATATTTGAATGTCTTTATTATAAATTATAAATAAAATAATGAAATATTATATGGACTCTAAATGCTTACCTGCATATTGAAATAAAATTGCAAATGCTTAATACTTATCTGAATATTGATTTTGTGGGAGTAATTTAAACCACATTACTGGACTTAATAAATTTAATGAAATACTCTAAGGACTCTAAATGCTTACCTGCATATTGAAATAAAATTACAAATGCTTAATACTTATCTGAATATTGATTTTGTGGCAGTAATTTAAACCACATTAATGGACTTGAAATTAACTATTGTTAAATTAGACTACTTCCAAAACTTCTTCTCATAAGTGAATTTGAAAATAAACTATTGCTAAATTAAACTGCTTCTAAACATCATCTCTTAAGTGGAACTCTGAATTAAATATTATCAGTTGTTAAATAAAATAGTTGTTACCTAAAACTACTTTTAGTTCTCCAGTTGTTCAAATTTTTTTTGCATCACTCATCATTCATTGCACTTGTTCATGAGAATCTCATGACTACTGAGCTACGTCTGGCATAACTAGACCTATGTAAGTAAGGTTGTGGTGAAATGGAGCTCTAGTGGCACTGTTTGAAAAGCCAAACATATAAATAACTAGATGCTTCCAGCCTCTATATTGCTACATCCTCTGATGAGCAGGAAATATTGTTGTAGGGGGTGTTAACATCTGCATTGGGGAATAACAATCGATAGTTCCTTCCTGCAGCATGCTCATCAGGAAACTGTTACAACCGATGTAATAAAAGGGTTGTATGTGGTCCAGTTACAATATATATTGTAATGGTTGGTCAAATATACTCAGATGTGCCTGTCTACAAATACACTTGGACACACAGATCAACTTCAACAATCAGCTTGTTTGTCCACAACACATAATCAACTTACATCAAATCTAAAAGTGTTAGTACACCTATATTTCATTTCCTAAAGTTGATAGTGTCAAATGCAATAGTCTGGTCCATCCACGTATATAGGAGAAAGAAAGCAAGATCTCATATAACTACTGTTGGACTTAGGGTCTTCATGTAGGTTGCCAGAGATAACACAATGAAGTACCTGATTAATGATTACATCCATCTTTCATGGCCTAGCCTAAGCATTATCCATCAAATCTACATGTAATTTAAATCAGTTCATATATCTCACCACTCCTTTTTCAAACCATTTGCCTCAGATATTTGAACTCAGGAAGAATTCACATTCAACTCTCTTAACATGGATGTATCTATGCAAACTGTTGATCAACAGCTAAAATAACACCTCCTATCTATTAAAAAGAAATAATCTTTATTTAACATTTTCTCACATACCTATCAAACAATAATGTGTGAGTGTGCATGTATAAATATTTGTTATAAGATGGAATGTAAATGCTGGATTGAATGTAAGTTCTGGATCAACAAAACTACAGAGACATTGTCAATTAACAAAACTTCATAATATTTATTTACAAAACAAGAAAATATATTCAAACATAAAATAAATTCTCAATCAATGTAGAAAAGAAAAAAATTTCAAACAAGAAAAATATTTACAAGTGCAAATAAATTATTTGAACAAATCCCTATACGTATAGCTTTTATGTCTATGTTGAGTATCAATCATTTTTTTACTTAAACAATTTGAAACTATTCAACCTTACTTTCCATGATAGACACCCATAATATAGACATCTGTATATCCAAGATAATAAAAAAAATATTAATTAAAAATGAGATTGCTTACTCAATGAAAATTTAAATGCAACTAAAGGTGTAGTATGCAGTTTTAAGTATGAAAAATCACAATAATAACACAACATATGATATGATAGAACAGAAAATTATAAAGAATATTAATTTAAAAACATTAATCATTTATTCATTACAAATATCTTAAGAATACTGTTAGTAAAGCATATACTATAGCTATGAGTAAATCATGTCATGTTGTAGCATTGATTATTTCAGTGACTTTAAAAAAAACTCTTACCATTTAAATATTCTATTGGAGCACTTAATTTTATGTTCATAGCTGAAAATTAGGTATCTTGGTAGAAAATAAACCACATAGATTTTATTAAAAACAAAAAGAAAATAGACTTTTCAACCTTCCTACCTCCTACTCTCTTGATATTTTCTTATGTTGGACTGTTTCAGGTTGAATTATAAGTAGTACTTCTCAAATATAAGGTCAAGATAATAAAATAAAAAAAAAACATACAAATACAAATCTATACAAAAAAAAAAGAAACATAATTTTACAATATTTTATGAATCGATATGATTAAGCATAATTATTTTTCAGAGTCCTTCTTACACAAACAGTTCTTATAATTTATGCATTTTTATTATTATAGATACTGAGAACTACTGATTGATCCTATATAGCACATTCTAAATTTATTTAAGTTGGCAGTGGGTAATTTTTTTATTCATCCTCCCATAGATTTTCATCTCGTGTTGATCCAGCTCATCCGGCCCTTAAATTGTAGACAGTCAAATATTAATTTTCACATGGCCATAGTGGATAAATAAAAATGGTCCACCCCAAAGACAATTAATTCTTTTAGCCAGTGTATCTCATATTTTAACTATATACACAGGTTTATATAAATGTGTATGTGGTTTGCATTTACTAAAAATATATTTATAGAGTACAGCTATTTATTGTTTGTAATATTGGCTATATAAACTTTAAATTAAATAAACTGTTCTGATTTCTTCTTTAGTTTCTTTTAAATGAAAATCATATTTTTTTAAAATTTAAATTGATTAATTGTTTTAACTTATCTGCTTAATGAATTAGAATAAGAATGTTCTATTCACTTTCATTACTGCTTTTCTGACTGGCAAATTAACTAGAAAAACATTAATATTTGTTGAGATGCTGCTTTAAAAAAATGTCCATTTTGTAGAAAATATTAAAATAATAGTTCTAATAAAACTTGACTTTTCAGGTCAAATGCAGGATAAGAAAGAAAAAAATGATTTTTAATTGTTTTCTTTTTATACCGACATTATTCCTATTGTTTAAAAACTAGCATTCCTAATGTTGTATCTTTTAAAATATTTTTATTATCGATTCATTTTAAAATTCAAACAAATAATAAAATAAATTTACAATATTTTCAATATTATTATCTCTCCTACATTGAGATATTACAATACTTGATTTATTTTCTATTGCTACGATTATTGTTTTCATTTAAGTCATTGTCTGTTTAATATGATCAACACAATACAATGATCAACATATATATAACTATGTACAACTTTTTTATCAAGATTTATATTTTCTTAAACAATAAAATTTTATTACTAATATATATGTGTGTTTTTTCACTGTAAATTACCCATCATTCCCAGTACTTAATATGTAGTTATTACACTGTTAAAAATATCAAAACATTTATTTTCTCCAAAAGTGTTCTAGTAAACTTATAATTTATTTCTTCTTTAGATGCTAATTACATAAAAAACAATCCATCATTTCAGATGGATAAGGTTTGTTGTGGTAGCGATCTTGAGCTACCTTCACTATATATATATATATATATATATATATATATATAAGCTATATATAAGTATATATATATATATATATATATATATAAGCTATATATAAGTCATGTGACATCTGACTTGTTATTATTACTATTATTATTTTGCTGTTGTGGCTTTGGCTAAATTAAATGTCTAAGCCTACTAATATATGGAGTATCTGAATTAAGTTCAGGCCCATAAGATTTTTTCGGTTGGAGAGCTGACTTTAAAGACATGTAGATGTCTAAAAGTTTCAGATCTTCTTCTAAAAATTAACTTTTAGATAAATGCTTTGCTTGAGTTGGTTTTTTAAATCTAATGTCCCAACTCCTCACTGAAGAGACCCATATGTCGAAACTGGTCTGGGGATGGGACAATCCAAGATAAAAATGATTTGAATGTCTTCTCTTGTAGTAGCATTTATCATAAATAAAAAAAAAGCTTGTTTAGAGCTATTAGCACGCTCTTAATTTTATATATATATATATATATATATATTGTACCATTTATTTATATATAAAGTACAAATTACTTTTTGATATTAGGTATTATAAAAAAAAAAAAGAGAGGAAAGAAAGAAAGCGAACACGATCTTTATTTGTTTTAGCATAATGTTTTGAAAAGAGAAAAAAAAAAACGTACAGTGAAAGTTTAGTTTTTTTTTAGAAATAAGTTAACTAAAATAAATTCAATGTTGGAAAGTGCATATTGAATCATTGATTAAAATAGCGAAAGGAAATTTCAAAAGGCGAAAGATTGTTATCAGAAACAATTTTCTGATGGTAATTAAAAATGGCCGAAATTCTTAGCGGAAAACAGACTTTGTAAAAAAGAAAAGGAGAAGAATGTAGAAGTTTATAAAGTGGAACAAAGAAAAAGAAAGAACGTGCGCAGAGCTTCTAAAAAGAATCGAAGAGTATAAAAGGAGCGGACAGATTTGAAAAGGGGTCTTTTTACCTGGGTGTTCCAATAGTGCTGAGCATTTGGAAGTGTTTCATATTTCTTTTAATAAAATGTGTTCACTTAGATACCAGCTGAAATCGCTCGCCATGAGTGAGTAGAACGATATCGTTTGCCGACACTTTCTCTCGGAAAAAGTCACCTAGATCGTCCTCGTGCTACCTAAATTAGATCGGAGATTCGGAAATAAAACTAAAAGAAAAAAACAGCTACTGTGGACTACTCACTAACTGAATTGTACGTCGGGAAGATCGATGACCTACTTAATGTTAACTTACCGGTAAGTAAATGTACATAAATTTTTTTTTACATAAAGCTTTATGAATAATGAATTGAATTGAAATATTATCCCATAAAATTTTCTTGGATCAGAAGATTTACGAACTGAGAAATGAACCAAAATGTTGCTACAGAAAATCAGACTAAATAATTAATACTCCAATATTCGACGTAGATTAATGAATTCATATGCACAATCCTTTCCAACGTTGTAATGTCTGTCTTAATCATAATTATTGAATGTTTGACGAGTTATAATAAATCTTTATTATTAACTTCACTTTCATTGTACGTGTCAAAAATTAATACTATTCTATGTAATTTTTTTTTACCTTTAGTTATTTAAATTAGATCGTATAATTATTACCTTACGGGCTACAATATTTGACGCAGTCTCAGTGGGTCTAACGACCCTGGCGCCCTCAAGTAGAAATTAAAAACTGGTTCTGCTCACGATTGTACCCGGTAATCATTCTAGTCCGAAGTTGATCAGGAAAAATAGCTGTGTTAAGAATTAAAATACAATTTTTTTTTATGTTGATACAGTTTGATCAACTCACGCTCAAATATAAATTTGAGGCGTATAAGGGCCTAGTAATACGAAAAACGTTACAATGGCGACCCAACTCGAGGCTTACGAAAAGAAAAAAAAAAAAAAACCACGACCTGAGAAAATTTAAAAACGGCATAAAATTGAGAATTTAATGTCCGTAGCCGGAAAATAAATATGACCACAAATAGTGCGCAAGTCTAAAAAGTTATTGCGTACGATTACAAAAGTTTTTTTTTAGAGTAGGATTTGAAATAAGGACTATATTGAAAGAAAATAATAGCTTATAAATTATTAAATAATAAATAAAACCGATCAAAGGTAAGAAATGACGGTAAAGGTAGAGGGGGACGGGAGATTATAGGGTGATAAAAGAGAGGGGTGTCGGTGAACGAATTTATTAGCAAAGCAAAATAAAATATTAGATTTATATCGTAAAAAAAATTGATAGCGTTAAGATTTTGTTTACTGTAGCAAAAATAAGCAATACGGCCATATATGAAATTGAGAAATAATAAAAATACACAAAATATGGCAGAAGGCGCGGAAGAATTAAAAGAGGGTTTGGAACCCTTAATAAAAAAACTATTATACGAATGCATGACAGAATTCAAAGAAGAGATAAAAAAAGAAATGGCAGAGATGGTCAGAGAATTGAAAGAAGAAATAAGGGTAGAAATTAAAGAAATGAAAGAAGAGTTAATAAAGGTAGTAGATGAGAAAATAGCTAAAGGGTCACAGAGCACAGAAGTGGTAGAATTGAGATCCGATAAACAAGAAAGCAAAGAGATAAAATTCATAGAAAATAGAGAAAACGTGCCGAGTGCAGTAAACCCCTTTTTGAAATTAAAAATTTTCCATGGACAAAATGGAGAATCACCGATGGAACACTTAAACAGCCTGCAGGGGTACTTCGCGATAAACCCCATGTCGGAAGAAGTTAAACTAACGCTGGCAGTTAATCATTTACAAGGGACGGCGCAAGCTTGGTGGGAATCCTTGTTTAAGAAACCGAATAACTTTACACAGTATGGTCAAATATTAATCAAATGCTATTGGAACGAGGACCACCAAGAACGAATTAAGAATAAAGTGGCGCAAGAGAAATGCAGAACAGAAGAGCGTTATGTACCATTTTTTTGGAAACAAGTAGCGCAACTACGAGCGCTGACGGAGTGCAAATTAACAGAAAAACAGATTATCAAGATTACGCGGAAAAATTTTCCCGATCCAGTAGGGCATCTGTTGGTAAGTACCGGATGTGAGACAGTAGAGAGAATGGCAGAATTGCTTAGTGCTTTCGAGAATGACAACACTGGAGAAGAGACGAGTCCTAAACACTTCGACAAATTACCGAACCAGAAGGGTCGGATACAACTGAACACTATAGTGTTGACTAATAGTGCTGGAAATCAAAGGAAAAATAAGGGGTCCCCAACTAAGAATAAAGGGAAGGGAATCCGTGCAAGACCTCCAGAAATAGACGAAAAAGTTAGGAGTGAAAATAAATACAAGAGAGAAGACCTTGATATAAAATGGAGAGACTGGTGCGAGCAATACAGAGAGGGGGTTCGATCCTTGTCACCTCCGCCATCAACCAGGTATAGTGATAGATAACATTGAGAGATAGAGTGGGCCGGATAACACCCTGCAGATCTCGGATGTGCCTCGAAAAAAACGAAAAGAAATAATGATATGGCTGGTGTGAACGTAAGTCACAAGTATTTGACCGGGTAGGCGGTCACTAAAGAGGGAAAAAAGCATAACCCCAAGTCCTAGTACGCAGTATGTAACATAAGACCGTCTTTAAACGCTCATCAGTCTATTTCTAGCAGAGATCCCGATATTGGGGAGGACAGACCAGGTTGCCACGAGCCTGTAAGACTCAAAACGATGAGCAACGCTCGTTTGTGCTTATAACTTGGGGTCTTTAGCGTTACTATTATGATTAAGCGGAGAGGACACAGATGAATGTGGAAATATTTTACATTCCCGCCGAACGTCGCTTGTGGAATGAGTTCACACAATATATCAGCGCGATAATAAAACAAAACACACGAATATGGGCATGAAGACTTCTTAAGAATAAAATTAGTTTAAACCTACATTTTATTCTCATTCCCCTGCCCCGGTGGTATTGTACCATTTATTTATATATAAAGTACAAATTACTTTTTGATATTAGGTATTATAAAAAAAAAAAGAGAGGAAAGAAAGAAAGCGAACACGATCTTTATTTGTTTTAGCATAATGTTTTGAAAAGAGAAAAAAAAACGTACAGTGAAAGTTTAGTTTTTTTTTAGAAATAAGTTAACTAAAATAAATTCAATGTTGGAAAGTGCATATTGAATCATTGATTAAAATAGCGAAAGGAAATTTCAAAAGGCGAAAGATTGTTATCAGAAACAATTTTCTGATGGTAATTAAAAATGGCCGAAATTCTTAGCGGAAAACAGACTTTGTAAAAAAGAAAAGGAGAAGAATGTAGAAGTTTATAAAGTGGAACAAAGAAAAAGAAAGAACGTGCGCAGAGCTTCTAAAAAGAATCGAAGAGTATAAAAGGAGCGGACAGATTTGAAAAGGGGTCTTTTTACCTGGGTGTTCCAATAGTGCTGAGCATTTGGAAGTGTTTCATATTTCTTTTAATAAAATGTGTTCACTTAGATACCAGCTGAAATCGCTCGCCATGAGTGAGTAGAACGATATCGTTTGCCGACACTTTCTCTCGGAAAAAGTCACCTAGATCGTCCTCGTGCTACCTAAATTAGATCGGAGATTCGGAAATAAAACTAAAAGAAAAAAACAGCTACTGTGGACTACTCACTAACTGAATTGTACGTCGGGAAGATCGATGACCTACTTAATGTTAACTTACCGGTAAGTAAATGTACATAAATTTTTTTTTACATAAAGCTTTATGAATAATGAATTGAATTGAAATATTATCCCATAAAATTTTCTTGGATCAGAAGATTTACGAACTGAGAAATGAACCAAAATGTTGCTACAGAAAATCAGACTAAATAATTAATACTCCAATATTCGACGTAGATTAATGAATTCATATGCACAATCCTTTCCAACGTTGTAATGTCTGTCTTAATCATAATTATTGAATGTTTGACGAGTTATAATAAATCTTTATTATTAACTTCACTTTCATTGTACGTGTCAAAAATTAATACTATTCTATGTAATTTTTTTTTACCTTTAGTTATTTAAATTAGATCGTATAATTATTACCTTACGGGCTACAATATTTGATGCAGTCTCAGTGGGTCTAACGACCCTGGCGCCCTCAAGTAGAAATTAAAAACTGGTTCTGCTCACGATTGTACCCGGTAATCATTCTAGTCCGAAGTTGATCAGGAAAAATAGCTGTGTTAAGAATTAAAATACAATTTTTTTTTATGTTGATACAGTTTGATCAACTCACGCTCAAATATAAATTTGAGGCGTATAAGGGCCTAGTAATACGAAAAACGTTACAATATATATATATATATATATATGGCTGCAGAAAGGAGTTTGCTATTAACTGAAAGGAGACCCTTTCCTCTTGGAGGCCTTAAAGGAACTGAGAAAGGCAAATTTCTAATTTCCATTCCATATGTTATTGTTGTTGCAGCTGTAATTACCATGTGATTATTCATATAGTATATGGACATGGATGGGCTGCCCACCAACATGCATTAACCAGCATGGTGAGTTTATTGGCTTTTTACCTTCAAGTTTAAGAATATTTTTTCAATATATACAATCACGACAGACAAAAAAAATTATGGCCCTTATTCTGAGGAGGTTGTAAAGTCACCAACCAAGGAGCAGTTGGTGGCCTAAGGTGGAGGGTGCTAAGAATCCCCTGATCACAGACTCAGGTTCCCATTTGATGTTGATTTTTTATTTAGGTACTTACAACTGCAGACCACTTTCAAGTGAAGGAAAATTGCAAGAGTTAGAAGAACTATCTTATATTAAATGGGACATTATTGGACTTTGTGAAGTTAGAAGAAAAGGTGAAGAAACAATTGATTTAAAAAGTGGACATGTACTCTACTATAAAGGCACAAATATTGCAATTACAAGTGGAATAGGATTCATTATAAATAAAAAGTGGAAGAACAACATTGTGGAGATTGATGGTGTATTGGACAGAGTGGCAAGATTAGTTATACAACTTAATAGCATATACCAAATGCAGATAATTCAGGTTTATGCCCCAAACAAGTTCTCATAGTGATGAAGTAGTAGAAGATTTTTATATAGATGTACAAAAGGCTTTTGATCAGAGTAAACAACATTTTAAAATTGTTATGGGAGACTTTAATGCTAGAACTGGTAAACCAATGAAAGATGAAAATGATGTAGGTTATTTTGGTTATGGTAATAGAAATGCGAGAGGACATAGACTTGTGGAGTTTGCAGAAAAAAAAAAACTTTATATTATGAATTTTATTTTGAAAATTTTTTTAAAAGGAAATGGACATGGAAGCATCCAAATGAAGGTACAGCAGAATTGGATTATTTTGACTAACAGAAAATACATATTTCAAGATTGTAATGTTCTTAATAAATTTAACACAGGAAGTGATCATCGTTTTGTAAGGTGTAAAATACGTGTTAATGCACAACTAGAAAGACAAAAATTATTAAGAAAAACAATATTTACAGTTGATATGCCTAATCTTCAGAAACATTCTAATGAATTTAAATTAGAACTTACAAATTGGTTTCAAGTATTAGTATATTTTGAACATGATTCAGATTTGAATGAAATTAATAGGAAAATATCTGATACACTTTTAAAAACTGCAACAAAGATAGCTGGTAGAAAAAAGCAGCAATTGACCAATAAAATTTCTACTGAGACTAGAGAATTTATGAAGAAAAGAAGGAATATGAAGATATACAAAATGATGCATTAAAAAGGATTGAATATCACAAATTTTGTAAAATGGTGCCGGAAAGAGTTGAAAATGATATAAGAAAGTATAATTGTAAACTAGCAAGGAAAGGTGTAGAAGAGAATAAAAGTCTAAAGAGTGTAAAACAACATTTTGGTATTGGTAGGAAATTTATATCTGCAATAAAAAAAGATGGCATTATTACTAAAAAGAGAGATGACTTCATGAAATGTGTAGAAGACTTCTATCAAGAATTATACACACATGGGTTTCATTTTATGCGGATTATTTTAATGCGATTTTGAAGTTGGGCGATTCATGTTTCTTCTTAATATTTTTCATATTTCACTATATTTATTAGATATTAAGAGATTTAAATTATTAATAATTTATTTTGACTTGAAATACTTTTTTTATCAAAAATATAACGTTATATTAGCAGCTAAGGTGAATATGATCTGAAGCTATATTTAGAATAAATAACCTACTTACACTAATGAATAAATAATAATAATAGATTTATACTTACATATAAAAACATCACAATAAATATTCAAAAATTTTAAACTTTTAAAATGTACTTTGTTAGGTATAATAGTAATAAATAATGTAGATTTTTAAAATAAATAATGGAGATTTTATTGATTTATAAACTGAAAATAATATTTTTAATGATAATGTATAATCTTTTTGTTTTGATTGCAATCAACATTTTTTAATATAGAAACAAAATGTGAATATTTAAAATTTATTTCAGTAGTAAAAATCAGTTGTCAACAGAAAACCATTAACAGAGCACAAGACTGAAATTGGCACTAGTTGTGTAAATGGGATGGAGCAGAATTTGGTAAAAATTAGAGTGGGGAAAGGAAAATAAAGTGGCTAATAAGGTTCTCTGGACATAATTGCTGAGAGATTCTTGACTTCATTCAAGAAGAAGCTATATCACATCACATTGATGAATCTGATTTTTTACCACTTTTCAAATAAAACGCACATTCAAAAATAGTGATAATGATTAAAATACATATGAAAAATGTCAAATTGAATACTATAGTTAATAAAAAAAAGTTTGTCTTGTACCATTTTTTCCCAAATATTTGATATTTTTTATTAGTCATACTTTATTTCCTTATTTTTTTAATGTGAATTTTAAAATAATTTTTCCTTGATGCATTGCTTTTATGCGAATTCTGAAAATTACAAACCCTATCCCCCATTTGTCAAGGTAAGTTATGTCTATTTTTGTGTGATTTTTTTTAATACGGGTTTTCTGTGGAAACTATCTACTGCATAAAACGAGAGCCAGGTGTAGTAATAAAGAACAAGTATGTCCTATACCTATTATATCTTTTGAATTACCCAGAATTTTGAATTAGAAAGTGAGACATGTAATTAAATTTATGAAGAAAGGGAAAGCTCCAGGTAATGATGGAATTGTAATTGATATATTAAAAGTAGCAGGTGATGGAATAAAAAAAAATAGCAAAGTTATATTCCAAATGTCTAAATGATAAAGATGTATCAAATGATTGGAAGAATGCAGTATTAATATTAATATTTAAAAAAAAGATGATAAAGAAGATATTAGAAATTACAGACCTATCAGTCTTTTATCAGTTTTATACAAAATTTTTACTAAGATAATTACAACTCATCTACAGAGATTAGTAGACTTCCACCAACCAAGAGAACAAGCTGGATTTAAAAGTGGTTTTATTACAGTAGATAATATCAAGGTATTGAGAGAAGTTATAGAAAGAACAAATGAATATGAGTTGCCATTATGCTTAGGATTTGTAGATTATGAAAAGGCATTTGATTCTATAAACATTTCTTCAGTGATTAAAGCATTGGATCATCAAGGTATTGATCCAGAATATTGTCATATTTTAAAGAATATTTATAAAAATGCAACATCAACAATTAGATTATATAATGATAGTAGGAAAGTCAACATTGAGACAGGGTGACTCCCTATCTCCAAAACTTTTTACAGCAGTGCTGCAAGAAATATTTTGTGGATTAAAATGGGAAGCTAAAGGAGTGAAGGTAAATGGAGATTATTTAAGTCATTTAGATTTTGCAGATGATGTAATTGTTTTTGCAAATAATGCTTTAGAGTTACAGGAAATATTGCAGAAGTTATCAGATGAACGTAGGAAAGTAGGACCAAAGATAAATGTTAAAAAGACTAAAGTAATGTTTATATATCAAATTTAAGTGTAAACAGAAAATATTGTAATAACGTGAAAGCTAAACGCTTTCAAACAGATATGCTTTTAACATGCTTACGTGAAAGCCATGGCTTTCACTTAAGCATGTTTAAAGCGTATCTGTTTGAAAGCGTTTAGCTTTAAAGTAATGTTTAATAGATTTTCTCAAAATATGAAAATAAAGATTGATTATGATGAATTAGAAAAAGTTAACAGTTACAAATATTTTGGTCAGATTATTAATACAGATGGAAACATAATGGATGAAATTAATTATAGAATTAAACGTTGTTGGAGTGCTTTTGGTAGAAATAACTTGATGCTAAAAGGAAATATGCCTATGTGTTTGAAAAGGAAAGTTTTTAATAAATGTGTTTTGCCAGTTCTTACTTATGGATGTGAGACTTGGACACTTAATAGAAGAGCAATACAGAGACTTCAAACCACTCAAAGAAGTATGGAGAGATGCATGTTGGGAGTAAAAAAAAGGGATCAAAAACGCAATATATGGGTAAGAGAAGAAACAGGTGTTACTGATCTTAAAAAAATTCAAAAACTGAAGTAGAGTTGGGCGGGACATATTTCTAGAAGAGATGATAATAGATGGACAATTGAAATTTTAAACTGGATTCTAAGAGATTGTACAAGACCCAGAAAGAGACCACATGTGAGATGGATGAATGAAATAAGAAAGTGTGCAGGGGTGATATGGTGAAGACAAACTAAAGATTGGAAAAGAGGGATTGAACTTAAAGAGACATTCATCTTGCAGTGGATTGATAATGGTTGATGTTATATATATATATATATATATATATATATATATATATATATATATATATATATATATATATATATATATATATATATACCATTAGAAAACAGTCACCATCTAAACATACCAATATAGATTTATTGGATCATTAATAAGAGTGAATTTCCACTCTTATTATTAAAAGGAGAGAGGTTGCTTTGACGATAGTGACAAATACTCATTATTATCTATATTGGCATGTTTAGGTGATGACTGGTTTCTAATGGTTACATATTATCCCATTTAGCTTTCAACATTATTTCACTTATTATTTAAATAATACATGAGCAATTTAAAAATATTGCAGTTTGGAATGTTATAATTGACTATTTATTAGTCTTCATTACATGGACATGTTTATTTCATGTTCATAGAGATTTATTTAAACTTCATTGTATCAATATTTCAATCTTTGTGGTCAAGTTGCAATCTTTAAGTGTCCGTGTATATTCATTGGATCATTAGTAACTTATAAAACACATTTCTATCAATTTGAAAGTCTGAAATTTTCAGACATAAATGTCTTCAAATACAGCTTTGCAAATCACATACCTATATGGATCTGAATTCAGCTCAGTTTCACCATATAGTAATAGTCTCTACAATATAGCATCACAACAACCATCAAAGGTACACTTATAATAATTAATAAAACAAGTTGTAAATTTTGTAACTTGTTTTTAAGCTTGCATTTAAGTGGTCACTAGATGGAACTTACCAATAGCTCTAAACAAGGTTTGGTTTTATAAGTGCCAAAAGAGAAAATATTCAAAATTTTATCATTATGACCCTACATCCAAATCAATTGGTTTTGAGCTTATGGCTCACCTCAGTGGAGAGCTGGGCCTTTAGAAAGTGAATCTAAAATACTAAAATACAGCACTTACAAAACACGTTTCTATCAATTTAAAAGTCTGAAATTTTTGGACATGTAAATGGCTTCAAATGCAGCTTTTCAAACCAGATAGCTTGTTTAGAGTTATTGGTAGGCTCCATCTAGTGATTATTTAAATGCAAGCTTAAAAGCAAGTTATGAATTTTATAATTTGTTTTATTAATTATTCTAAGTGTATCTTTGATGGCTTTTGCGATGCTATATTGCAGAGGCTATTACTATAGTGAAACTGAGCTGAATTCAGACCCATATAGCTATCTGGTTTACAAAGCTAGATTTGAAGACTTTTTCATGTCTGAAAATTTCAGACTTTCAAATTGATAGGAAGGTGTTTTATAAGTGCTGACATTTGAGTTAGTATTTTAGATCTAGTTTCTAAAGGCCCATCCCACCACTGAGGTGAGCCATAAGCTCAAAACTAATTGATCTGGAGGTAGAGTTGTGGAGGTAGTATCTTATCAATAAAAATGTTGAATTCTTTCTCTTTCCGCAGTTATAAAAACAAAGCTTGTTTAGAGCTACTGGTAAGCTCCGTATAATGATCATTTGAATGCAAGCTTAAAAGCAAGTTACTAAATTTATAACTTGTTTTATTACATATATATAATAAATTTTAACGGTAAATTTAATATTATAGTTTAAATTCTTTTGTAGCTCTTTCGATTATGTGGTAATCCTCGTCACCTTTAATTGAATTTCAAATTTTTTAAACATAATGTTACATATATTTCCATAAGCTGTGTATGACCATATATGCAACTTGCCTATTAATAACATCTTTCTTATATTTATCAATCATAATTGACTCTTTAATTTTCCTCTTTTTATGATTTCTTTCTTCCATTAATATTCTTATTTCACTACTATTAAATTTAAACTTATAATTACAAGTCTTTTCATGGTCAAAAAATTCTGAAGCTATATTAAATTGACTATTTACGTTATTTTTAATTTGATTATATAATAATTGATGCTCCTTTAATCATTTCTCCACAGAATATCTTGACTCATCAATATATAATTTCTGACATCCACATGAAATCTGAAAAATTATATTACTTCTTTGCAATTTAGGAATTATACTCTTAGAATTAAAATGAAATATTATACTTTTCTTTAAATATATTCTTAATTAATTTAGATTACATGTTATTTGTAAATGGCATAGATAACCATTTTTTATTATCTAAAGTACCACAGCCAACTCTCTTCTTATTATTAAATGAATTTACTGTATACAAGATTTGGTTTTTATCATAACCAACCTTTAAAAGTTCATTTGCAAAGAGTTCAATATTTATAATTTTATCACTATTATATTTACACAATTTATCATTGCGATGCAAAAACGATTTCAGACTTGCCATTTTATGCATTATTGGAACACGTGACTGAAAATGAATATATCCTCTTTCTCCAATAGGTTTAAAAATTAATTTATATTTTAAATCAGCAGCATCTCTAAATACTTGTAAGTCCAAAAAATTTATTTTTCCATTTTGTTCATTCTCAATAGGCCATTTTAAATTGTTTAAATTATTCAAGTTATATAAAAGAACATCAATAATGTCTTTAGGACCACAAACAAAAACATCATCAACATATCTAGCATAAATTTTAATATCTTCTAACTTATAAGAATTAAATATAATATCTTCATATTTCGACAATGTAAAATTACAAATTTGTGCTACCATAGGTAATCATCGCATTGGCCATACTTTACCCATTTTATAGTACCTATCATTATATGTTGCAATAATATTATCACTTATAAATTTTAGTGATTCAATAATAAAATTTATTAAATGTTTATTTATAGACATATTAATTACTCCAATTTCAATTAAATTTATAGATTCATAATTCTAAGAGTATAATTCCTAAATTGCAAAGAAGTAATGTACTTTATCAGATGTCATGTGGATGTCAGAAATTATATATATCGATGAATCGGGATGTTCTGTGGAGAAAAGATTGAAGGACCATCAATTATTGTATAATCAAATTAAAAATAACATAAATAGGCAACTTAATACAGATTTAGTATTTTTGACCATGAAAAGACTTGTAATTATAAGTTTAAATTTAATAGTAGCGAAATAAAATATTAATGGAAGAAAGAAATCATAAAAAGGGGAAAATTAAAGAGGCAATTATGATTGATAAATATATGGAAGATGTTATTAATAGGCAAGTTGCAAATATGGGCATACACAGCTTATGGAAATATATGTAACATTAAGTTTAAAAAATTTGAAATTCAGTTAAAGCTGACGAGGATTACCACGTAATCGAAAACCTACAAAAGAATTTAAATTATAATATTATATTTACCTTTAAAATTTCGTTTTTTATATATATAATATTTTATAACGGGTATCGTATTTTACATATATATATATATATATATATATATATATATATATTGACACGGCATGCTTTGGTAGTGTGAGACGAAAAAATATATAGTAGAACAAGAAAATGAAGTCAACACATAATTGAAATTGCAAATCTGAATGATGATAAGAAATAAAATAATATTTAAATAAATTAATATATAAATGTTTGTCCAAAGATTTATTTAGTGGCATTTTAAAATTAATTATTTTTGGAACTACTCCATAATTGAATATCCTTAGAAAAAATTTAAATTTTATTTAAATTTTTATATATATTCAAATGTTAGTAATAGAAAGCAGATTAGTATTTTACAAAACATTTGAAATGGCATTATTCTCTTCTTTTATTCAGGTCTTGGTGCCTAGCAACAATTTTAGCATGAGAATTGAACCTGGTCTATTAGGATACAAGATTGAATTTTAAGGTAATGCTCTGTCAAATGAGTTATTATTGCTAAGATAACATTCAGTATAAATTTAATATATTTATCTACAAAGGATCTCCTAATTTCTCCAATTATTTTTAAGAAAGCAAGGTTAATTAGTGGCTTCCAGACATTGTGTATAATCAAATGGAGTTATTTACCGTAGTCATGTGAGCAGCTTTTTTGAATTTTCTTCTTTGTATCTTTTCCTTTCTATCTAATATTTTTGTATTTTTCCCAGCAAACATACATTCGTTGAAACATTTATAGTCACTTATTTTGGTTATGTATTTTTTTCTGTTTTCTTATCATCAGTATATCCTCTTTCAAAGCTTTTCAATGGTTTTATGGCTCTCACCAATATGCATTCTATCATATTCATTTGGTTTTATAGATTTTTCAGCATCCCGAGCTTAGGTTTCTAGATATTAAAAATTCCTCTTAGTGTGTTCTGGGAAAACAAAATATTAGATAGAGAAAAAAAGTATAAAGAAAAAAATTCAAAGAAGTTTCTCACATGGATATGGCAAATAAGTGCATAAGTAATTCCAGAGTTTGGGCATATAATTTCTGGAAGTCAATAATTAACCTTACTCTTAAAAAATTGAAGAAATCAGGAGGATGTTTATAAGTAAGTATTAAAAATTTCAAATGACCGTTGCCATTTGCAAAATAACTGGGTTGGATAGAGAGTTACCTTAAATTTTAATATTTAAAAATGTAATTGTGCTGGGTCGATTTCTATGATTACAACATCACTGGTGAGGCTACATGTAAAGAATAATACCATTTGAACCGGTATATTAAATTCTAATATGTGTACTATTTTAATATATAGAAGGTTTAAACAAGGTAAACGTTTTTGTAAAGACATTCCCTTTTTATTATTAGATTTTGGAAATAGTTCAACAAATAATTATTAATAATATGTAAATGTTGATGTATAAATTCTTAGTTAAATATTACATATGATTATCAATAATTAAATGCATGCTTAATTCTTTATTGGAATCAAACTCTTATTAAAATTTAAAGTAAATAAATTTATATACATCAGAAAAACATATTTGATATAATTGTAACTAAATTAATATTCTATCTTTAATTTATTTTTAATAGAAACTTAAAAAAACATAAATTTGGCTCAGAGAAATTCTTTTCTGATTAGTACAAATGATGGTGATAGTCATACTCAAATGCCTTTATTGCAAAACAATCAGTCCTAGGTTGTCATGTTTCAGAGTGCAGCACACAACCACTGAGCTAATCCTATTAAGCTATACTTGTATTTATAAAAAAGACCTATATCATTATCTACTATATGAAAATTGTGCAACATTCTCACAAGTTGTGTAATTATTATAAGAAAAAAATATTTTTTTAAAAAAAAATTGGTATTCTTTTGTTAGCCAGGCACGAAGCCTGATGGCGTTGTTTTTGGGAAAAAACAATCAAATGTAAAGTTACCGGACCAAGACTTTTATTTTATTAATAAAACCAAACAAAATAAAAAGATATATTATTTATTTTTATTTTTAAAATTTGTTTTAATAAAATCTTCTACTTTTTTTGTTTTTTTAATAAAATCTTGTTCAACATTTCTTTGGTTTTTCAAAACAAAAAAATAAAAACAATCTCACCTTTTTTGTTTCCATGCCTTTTATTTTTCTACTATATCTTTAAATTTTTTATGTTATTTTTTAAAAAAAAAAACTTTTTAATTTTGAGTATTTGTATTAACTTTTTTTAAAAATAAAATCTTGTTCTACTTTTTTTTTTGGTTTTTGGTTTTTCAAAACAAAATTTAAAAACAATCACACCTTGTTTTTCAAGCCTTTTTTAATGAAATCTTGTTGACTTTTTTTTGGTTTTTGTTTATTCTTCTTCTACACCAAAATAACTTTTATCTCTTTTCTTTATTGCTTTCTGGAAAACAAATCTTTTTTTTAGCATAATAACAGTCGGATCACTATTTCTCTGTACATTTACTTTCGAAAATGTGACTTTGCTAGTTATATCTGGGAAATCATGTTGGGCCCTTTTGCCGATATTTTCCACATTTCAAGTTGTGTAGGAAAGGATGATGCGACAATTCTTAGTAATTCAGATTATGTGATTCAAGTACAAATTAAAATACTATGTACTCGACATTGAAAAAAATATGTCCACTTAAAATACAAACACCGTAACATGATAATATGATACGATAGCCAACTGTCAATTGTGCAAATTGGCATAAAGTATTGTGAAGCACAAAACAGGCCATAATATTACTGTGCAATGCCATCAAGCGGCCTTGTATTAGCTGTAAGTACGGCTAGCTGTATCAAGCGTATGTGCCTGGCTATCACAGATATTTATAATAATATTTATTTTTATATAAATTAAGACATTTAAATAAAAGTTACTTCATTGAAAGAATTACTTAATACAGCAATTTTGATAGCATTAAAATACTGTCTCCTGAATAATCTGCCCTAAAGTATAAATATCGTGCGTTATCACAAAACTAAATAAAAAAAATATCTTTTTATATTTAAATAAAAAAATATTTGCAATCACAATGGTTTGCTGACAGTGGAATGATTTGGATAGCTACTCAGTTTCATTTACATATAAAGTTTAGTGATTATAACATTTAATACCCTCCTTGATGAAAAATATTCATATAGGCCATGTTACACACAACTCCACATGGTTTTCTATGTATTTGAAGCTAATTTCCTTTATAAAGAATTAAATGTTTACCGAAACTGTTATTAAAATATTTGTGTGACTACCTCCATTATTTTTTTACTAATCAGAAGACTGTCTCAGAGATTTTTTTAGCCAAACATAAGTTTTTCCAATTTAGATTTCACAGTCAAAATCCTAATATCTTTCCCACATCTCTACTTCATTTGCTGGAAAGCTACTGTTTAATTTATATACTTCGATGAAGATCTCTATTAATATTAATATTTTTAAAATTTCAGGAAATTTATTTTTAAAGACATTTGTGAAAAAGTTTAATTTCATTAAAAGAATATCAGCTTTTTACTTTTCATCTCAATCAGCTGCTGTTGTTTGTCTATTACTAGTAACAATCAACCCTTTAACAATCAACAATCTCAACCTGTAGTCAAGCTTAATAGTATCATCTATATTTATAAACCTATTAAAGCCTTGAGTAATTGACTTTATTGTTTTAGTTTTTATTTAATACTAAGGGTAAAGATAGAATATAAATTTAATTATAATTATATGAAATTGTATTTTTTTTAGTGTATATTATTCATTTTTTACTTTAAAGGTTAGATACAGTTGTTTTCAATAACCAAATAAGAACACATTTAATTATTGATAATCTTAGGCGATGTTTAATAATCTGTTTATCCATCAACATTTACATATTTTCTTACATATTTCTTATTTTATTTCATACTGGCAGCAAATATTTGTTGTTTAAATTATTTATTTTTTATTTATAATTTTTATTTTATTTTTCTTTTTTTTACACACACCATCTAAATATGTCATCATCTAAATATATATAAAATCTTTAAGGGATAAAGTATATATATATATAAATATATATATAAATCTTTAAGGGATAAAGTATATATATATATAAACAAAAAAATAAAGACTTATAAATCCAATAAATAATATAATATTTCAACCAGAGGACTGGTTTTCATCAGAAAGAAAAAAAATACACAGTAAAATGGCGATAATCAAAAATTACAGATTTGGTAAAAGATTAAAAATTTAACAAAACCCCCCTGATTGGTCACAAAATCTAACACAGAATATCTACCCAATCAATGACAAAATTCAAACAAAAAAAAAAAAAAAACTACATTCCCTCCTAATCAAGCTTAACTTCTATTTAAATTACAATAAATATAAAAATAAAAAATCCAAAATTAAAAAATACATATGTGCATACATAGAAAAATTAAACTATGCTCACACACAAAAAATAGCTGTGCTCACATTAATATTCATTAAAAACTAAAATACTTATACATTTTAAAAATTATAGTTAGTGCAAAGTACAATAATTTATAACTAATTATTTATCTATAAACCAATTAAACACAGATATTAAACATCCATGTAACCAATCTTTACATAAAAAACCTCATATAAGAAAATTTTCACATAAAAACACACATATAGAAATCATTTAGGAGACCAGGTAACCCAGAGATGTAATAGTTCCAGTGTTCAAATTCAATCCATGTGGTTCTAAGGTCTTGAATTTAAAAATAAAAAAAACTCTCCTTTTGTTTCCTCTCCCTTGTAGAAGAAAAACCTTCCTGAAGAATCACTACTTTTAAATCATCAATTGAATGATTCGGTAAGTTAAAATGTTTTGAAACCGGTCTATCTTTATTCTTATGCAAAATGTCAAATCTATGATTAATCATTCTGACATGTAAACTATTTGCTGACTCACCTATATACTGGTTTAAACATCTACTACACTCTATCAAATATATATATATATATATATATATATATATATATATATATATATATATATATATATATATATTTTTATATATATATATATATATATATATATATATATCATTATCAACCATTATCAATCCACTGCAGGATGAAGGTTTCTCCAAGTTTAATCCATCTTCTCCGATCTTTAGCTTCTCTTCTCCACATCATCCCTACATACTTTCTTATTTCATCCATCCATCTTACATGTGGTCTCCTTCTAGGTCTTTTACAATCTCTTGGAATCCAGTTTAAAATTTCAATTGTCCATCTATTATCATCTCTTCAAGCAATATGTCCAGCCCAACTCCACTTCAATCTTTTAATTTTTTCAATGAGGTCAGTAACACCTGTTTGTTCTCTTACCCATACATTGCGTTTTCGATCTCTTCTTGTTACTCCCAACATACATCTCTCCATACTTCTTTGAGTGGTCTGAAGTCTCTGTATTGCTCTTCTATTAAGTGTCCAAGTCTCAGATCCATAAGTAAGAACAGGTAAAATACATTTGTTAAAAATCTTTCTTTTCAAACACATAGGCATATTTCCTTTTAGTATCAAGTTATTTCTACTAAAAGCACTCCAACCAAGTTTAATTCTATGATTAATTTCCTCCATTATGTTTCTATCTGTATTAATAATCTGACCAAGGTATTTGTAACTCTTAACTTCTTCTAATTCATCATAATCAATCTTTATTTTCATATTTTGAGCAAATCGATTAAACATTACTTTAGTCTTTTTAACATTTATCTTGAGGCCTACATTCCTACTTTCATCTGATAACTCCTGCAACATTTCCTGCAGCTCCGAAGCATTATTTGCAAAAACAACTACATCATCTGCGAAATATAAATGACTTAAATATTCTCCACTTACTTTCATTCCTTTAGTTTCCCATTTTAATCCACAAAATACTTCTTGCAGCACTGCTGTAAAAAGTTTTGGAGATATGGAGACACCTTGTCTTACACCCTTCTCAATGTTGACTTTCCCAATATCATTATGTAATCTAATTGTTGCTGTTGCATTTTTATAAATATTCTTTAAAATATGACAATATCCTGGATCTATACCTTGATGATCCCATGCTTTAATCATTGAAGAAATGTTTATAGAATGAAATGCCTTTTCATAATCTACAAATCCAAAACATAATGACAACTCATATTCATTTGTCCTTTCTATTTCTTCTCTCAATACCTGAATATGATCTACTGTACTAAAACCACTTTTAAATCCAGCTTATTCTCTTGGTTGGTGGAAATCCAAGGTTCTCTGTAGAGGAGTTGTAATTATCTTGGTAAAAATTGTATATAAAACTGATAAAAGGCTGATAGGTCTGTAATTTCTAATATCTTCTTTATCACCTTTTTTAAATATTAATATTATTACTGCATTCTTCCAATCATCCGGTAGATCTTTATCATTTAGACATTTGATATATAACTTTGCTAATATTTTTTCTGTTTCTTCACCTGCTTCTTTTAATATATCAATTATAATTCCATCATTAGTTGGAGCCTTTCCTTTTTTCGTACATTTAATTGCATTTTTCACTTCTTCATTTAAAATTCTGGGCAATTCGGAAGATGTAATAGATATAGGAGGTACTTGTTCTTTATTACTATATAATTCTTGATAAAAATCTTCTACCAATTTCATAATGTCATCCCTCTTTTTAGTAATAATTCCATCTTTTTTCCTTATTGCACATATAAATTTCCTACCAATACCAAAATGTTGTTTTGCATTCTTAAGACTTTTATTTTCTTCTACAGCTTTTCTTGCTAGTTCACAGTTATACTTTCTTATATCATTTTCAACTCTTTTCCGCACCATTTTACAAAATTCGAGATATTCAATTCTTTTTAATACATAATTTTTGTATATCTTCATATTTCTTCTTTTCTTCATAAGTTCTCTAGTCTCAGTAGAACGTTTATTGGTCAGTTGCTGCTTTTTTCTACCAGCTATCTTTGTTGCAGTTTTTACAAGTGTATCAGTTATTTTCATATTAATTTCATTCAAATCTGAATCATGTTCAAAATCTACTAATACTTGAAACCGATTTGTAAGTTCTAATTTAAATTCATTAGAATGTTTCTGAAGATTAGGAATATCAAGTGTAAATATAGTTTTTCTTAATAATTTTTGTCTCTCTAGTTTTACATTAACATGTATCTTACCCCTTACTAATCGATGATCACTTCCCGTGTTAAATTTATTAAGAACATTACAATCTTGAAATATGTATTTCCTGTTAGTCAAAATATAATCCAATTCTGCTGTACCTTTATTTGGATGCTTCTATGTCCATTTCCTTCTAACATTTTTCTCAAAAAAAGAATTCATAATATAAAGTTTTTCCTTCTCTGCAAACTCCACAAGTCTATATCCTCTCTCATTTCTATTACCATAACCAAAATTACCTACAGCACTTTCATCTTTCATTTGTTTACCAATTCTAGCATTAAAGTCTCCCATAACAATTTTAAAATGTTGTTTACTCTGATCAAAAGCCTTTTGTACATCCATATAAAAATCTTCTACTACTTCATCACTGTGAGAACTTGTTGGGGCATAAACCTGAATTATCTGCATTTGGTATCTGCTATTAAGTTATATAACTAATCTTGCCACTCTGTCTGATACACCACCAATCTCCACAATATATATATATATATATATATATATATATATATATATATATATATATATATATATATATATATATATATATATATATATATATATATATGAAATATAGGCACTCTTCATATACCTGGAGCCTCATTGTAAATATATGGGATTGGAACTCAGAACTATCCACACTATCTCATATCATTGATACACATGTGTATCAGTGATATGCGATAGTGTGGATTGTTGAAAGAAATTTGAAAGACTGAGTTCAAATCTTCTATAAATATCATCATCATCAACCATTATCAATTTACTGCAGGATGAAGATCTCTCCAAGTTCAATCCAACTTCTCCGATGTTTAGCTTCTCTTCTCCTTATCACCCTGCACACTTTCTTATTTCATCCATCCATCTCACATGTGGACTCTTTCTGGGTCTTTTACGATCTTTTGGAATACAGTTTAAGATTTTAATTGTCCATCTACTATCATCTCTTCTAGCAATATGTCCAGCCCAACTCCACTTCAATCTTTTATGTTTTTCAATGAGGGGAGTAACACCTATTTGTTCTCTTACTCATATATTGCATTCTCTATCTCTTCTTGTTACTCCCCACATACATCTTTCCATACATCTTTGAGTGGTCTGAAGTATCTGTATTGCTCTTCTATTAAGTGTCCAAGTCTTAGATCCATAAGTAAGAACTAATAAAACACATTTGTTAAAAACTTTCCTTTTCAACTATATAGGCATATTTCCTTTTAGTATCAAGTTATTTCTACCAATAGCACTCCAACCAAGTTTAATTCTATTATTAATTTCCTCCATTATGTTTCCATCTGTATTAATAATCTGACCAAGGTATTTGTAACTGTTAACTTCTTCTAATTTATCGTAATCAATCTTTATTTTCACATTTTGAGCAAATCGATTAAACATTACTTTAGTCTTTTAAATATTTATCTTTAGTCTTTCTGTCATTTGATAATTCCTGCAACATTTCCTGCAGCTCTGAAGCATTATTTGCAAAAACAACTACATCATCTGCAAAATCTAAATTACTTAAATAATCTCCATTTACTTTCACTTCTTTAGCTACCCATTTTAATCCAAAAAATACTTATTGTAGCATTGCTGTAAAAAGTTTTGGAGATATAGAGTCATCTTGTCTTACACTCTTCTCAATGTTGACTTTTCCAGTATCGTTATATAATCTAATTGTTGCTGTTGCATTTTTATAAATATTCTTTAAAACATGACAATATTCCGGATCTATAACTTGATGATCCAATGCTTTAATCACTGAAGAAATGTTTATAGAAACAAATTCCCTTTCATAATCTACAAATCCAAAACATAATGGAAACTCATATTGATTTGTCCTTTCTATAAATTTTTTCAGTACCTGGACATGAACTACTGTACTAAAACCACTTTTAAATCCAGTTGCTCTCTTGTTTTGCGGAAATCCAATGTTTTCTGTAGACAAGTTGTAATTATCTTGGTAAAAATTTTGTATAAAACTGATAAAAGGCTGATAGGTCTGTAATTTTTAATATCTTCTTTATCACCTTTTTTAAAAATTAATATTATTACTGCATTCTTCCAACCGTCTGGTACATCTTTATCATTTAGACATTTGGTATATAACTTTGCTAAAAAAATTGCTATTTCTTCACATGCTTCTTTTAATATATCAATTATAATTCCATCATTAACTGGAGCCTGCACTTTCTTCATACATTTAATTGCATGTCTCCCTTCTTTATTTAAAATTGTGGGCAATTCGGAAGATGTAATAGATATAGGAAGTACTTGTTCTTTATTACAATTTAATTTTTGATAAAAGTCTTCTACCTATTTCATGATGTGATCTCTCTTTTTAGTAATAATTCCATCTTTTTTTCTTATTACCGATATACATTTTCTACTAATACCAAAATGTTGCTTTACATTCTTGAGACATTTATTTTCTTCTACAGCTTTCCTTGTTAGTTCACAGTTATACTTTCTTATATCATTTTCAACTCTTTTCCGCACCATTTTACAAAATTCAAGATATTCAATTCTTTTTTAGTGCATCATTTTTGTTTATCTTCATATTCCTTCTTTTCTTCATAAATTCCCTAGTCTCAGGAGAAATTTTATTGGTCAATTGCTGCTTCTTTCTACCAGCTATCTTTGTTGCAGTTTTTAAAAGTGTATCAATTATTTTAATATTAATTTCATTCAAATCTGAATCATGTTCAAAATCAACTAATACTTGAAACCAATTTAAAGTTCTAATTTAAATTCATTAGAATGTTTCTGAAGATTAGGAATATCAACTGTAAATATAGTTTTTCTTAATAATTTTTGTCTCTAGTTTTACATTAACATGTATCTTACCCCTTACTAATCGATGATCACTTCCTGTGTTAACTTTATTAAGAACATTACAGTCTTGAAATGAGTATTTTATGTTAGTCGAAATATAATCCATTTCTGCTGTACCTTCAATTGGATACTTCCATGTCCATTACGTTTTAACATTTTTCTCAAAAAAAAATCATAATATAAAGTTTTTCTTTTTCTGAAAACTACACAAGTCTATGTCCTCTCTCATTTCTATTACCATAACCAAAATTACCTATAGCACTTTCAACTTTTATTTGTTTATCAATTCTAGCACATACAATTATGACAGACAAAAATAAATCATGGCCCTTATTCCCAAGAGGCTGTAAAGTCACCAATCAAGACAGCGGTTGGTGGCCGAAGGCGGAGGGTGCTGAGAATCCCCTCATTGCCGACCCACGCTGCCATTTGATGACGACTTTTATTTAGGTCCTTACAACTGCAGCTAACTTTTAAGTGAAGGAAGATGCCAACAATTAGAAGAAGAACCGTCTTATATTAAATGGGACATTATTGGACTTTGTAAAGTTAGAAAAAAGGGTGTAGAGACAATTGATTTGAAAAGTGGACATGTACTTTATTACAAAGACACAAATATTGGAACTACAAGTGGAGTAGGATTCATTATAAATAAAAAGTGGCAGAACAACATTGTGGAGATTGATGGTGTATTGGACAGAGTGGCAAGATTAGTTATACAACTTAATAGTCGATACCAAGTGCAAATAATTCAGGTTTATGCCCTAACAAATTCTCATAGTGTTGAAGTAGCAGATAATTTTTATATAGATGTACAAAAGTCTTTTGATCAGAGAAAACGACATTTTAAAATTGTTATGGGAGACTTATTATATATATATGCGCACAGTTATTTTTCTGAATGTTTGTAATAATGTCTTTTTTCTTGCAGTTAAATTTGGACGTTACTTAATTATAACAGGTATTTGATTGGTTAAATACTTTTAGAAAAATTCAAACTCTGTTTACGCTTATGTAAACGTATTCATCTGTTATAATAATGGTAAGTAGAGTATGGAATACAGTATTTGAAGATATCATTCACTTTTCACTTCTTCAAATGTTGCTTTCTTATTCGTCATTGACATTTAGATTTGAAAAAAGGATAACCGAATGTAAAGTGATGTTCTGACTTATTATAATATTTTTTAAGAAAACATTCATGCGTTATAATTCTACACAAGTAAATAAATACTTAATGATAGAGCAGATTATTCTATTTTCTACTTCAATGCTCCTTTCCAAGGATTGACAGTCTGGCAAAAAAAATATTCCTCAGTGAATCTTTTGATGAGTTAATGCCATGCCAAGATTAATATGATGTTTTAAACCAACTATGTTGTTAATCTAAATAAATCTATTGTGACAATGAAAGGCTAATACAGATTACAATATTTAAATAATATTAATCTGCTTTTCCGAATATGCTATTAACTATTAACAATATAATATAGAAATTATTCTTATTGTCTTTTAGATTCTGCATATGAAATGAATTTAAAATTACATTCTAACCGACTAGCATATTTTTTTAAAAATACATTTATGCTTCATCATA
Organism: Epiperipatus broadwayi; assembly: GCA_028023455.1. NCBI lineage: Eukaryota > Metazoa > Onychophora > Udeonychophora > Euonychophora > Peripatidae > Epiperipatus > Epiperipatus broadwayi. The sequence goes on along the minus strand of JAQFVV010000288.1, from coordinate 115,119 downwards.
ATATATAGGTTACTACAGAATATAATATTTGTGTTTTTCATTTACTTCTATCTAATCTTCGACAATCCAAAATATAAAGTGGTCCCGATTGATTTTCAAATTTGTGGATGCTGCTGTTTAAAAACCTAGGATATTCTTTCAAAAGTAAGATGTTTTTTTAAATAATTAATTATGAGAATCTTTCTGAATATTCCATTTTTTTAAGAATAATTTTAAAATATAGGTTACAAGCATTTTGGAATTGCTGATACATGTTTGGAAACTGCTTATTAATCTTGCCCCCAAAAGGCAAAGAAAAAATGGAAAAATCAGGAGAACCCTCATAGATAAGACCATAAAAGTCTATCTTAACTATTGTTTTGGAGAGAATAATACAATTGTTTAGAGCTGAATTTACAAAAGCAGTTGAAAATTCCTCATGCTAAACTCTCACTTGTCACCCCTTAAGAAAAGAAGAGATCAATACTACTTGAAACGTTAGTGTTTATACTAAATTGTACATGTAAAATTGATGTAGTATAATAAACAGACCATGGGATGAATGTTTATTCTTTCTGAATGGTCACAGATTGATACTGCACTGGATAAATAATTATTGATTTACATAAATTATTCCTTTTTACCAATAAATGTATGCTAGTAAAGGCTTATTTTTTTTTAAAAAAAAAAACTTTCAGAATTTACTTTGATAAAGAAAATAGTTTAACATGCGCACGGTTTCGTATAAATATATTTTTACTTCAGATATCTCATAATGAACTTGTAAAAGAAATGTATTATATACAATGCCTAAACATGTAGACAGTGTATGAAATAATATTCTTTATATTCTTTTCTAATTATTTTATCACTAATTTAATTTAGACAAAGTATAAAATGTGCATATTATTCAAAGTAACTCGCTACTACTGGCAGATTATTAAATGTTGGTATCCAAAAATTTTTCTCCATCCTCATTTAATTTAAAATGATGAAGAATTATGGCTAGAATCCCGATTTTGTTTTTCTCCATTTTAACTGAATGCCACCAAGTTTCCTCAGAAAACAGAGTTTTCTTTTCATGTCGTGTTAAGCTTCAAGATGTTGTGTTTTGAAGTCTTTTGTATTTATATTTTGAATTAGTTTGAGATATATTGGCTCCCATTCCCTAATAAAGTATGCTATTTTATTATATTTTGTCAAAAATTCATATCATATTAAATGGCATTTTATTAAAATGTTAGATAAAATATATAACTATGAATGAAGTAAAATTATTTTATATTTTGCCGAAAATGCGAGTATTGTTTATAATGCTTAAATATTCTAGATCATCTCAGTTTCACAAAATGCTACTAATACATAGACGAGGAATTCTCAATCTAATTTTAAACACAAGGCATTTGATAATGAAAAAAAACATAGAAGCTATGCTCAAAAAGAAAATGACTATTTCATTATTACATATATTAAAATTAATAAGATTTTAAATAATAAAATTATAAAATATTAAAATAATACAATTTCTCGCAATGAGATTTTTTTTTTTCAAATTCATTTAAAGACGTAAAAAACAGGGAATAAATTTGCAATGTCAAAGTTATTTTTGCCACTTCGTTTAATTTGCCATTTTCTTATAATAAGATGGGTAAAATGATGTTTTTATTCGATCAATAAGATTGAAATTATTAAATCGAGATTTGTCTATCGTTTTAAATATATTCATTATTGATATCAATTATTTGCTTAGATATATAAAAACAGAACGATTTAATTTTATAAGCGACATTTTTTAAAAGTAAATTTTTGTTTTAATCAACATAGATTCTGGAAATTTTTATCTATGGAAAGATTTCAATTTAATGTTGTTTAAAATTTTAAAATATATCCTTTAATTTTTTTTTGGCTTTTGTTTGAACAAATACTTCTAATGTTCCAGCCTGATAGGTAAAACACCTTCATTTTTTTTTAAAAGTGTCATAGCATCGGCCGGGACGCGAACCCGCAAACCCGGGCAACTGCCTGCTAGTGCAAGGCAGTCGCGCTGACCTCTCGACCACCAATGCAAGACAAAAAACTTGAAATTATATGCATATAAACCTTATAGCTGTTTTTTTTCCATATGTCATAGCATATTATTAAGCAAAACGTTTTAGAAAAGAACGATATGGGTTAAAGAATTGCAAATATTTGCTATTTATTGTTAAACTGTTGTAAACGTTTTTTTCAAGGTGGCCAATAAATATTGCTAGGATAAAAATTAGTATCACTAACCACTTTTTTCGCTCTTGTCAAATGTAGTGAGAGAATCTTCTTTTATTTTAGACACTCATATCATTTTGGCTTTAAATGCTTTTAAAAAATTTATTATTTCAAATTTAATTGGCTGAGTTTATTATGTAAATTCTCTATCAATTATAAAATATCTAAGAGGAAAGCTGAATCCACCGAATTATAATTGCAATCCATTTCTTTAATTAAGACAATTCTTAATCTTCCATAGATTAAAAATAATTACAATAGCTTTCTCTTTAGTAAACTACATTATGTCTATTGGCGAGATGACATCTACTTTGAGATATTAAAACTCTTTAGTATGGCTTTAAAAATGTAGATATGATAAAGTATTGTCTATGAAGCTGTTAATTATTTTAAAATAACAGAACTGATAAATTCAAATGATAATATTTTGATGCAGAAGACATCCTAGTGAATAAAGAAATCATAAAATTTAAGATTCTTCAATGATTTATCTTATTTACAATGATAAATAAATCCATTGTCACAAGACAATATTTTTGGTGTATGGTTAGCAATTATTATTGTATATAGGCAAATGAATTTCTATCAAATAATTTTTAAATATGAATATTTTCATCTCTTATCAGCTTTTGCATGGACAAAATATTTAACAGTTTTTCTTTTATACTGAATTCATTGAAATCCATTCTTGTAAAAAAAACTACTGTGTTGTTTTTGATATGGCATTCTACTGACATAATGGTAATGAGAACAATTCACAAATTTAAAAACCCTTTTTGAGTTGACTTCTCAAAAAATTGAAATCATTCGAATCCTTTTGAAGTCTATTGGTCAGAGTTTAAATGCTATCAAACCTAAATAATTTTTGTGGTTAAAATTAGTCAAACAAAGAGTTGTTTGCAGTTTAAAATGAATCTTTAACCATAGATTTACTGTCACAGCGTTTTTTGTCAATAAATGAGAAATTCATAAAAAAGTAATCATAGCAATTATATTTCTATATTATTTATATATTGAAACAGACAGATCGAAGGATCGATCTTAGTTTCATAGTTTTCATTTTGAAGTACGGTAATTCTAAATCACTATTTACCCGCAATGAGGCTTTTTCTATTCCAGGCCACATAAATTTTAAGTTAGCTATTTTATGCTTTGTTTAAAAGAATTTAATGTAAATATTACAAGTATAAATATTACAAATCATGATAAATGATATTCGCGTGTGTGGTTTGTAGGTTTATATTCGCTCAATTTAAAAGTTTCATTGCGTGTATATTTTTTTTTAATTTTAAATCTTTCAAAATTATACAAAGTCATTTAAAAATGCTGATCAAAAGTCACATTCCTTTGATCGGTATTTTTAGTCAAATCTTACGTGTACAAAATGTATAGAATAATTAGTTTGTACTTTGGAAGTTAAGATAATGAATTTCAATTTTGTATTCACGAATTCCTATGTAATTATTTAGTTTGTCAATTTAGAATCATGTATTGAATTTAGAAAAAAATGTAAATCAAACAACGGAAATGAGAAATGTAGGACTCTTATCAAGAAAAGCGAATGCAATTGTATAGTCAAAATTAGATATTGCTGGAGGCCAGAAAATCAAAGGAGGCGGAGTCATGAACAAAAACTAGGCAGAGTGATCAACCATAGCGATCTTATATTATAATATACTAGGGGACTCTACTTTTTGACTTTTCTGTGGGTAGACCGTCTCGAGCTACAGCAAAGTAGCTGTGCCAGAGAAATCATCTCAACCATTTGACTGACCTACTCGTTTTTAATCGAGGAAATTTGACATCACTGTAAATTGCTTAGTTTTCGTACTATGTTTACGATTTTGACGTCATTAGAACGCAAAAAGTTTTATAATATACTGCCATCTATTGAATTATTTTACAAGTAAAAAATCAATAAAAAGACGATTTATGTCAAACAAAAACAAAGCACTGCCTTTTCACATCTTTTTTTGAATCTTATTGGCTGTTGAAATTTTGTAAACAAAAGAAAATGGAAAAGCTCCGCCTTCTCATCATCTTTTCGTGAATCTTATTGGCTGTTAAAATTTTTATATGGCTGCCAAAAATTAAAAAGTTATGAACGCTTTTGTTTTATTTTGAAAATGATAAACGAATGTTTTAGAGCATTTTAAAATATTTTTTGATGAAATACAAATAAAATACAAATTATTTTCATATAATATGTCAAAAATAAATATTATTTTACAAAAATAGTTAAAATTTTAGCAAGAATTATTTATTTATTGCAAAGTCGGGAAAAAAAAATCATAACGTGAAATTATGATTGACGTTTCTTTTCATGTCAACCGTAACAAATATTTTTAAAATTAAAAATCAAAATTTATTTTTGAACAAACTTTCGTTTATTTTTATAATGTGAGAAATTACTAATATACTTTTTAAAAACGAAACTAAAGTGAATATATTTAAAAAAACGGTCAATAACTTTTGAAAAATTGACACATTATTTTGTGCATCAGCCAATTAAAAGCTTTGAGTGTTACCACCTGCGGCGAGGTTGCCCGGTAAATTGCAATAATGTTGGGCTAAGTCCAAGAAGCTGATCCCTGTTCTGCCGATTTAAATCTTTCAAGCCGCTGATCCATAATGTTTCCTGTGCTTCCAGTTTTCTCAATTCCAACCTTTATATTAATCATGCCGTTCTAAGGAATCCAAAATGCGCGCCTACGTTCTGCATAAACATTACCGCAAGGAGAAAAGCCGGACGAAGAAAGAATGGTAACTCTTGTTACATGAACTTTTTAACTTTCCTCTAAGCTCAATAATTTTATTATTTAATCTGTTATGAATTAATCTAAGTAATTACATGTAAATTTCTTGTTTTCCTTCGTTAAAATGTTACACTAAAGCCTGTCAGTAAATTTCTTCTCTAATATTTCTGTGCTCTAGTCTTTAGATGATAATTTACTAATATTTTGTGCCTAATAGTAATCCATTAGTGAATATACTTATATTTTTATTATTACTTACATTTACAAACAAAGCGATGCCAATAATAATATTTTTCAACTCTAGTTAAAGCCATTGAAGTTTATTTCATAGTATTATTAGCATATTCATTTTAAAAGTAATTTTCTTTTATTGAACTAAAAAAAATTGGTTCGTTTATGTTGACTTGAGAAATATTCAAGTACCTGTATTGTTCCTTTTATTTTGTCAAAATGATATTTTAATCTTTGCTTCAAATAACAAATATAAAATAAAGTCTAAATTTTTATTATGTTATTTTTTATATATGAACGGAGTAATAATATAAAGTGAATATTTTTGTTACTATTATTACCTTCCGAACAACCTGGGGAGTTATGGGTTTCAGAGTGAAATTAATTAATCGTTACTTTTGTGATCTTTTTGATTTCGCCATGTTTTATTTTGAATAGTCATATCAGATTGTTGCGTAGAAAATGTTATGGAGAGATAATCAAGGTTTTATATAGTTTCGCTTTAAGTCCACTTCCAATCACTCTTCCTCGATGTTACTGTGGCAGTGCCTTTTCCTTCGCCTAAATTGGCGTCTCGTTTTTACTACCAATTGGAAAAAAAGAAATTCTTCTCCAGATAATCTCTTGGATCACCAGGGTTTGAAAATGATCCCGGCTGGTTGTAGTGTCCCGGATCTACTTGGGGGCATTAAGACTTGTCAAAATACAAGCCGCCCGGTCTTCCGTCAATGCACCACAAGTTATTATTGTAGTATATCTTAAGCTCTGCAACCATCAGTACATCATTATTATATTATATTCTTATATAAAGCCTCCTCCAATTATCTGTATACGTAATGGTTTGAATCTATTAACATCAAACAACTTAATATAAAATAGGAAGTAAATATTTTAAACGCTCAAATTCCTCTGATTCTCATATCAACTCGTACGACCATTTAAAACATATAAATATTGGCATGCGTTTTGTCTATCAGTCTAAAATGATTATTAAGGACTAGTAGCAAATTATTAGAAATATACGTATGAAAATTTTACCGTATCTGTACATAGTATTCAATGATTTCAATAATTATTAAAAATTTATCTAATCTATTTTTGTCTCTCTTGTCTTATTACTGTCGAAACCTAGTTAAGCACCTGCTGTCTGTATCGACAACTTAAATATATATTGAATTATTAACCGTACCCATATCTCAAATATAAGATATATATGAATAACTGATTGTAGGGTAATTTAGTCTGTGTTTTCCGACGAGCTAGTAAAGGGAAAACCACGTACCGTTGTTGCGTTGTTCATCGGTTGGTCATGCCAGGGGTTTGGGTTTGAATTTGGTTTGCATTTTGGAATTTATTCCTAGACGTGGACTGGGTTTGAATTCGGATTACTGTGCGTGATTAGGCATGGTGATTTTACCGGTACAGTAGTTCAAAATTTTGGACACCCTCCATGGTGCTCTGATGAAGAAATCTCCCACACCCTGCAGAGTGAACAAGAGTAAATATTAAATTATAGAAATACTCGATTTTTTTTTCATACCGTTGAGATATATATATTTTGCGTTATTAAAATGCGAAGTTTAAAACGATGTTTTGAGTAAGTCAAATATACTAAATTTTTTTTCACCCTTGCTTTCAAGTAGTTTCAGTTGAATAGATTGCCTTCTAATATTGTTAAGATAATATAGTGAGATTTTTTTTTTGAAGAAAAAAGTGTGAAAGCGACTTTGAAGTTTTGTCTTAATGACAAAAATATTGAGGAATGGTTTCAAAGCAAGTGAAAACCTGTATTGCGATTTTGTGCGTTTATTTAATTCAAAATAAACGAATGTTATTTCATAAATCCTTTTGCAAGTTCATTTTTTTTCGTTGTTTGAAATTTAAAAAAAAAAAAAAAAAAAAAATAAAGAAAGTAGGATTACTTTTCATGTCTTAAAAATAAACACATGTATGTGTGTATATATATTGTTTAATATAGAAATCTTATCAAAGTCAGCGCATAACATAAATGTCAGTTGAATAAAGTTATTGGCCAGAATATGTGCTATCCGGTATTAAGTAGAGTAACCGTTTAGGTTAATTTTTTTTTTATATAACACCAATCAGCCAGATACAGTCGGCAAAGTGTTAAGGGTATATACACTTACGTTATAGAAACTTGAAATTGTAATTGATAAACCCGCAGATGTAGCGTTAATATTAAACATTTTACATAAAACATTATGTTTTTGAATCAAATGGTTTTATTAAGTCACATAATAAGTATATATTTGGGGGATCAGTGGATTAAATTACCTTTGGTCACATGTTGCTGGCTGGCACCTTTCAAATAAATTTGTCAGCAAATATGTTTGTCCATACAGCAGTGGTGAGTTTTTTGTTTGGTCTATAAAAGAGAGAAATTGTGATATATATATAGAGAGAGAGTTACTGACAGTATTATAAGAATATTATTGTGTTATATACTAATTGTTAATATGTTTTGTTTTACAGGACTGAGGAGAACAGTTCGAACTGGGTGAAATATAGTTTTTCTCTTCCCTTATTAATAATTTAGATACACGTTATCATATCATATATACATAAAAAAAAGGGTTTTAGATAACAGGAACATAGGCGAAAGAAAAAAAAGAGAAAGGAAGGAAAACACACAAACTGGATGAGAAAGGTGGGAACAGTATCAGCAGCGGGGAGGATTTGGCATATAGGATCAGGGATCAGTATCTTTTATGAATATGTATAAATAAAAAAATTTTTCGCAAATAACTAATTCACGTGCTAGAATTACACATATAATTAATAAAAGAATATAAAATGGCAGAAATAGAAGGGAACAGTAAATCATCTGGAAATAGCGCAGAAACATCAGACACATCCAGTGATCATGAGATTGTTTTAAAAAAATATTCTGATAAAAGAAAAAGTTGTAGACGGTTAGAGAAGAAGGCCAAGCAGAGGGTTCATGATGATGATGGGAAGTTTTACACGATTCTCGAGGTGATGAGAGAGGATAGAAAACTTATGATGGCTATGATGGAGCGGATGTTGAGAATTGAAGAAGGGCGTATGGGGATTGACGGTAAACCAGATCGGGAAGAGGAATCCCATAGCAATACAAAGAAGGAAGAAGATGCCCAAACCATACCGAAGGAGTTGGAAATTCCGAGCGAGGAAGTCAGTGAAGAGAAAACAAGCCAGAAGGTAGAAGTTAGTAATGATGAGTCGGAGATGCAAACTGAGAGGCAGGGTCAAATTAAAAAACCAAGAGGAGCAAGGGAAACTGCTATCAAAGGAAAAGAAATAAAAATAGAGCAGACAATAAATCCACAAATAAGGATGAGTAATATACCATACTTTGGATCATCCATTCAAATTCAAATATTTAAAGGTGACCCCAGAGAAAATCCAGATGTACATTTGGATAGTGTCAAGGAGTTTTTATGCTTACACCAAATGACCGAGAAGGAGAAAATAACAGTGGCCAGCCATTATCTAAAAGAATCTGTGAAGGCTTGGTGGAAATTACTGAAAAATCCACCGATTACAATCCAAGGTTATGGAAATGCCCTTTTAAAAAGGTATTGGAGTGAAGAGAAGCAGGAGGGACTTTTACATAAGCTCTCAAGTCAAAAATATAATGAGAACAACAGACAGGGTTATGCAGCATTCTTCATTCACCAAGTGACAGTACTTAAATCTCTTACTGCTTTTAAGTACACTGATCAGCACATTATCCAGATTATTGTGCATAATTTACCACCATGGATACAAAGAATGATGCTGGGAATCTGCCCCATGTTGTTTGAAAAAACTATTGAGCTTTTAAACCAGATTGATTATGGGGATTTGTCTCCAACAAAAAGGGAATGGGAGCAGAGTCATTACAACACGAGACAATTAAAGCCTTATATACCTCCTGACCCAGGGAGACCATAGAAAACAAACAGTAATTTTGGGATAACCTGGTAAACGACCACTATGTTATCAATGTTTCAGATGATGAGTAAAGAACAATGGATATTAATATACAAATGATTGATAAAATGTATCATTTCACACCCATGTTTAGGTTCAAACTCTCACCCAGACTGTTCTCCAAAGTTGGTCAACTTTGTAATGAAATGTAAGTCAGTAAAATATGTATAAACATTTTTTTTTTGTTTTTTTTTAAGTAGGAAGAAATGAAACAGACAGATCGAAGGATCGATCTTAGTTTCATAGTTTTCATTTTGAAGTACGGTAATTCTAAATCACTATTTACCCGCAATGAGGCTTTTTTTATTCCAGGCCACATAAATTTTAAGTTAGTTATTTTATGCTTTGTTTAAAAGAATTTAATGTAAATATTACACGTATAAATATTACAAATCATGATAAATGATATTCGTGTGTGTGGTTTGTAGGTTTATATTCGCTCAATTTAAAAGTTTCATTGCATGTATATTTTTTTTTAATTTTAAATCTTTCAAAATTATACAAAGTCATTTAAAAATGCTGATCAAAAGTCACATTCCTTTGATCGGTATTTTTAGTCAAATCTTACGTGTACAAAATGTATAGAATAATTAGTTTGTACTTTGAAAGTTAAGATAATGAATTTCAATTTTGTATTCACGAATTCCTATGTAATTATTTAGTTTGTCAATTTAGAATCATGTATTGAATTTAGAAAAAAAATGTAAATCAAACAATGGAAATGAGAAATGTAGGACTCTTATCAAGAAAAGCGAATGCAATTGTATAGTCAAAATTAGATATTGCTGGAGGCCAGAAAATCAAAGGAGGCGGAGTCATGAACAAAAACCAGGCAGAGTGTTCAACCATAGCGATCTTATATTATAATATACTAGGGGACTCTACTTTTTGACTTTGCTGTGGGTAGACCGTCTCGAGCTACAGCAAAATAGCTGTGCCAGAGAAATCATCTCAACTGTGATTAAGAAGTTGCCCGGTAAATTGCAATAATGTTGGGCTAAGTCCAAGAAGCTGATCCCTGTTCTGCCGATTTAAATCTTTCGAGCCGCTGATCCATAATGTTTCCTGTGCTTCCAGTTTTCTCAATTCCAACCTTTATATTAATCATGCCATTCTAAGGAATTCAAAATGCAAGCCTACGTTCTGCATAAACATTACTGCAAGGAGAAAAGCCGGATGAAGAAAGAATGGTAACTCTTGTTACATGAACTTTTTAACTTTCCTCTAAGCTCAATAATTTTATTATTTAATCTGTTATGAATTAATCTAAGTAATTACATGTAAATTTCTTGTTTTCCTTCATTAAAATGTTACACTAAAGCCTGTCAGTAAATTTCTTCTCTAATATTTCTGTGCTCTAGTCTTTAGATGATAATTTACTAATATTTTGTGCCTAATAGTAATCCATTAGTGAATATATTTATATTTTTATTATTTCTTACATTTACAAACAAAGCGATGCCAATAATAATATTTTTCAACTCTAGTTAAAGCCATTAAAGTTTATTTCATAGTATTATTAGCATATTCATTTTAAAAGTAATTTTCTTTTATTGAACTAAAAAAAATTGGTTCGTTTATGTTGACTTGAGAAATATTCAAGTACCTGTATTGTTCCTTTTATTTTGTCAAAATGATATTTTAATCATTGCTTCAAATAACAAATATAAAATAAAGTCTAAATTTTTATTATGTTATTTTTTATATATGAACGGAGTAATAATATAAAGTGAATATTTTTGTTACTATTATTACCTTCCGAACAACCTGGGGAGTTATGGGTTTCAGAGTGAAATTAATTAATCGTTACTTTTGTGATCTTTTTGATTTCGCCATGTTTTATTTTGAATAGTCATATCAGATTGTTGCGTAGAAAATGTTACGGAGAGATAATCAAGGTTTTATATAGTTTCGCTTTAAGTCCACTTCCAATCACTCTTCCTCGATGTTACTGTGGCAGTGCCTTTTCCTTCGCCTAAATTGGCGTCTCGTTTTTACTACCAATTGGAAAAAAAGAAATTCTTCTCCAGATAATCTCTTGGATCACCGGGGTTTGAAAATGATCCCGGCTGGTTGTAGTGTCCCGGATCTACTTGGGGGCATTAAGACTTGTCAAAATACAAGCCGCCCGGTCTTCCGTCAATGCACCACAAGTTATTATTGTAGTATATCTTAAGCTCTGCAACCATCAGTACATCATTATTATATTATATTCTTATATAAAGCCTCCTCCAATTATCTGTATACGTAATGGTTTGAATCTATTAACATCAAACAACTTAATATAAAATAGGAAGTAAATATTTTAAACGCTCAAATTCCTCTGATTCTCATATCAACTCGTACGACCATTTAAAACATATAAATATTGGCATGCGTTTTGTCTATCAGTCTAAAATGATTATTAAGGACTAGTAGCAAATTATTAGAAATATACGTATCTGTACATAGTATTCAATGATTTCAATAATTATTAAAATTTATCTAATCTATTTTTGTCTCTCTTGTCTTATTACTCTCGAAACCTAGTTAAGTACCTGCTGTCTGTATCGACAACTTAAATATATATTGAATTATTAACCGTACCCATATCTCGAATATAAGATATATATGAATAACTGATTGTAGGGTAATTTAGTCTGTGTTTTCCGACGAGCTAGTAAAGGGAAAACCACGTACCGTTGTTGCGTTGTTCATCGGTTGGTCATGCCAGGGGTTTGGGTTTGAATTTGGTTTGCATTTTGGAATTTATTCCTAGACGTGGACTGGGTTTGAATTCGGATTACTGTGCGTGATTAAGCATGGTGATTTTACCGGTACAATATCATATAAAATAGATTTCTGGGTAGTTATTTTAATTCACATTACCAATATGATATCATATAGTCTTCTCTTGCTTTTTTATCAATTTTTCCAAATCTTGCTAGTAATTAATGACATGCTTAAAAGTGACTTTAAAAATAAATGTGCATTAGTTCTTAAAGATCCAAATATACAGTCAAAGATCCAAATTTTCTTCATTGATGCCAGCTATATTCTAGAAACTAGTCTAGGGATATTTGGATAGTACTGGACAAAGATTTATTAAATACTACTATATGGCATCAATGTATAAACAATATATATTTTTAATCTCATATTTAGATAGATGATTATTGTTAAAAGAGCTGTGATTATTCTTGAAATGACATTTTAGATTATGTTTCTTTGCAACTGCTGCAATACCATTATCAGAATATATCGAATAAACAATACTTTTCTTAACGATTGTAAAAAAAACAAAACAAAAAAAAACAAAACAAAACAAAAAAAAACAATAATTTTCTCAGATCTTGGAACTATAAATTGTTGATTCTTCTTACTCATTTTGGAACAGAAACACTAAATACTGTTTGAAAACAACATTATGAAGGTTGTCTGTCAATCATAATTGAATTCTAGGAATTCATGTCATGTAAATTCTAACCACGTTTTAACCGGACAGTAAATGTTGGTGTTAGACGCAGTTAGACAGATCCTTGGCATATATCAACGATCCAGGTCTGCATGATATGGATTTCTTGTCAAAGGCTGCCTATAATATGTATATCTAAATGTTTGCATTGTTGTGCTCATGTTAATCGGAGCAGTTCAATTTTTTTTTATTGAATCAGAATTATCAAGAAAAAGATCAAATTATAACGATATTATTAACGGATTGGCAAAGAAATAAATATTTCAATAAAATAAAATATAAATTTTTGCATTACGTGCATTTTATCTTTTTTTTTTTTTTAAATACTGATTCAATAAATTGCACAAAGTCATATTTATAATTTTTAAAAAATAAGTAATTATTTATACATAATAAGTATCTATTCGTGCAATTCTATTGAATCAATGTTTGAGTAAACGAAATAACATACGTATAAATAACAGTTTTATCTAAGCGTTCTTGATTTGATTTATACTAATTGTAAAGCATTATATTTGCAAATAAGATAAGTTTTTAAATTTCGATTTTTTATCCCGTGTAAAAGAACCCTTCCCCCGTTAAATATTGAAACGGGCTCCAGCTTTTACTCGGTAGGCCTTGGCTCTGAACATTTGCTCTAATCCTATCCAATAAAACCATCACATATTTGACGATTATATAGCTCAAAGACCATATTACTTCGTATACGTGTACTACAGAAATTGTTACATCTTTCCGTATTTACGTTTTTCTGATCCTTATAAATTGCCGCGATTTTGTAAATAGCATCGCTGAAATAGTGTAGAGAATCCGCATTTTAGATAAATTATAATATTAATAATATTGCCATTACTTCGGTCTTTTAAATCATCAAATTTAACGGAATTTGATTTTAATAATAATTATTTTTTTAAAGGTTTAATAAAAATATTAAATAAATTGTAAATATTGTTTTATTTTAGCAATTAAAATAAAAGCTTATTTCAACGACAATTTTTTTAATTTTAAATTAAATTAAAAAAAATATTAATCTACTGATTATTTTTTAAAAGTATCAGATTTAAATGTTTTGATAATTTATTATCTTATTGATTCAGTGACCGCTTTTTCTAATATTTTAATTAATTTTTACTTGTTTATTTTCGTTTATTTAAACATTGAAAAATAACAGCAGTCGCTTGCGATAGTAATCACAAAAGTAAAAATTACCCATAAATAAGGTGTTTATTTATTGATATGTGTTTTTTCTTTAAGTTGTATTATAATTTCCAATTTTTTGGCTAGTTATTTCTTTCATCTAATTATTGGTCACATGATATAGATAAATACAATAGTGTAAAAGTATAAACTGTTGACGATTATAAATATGGTTTATTAGTTTACTTAATAAACATTAGATTATGTATGTATTTGAATAAAGCAATAAAAGAAAAATAGAAATTTATTCTCAAGCAATTTTCTAACAGTATATCATTTTAAGCTATATTCACTCCTTTGCTAAATAAATGGAAAAGTATTGCGTAATACAAACTAAAAAAAAAAAATATTATTAAATATTTTTTATTTTATTTTATTACTATTATTATTAAATATTTTTCCTGTATTGATTTATTAATAATAACTTGTAAACAAAAAAAATCCATTATCGAAAATTGCTTTCAGAGATAAATTTATTAATTTATTTTAGAGAAAGATTAAATATTTTTCAGATTTTTTTTCTTTAATCGATTAAATTTGTGATTATTTGATTATATATAAATCGGTAAGAATATTTGCAAAGTAATTTGCAGTGTTCATTATAGAAACGTAAATAATAATTTTCTACATTTTTCTATCATTAATTTAATACTAAAACCTGTTTTTAATTTAAATGTTATGTAATTTTCATTAAGGCGTTATTATAAATAAATATTAATAAATAAATATGTAATTTATTTAGCATTAAAAATATAAGATAATGAGATACCTTAGAAATGGACATATGTGCAATGATTTCTGAAAACGTCAGTCAATGAAATTGTCAAAACTTTTAAAATAATAACCAGTGTTGAGGTACTTTATTTGAGAATTTAGAAATTTCAATATTTCATTCAGTTTAAGCTTTATTTAAAATTGTATAATCAAAAATAAAATTTTCATCAATAATATATATATATATATATATATATATATACAGACACAGACACACACACACACACATATATATATATATATATATATATAAACTATAAATTTGATATAATTTGTTTATTTATGATTTTCAATCATTATCATCGAGTCCAAAATGAAATACTTTTTAAATTTTTGATTCATAACCTCACTTCTCCACATTATGCCAACAACAAACTAGTTTATTTCATCCATTAAACTCATAGGTGTTTTTTTCTAGATTATATATAATCTCCTAGCATCCAGCTCAAGACATCTACTCTCCATCTATTATCATATCTTCTTTAGATTCTTGAATATCAAATTTTAAGACAATGTTCTAACTAGTTTTTTGAATATCGATTTTTAAGGCAATACTCTAGACAGTTGGTTAGAGTGTTTGCTTAAAATTCGATAATCAAGGACCAAAGGGTGTAAGTTCGATTCCTATATTAAAACTGTTACTGGTCAAGAAAACAATACATGAAGACGTGGCAATACTACTACTCGAAAACATTGTGTACTCATGGGCAGTGTTGATTTGTGTTTTACTACTAATAAGTTATTTGTATTTGAAAAGTTTAAATAAAGTTAAAAATTTTCTAGACATCAATATTCTCTCATATCTTTTCAGTCGATAGTTCTACTTAATTATAATTTTATTAATGCTTTTCCACATAATTTTAAAGATCACAGATATTGAATTTTTCTTAATGATTAATTTTAAATATTTTCATATACAGTATTAATTTTTTACTTATATTGGCTTTCATCAGCTGATAATTTTTTGGTAAATTTTTTATTTGTAATAACCATCTTAATATATATATATATATAGTGATGAATTAATTTTTTTTAAAATTTCAAATAAATCCTGAACTAACATTAAAGTCTGTCAATATTTTACCATGATTAACAATTTTAGTTTAAATTCACTGAAGTGGTTTTAAATATTATGACTATTAATTTGCTTATATTATCTTTTTAAATTGATTTATCGTTCTCACTTTGCATTACCACGTATTTTACAAATGTTTTACACCTCCATTACCGATAATCAATGTCTTGCTTATATATCTTTGTAAATTGATTTATCGTTCTAACTTTGCATTACCACGTATTTTACAAATATTTTTACACCTCCATTACCGATAATCAATGTCTCTATTAAATGCATTAAAACATTGCAATCTTAAAATACTTACTTTTCTGGTAGTCAAAATATAATTAAGTTCTGTAGTATCATATCTTGAATTATTTTGTGAAGAATTTATAATATAAAATTTTTTTTTTTCGTTACAAATTCAATTTCTCTGTTCTTTTTAAATTTCAGACATCATCTAATTTGCTTATGGCAGTTTCCTATTTCAATTGTTTTCATATTATAGCATTAATATCTCCTATTTGATCGAAAATATTTTATAGAACTATATAAAAATGTTTCATGTCCAAATAAAATCTTGTTGTAGCATAAGCTTAAATTATTTGAATTTGATATTTGTTTTACTATGATTGAAAATTAATTTTAATATTCTGTCAGAGAAAGTTCATTCATTTTTATTTATAATGAATCTCACTTTATTTGTAATTATAAATTTATTTAACGCACATTGATTACGTAAGTAATATTTACTAAGGCATCAAACCTTTAAGCATGTGCGCTTGAAAATACGAAGGTAGGGTCCTCTACAGGTCTTAACCAGAAGCTTACTCTTTTCTTCCAAAGAGTAAGCTTGTGGTTAAAACCTTTAAAGGTCGCTACCTTCGTATTTCAAGCGCACATGCTTAAAGGTTTGATGCCTTAGTAAATATTAATACTTTATAGTAAATTTACATGTCCACTTTTTAAATCAATTATTTTTTCAACTTTTTTTTAAAATTTCACAATGTTCAATAATGTTCCCTCTGTAGTTCTTCCTATGTTTGTAATCTTCTTTTACTTAAAAGTGATATACTGCTGGAGGTATAATTAAATAATAGATGATCATTGAATACCAGCTTTGTGTCCAGACAGTTAATAATTAGTCAATTATTTTTTCAATTTATATAATTTTTTTTTCCAGAAAGTGATCTGCAGTTTGAATAAAAATTAATGACAGATTGACGGGAAAGAGGAAGCTCTTAGCATCCTTCACCTTTCTTTGGCTGATATTTGGATGACTAATTTATAGCCTCCTAGAAATAAGGGGCATGTTTTTGTTTTATTTCTGATAAATATCTAAGAAAATCATTGACATATATAGTCTGGTTTAAAAACTTACTTATTTTTTACTTTAAAATTACCAAACAACTGGTATAAGGTTAGGAGATATAAAGTTCTGAAGAAGATTGCTGGAGCAATCAAAACTGTAAACTGTAAGAAAGGGTGGTAAATAAAGCATTGTGTAACAGTAGTAAAGTGCTTGGACAATTTAGTATTATATGGTATGAAAGGCCCTATTCCTTTCTGGTTTTAAACTCACAAGTGAAACACCAAAAACATATTATGCTGTCTGATGCATGATGTTAACAGGTCGTCCTTTCGTTTATCATATCAATAATGTCATAGTAATAACAACTGCAGCAACAAGCTTACAAGCTACATGTTAACATATTTTTAGGGTGTCAATGTTCCACAGAGCCAAAACGAAATACACGACAAAATTAAAACTTCATTGCCGATTAATGTCTATGTAAGTACGAAATAAAAAAAATCACAAAACTTATAACCACATTTACATTACTGACAATGTACTTATTTCATAATATAAACAAAAGCAAAAGATAATTGTTTGTCTACATATATTATCTATCAACACAAAATCTCAAATAGAAATCACTTATTTTTAGTACCACAATAATGGGGAGTCACTTCCATTTTGGGAGAAATTACTGATTAACCAATCAAAAAATTAATTTTAGAACAAGAAATGAATAAATATTAATTTAAAAAAATTAAATATAAAGTTAAAAAATAAAAATAGAAACAAAATTAAGGTGTTAAAAACTAATACAATGAAACATATCAGGAAACTCCTTTGTATATTATAAAATTGACCTGCAAGCTGCTAAATCAAAGACTCTTCTTTAGGTTAATGAAAGATGAAAGACTTATTTCAGCAACCATATATATATATATATATGTTAGAACGAAGATTTGCACGGGTTAAATATATAAAATACATATTTTGCGGGTTCATCCGTGTTAAAAACTTTTAATATCAATATACTGACGTTTCGACTTGGTCACACAAGCCATCCACAGAGTCTTTCTACCTTTTTATAACTCTGTGGATGGCTTGTGTGACCAAGTCGAAACGTCAGTATATTGATATTAAAAGTTTTTAACACGGATGAACCCGCAAAATATGTATTATATATATATATATACACTCTACAATTAACTCTACAAAATTCAATATGCTTATATAAATTAAATTACTGAATATTAACTATAGCCAGCATACTGGCGACATTTTGTCTTCATGAGTAACAATCAAATGTTAATATTTAAATCTCATTAAAATCACACACCATTACTGTTTCCACTTACATGGCCAACTTTCCAGAAATTATATATGTTCACACAATTACATTGTTTATTTAAAACATTGTTTGTTATATTTATAAAGTATGATTATTTCAATTTTATTTTCCTTTTTAAAAAAAAAAACCCATTTTATTGAATCAAAATGAGGATTTTTATGGCTTTTTTAAAGGAAAACATAGCATGAGTTCACATTCAAGCTATAAGGTAAGACTTTTTAGTGACACGTTTCATCAAACTGTTTACGACTAACAAGGTTTCAAATCACATTATAAATATTTGCCAATTTACATTTTATTCAGGAGATAAACAGGTCTATAATATCAAATGTTAGATATCTTTGCATCATAAAATCTTTTCATTTTTGAATATAAGCTTTCAAGTTTTATATATACATAAATAGAAATAAATTTGGGCATTTTATATATAACTGTGTATGCACATAAAATTATACAAACACAATATTAAAAATGCAATATGTTCTTGATTGGAGAGACTTTTATACACAAGAATATCTGGAAATGTAATGAAGACACATAAGTATATATCAGTATTTCTTTAATATTTTGTGAATCAAAGCCATCCTCTGTTTATGGGCTTCTGTTACTGCTGCTTTTTAAATGGTCTTAACTTTTCAGAACAAAAGCCTGGAATCCACATATTCCAACTACGTTCTAAATGCATTTGGACTTTTTAGACATTTAAGGTATTATATTGCCATGCTTAGCTAATAAACAGGCATTAGTTACAACACTTTCAAGTAATTCTTCAGCATTTTGTGGCAGCATCCCCTCAACATCATCATCAAGCTGTTTATTAGGTTCAATTTCATGAACTAAATCTTGAATTCTTTGTTTATTTAATACCTGATTACCATATAGACTAGTAGCATTCAATCTATGGGTAGCGACCTCAAACGGGGTCGCAAAAAATTACATTGGGTTCGCAAGATGGATGAAAAAATTGTAAATAAATTTAATTGATTACAAATACATCATTGAAAAAATTTTTTGAGAAAAAATATTAATTTTTAAAATGTGAAATTTCATTAAATTCTAGAAGATTACTCCATTTTAAAAACGACACGACTTCAAAGAGATAGAGGTTCAGATATGTCTCAGACGTCATGTAACATTGCTTTCAGGAAATCACATGACTTTGCAAACAAGTGATGACAGCGCATATTCTATTTACATCGTCATCATAGCACATTTGTGAGTTTAATTATTATTTTAGTGTAAAATTTCTTTTTTAACTTAGTATTTGTGATAAATGGACTGCTTTTAAAGTTATATATTTTATGAACTCTCATGGATAAGTGGCTAAAAACTGGTAGGATAATTGAAAAAACAGACAATGAAGAACCAAATGACGAGAAAAGCTGCGAGCGCTTCAATTTCGGCTGTTTTAACTTCCGACACTAGAGTCAAGCCATAAAAAAGTAAAAGCAAACAAACAAGTTCGTAAGGTGAAGGCAAACAAACAAGTTCGTAAGTTTGACAATGAGTTTATAAAATAAAGTTTTGTATGCATTGAAGATGATAAACTAAGGGCTAGATGCCTTATGTGCCTGGCAGTAATCAAACGAGTCACTGAAACCAAATAAACTGCAGAGACACCTACACACCAAACACCCAGAATCCAAAGATAAAACCATTGAATTTTTTCAAAAAAAAATAGGGCATTTGGCATGAAAGCAAAACGTTATGTATACTTTTACCGGTATTAAGAAAAAAGCATTGGAGGCTTCTTACCGAGTAAGCTATTGTATAGCTAAATCTGGCAAGCCATACACCATTGCTGAAGAGTTAATTATTGTTTGGCGAGAAGGAAAAGCAACAGATATATCAAATACCACTCTCTGCTACAACAATTGGTTGCATAATAATCGAAATGGCAGATAAAGTCGAAAGCGAATTTATAATCAGAATTTAGAAAGTAAATTTTTCAGACTTCAGTTGGATAAATCCACCGATTGCCAAAAGGCTGCGAAACTAATATGTTTCCCAAAATATGAATATAAAAATGAAGTTGAAGAAATCTTTCGTTTTTGCAATGAACTACAAAGGAATAGGGGAGAAGAAATAATTAAAGTGGTAAATTCTTACATGAAGGGAAACAATATTTCTTGGGAAAATTATGTGGGGGTGTGCAATGATGGAGCTCCTGCCATGGTTGAAAAACACAGTGGACTTCTATCCCAAATCAAATAAGTCTCACCTAATGAAATATGGGTTCATTGTATGATTCACAGGAAGCGCTTGTATAAAAAACATGCCACCAAACTTAAACTTTATCTTAGATACTGGAGTTAAAATGATAAATGTTATAAAGGCCCGTTCTCTGAACTCAAGAATTTTTTTTATATATGCAGAGAAATGGGCAGTAACCATCAACAGCTTCTTTTACATACAGAGGTATGTTGGCTTTCGAGTATTAGGGTCCTAACGAGACTATTAAGAACTTGAAGGTGAGATGGTTGTGTTTTTAAATGACAATAATAAAGATAAAAAAATTATATACTTTTTAACTGATGAAGAATGGCTATGTAGGCTAACTTACTTAAGTGATATTTTTCTCAAATTGAACGAGTTGAATTTAAATCTTCAAGTTGAACAATTAAATATATTTATGACCAATGATAAAATCAAAGCCTTTACAAAGAAAATAGATTTGTGGTGTTCCTACTGCAAGGAGATAAATTTTGCAGCATTTTTTATTTTAGAAAGTTTTGTCATAGAAAACAAACTAAAAGTTATTCAATCAGTTATTAAAGATATAACAACTCACTTGCTAGATCTTAAATAGCAATTTAATACTTATTTTTCGGAAGGTTTTTCTGACTCCGAATGTATTCGAATCCCTTTCAGTGTATATTACCCAAAATTATCTTTTAATTTATGCGAAAAATTAACTGAGTTATTATCTGATGGAGAGTTAAAATTTGTTTTGAAAGAGCTTGAATTGAGTAGTGTTCGGCTTAAAGTTCAAAATGAATATACAGAACTGTCTGATGCAGCTCTAAAGTTATTATTACCATTTGTCTCATCTTATATGTGCGAGGTGGGATTTTCCCAATTTCCCTACCTAAAATCCAAATACCGAAACAAATTAGCAATAAAGCCACCGTTAAGACTCAAATTGAGCAAAGTAGAGCCAGAAATATAACTACTTGTAAATAAAAAAGAGGCTCATAGATATCATTAAATATTTTCCTTTTGTAGTTTTTTTTAAACTGAATTTTTTTAAGCTCATACGTGTTATACGCCAAATTTTAATTTAATTAGTTATAAATGATTAATACTAGTCGATTTTTCAACCTAATATTTTGGTAACTACAGAGTTGATTTTCAGTTTATTCTACTTGTATTGACACTTATATTTATTTTGTATGAAATAAAATATAAATTAACATCTTCCTAATTTTTAATATTACCTAGTCCTAGTTTTTGAGCAATTAGAATTAGATTACTGATTTTTTAAATTTTGGGTAGGCATGTGACCTAGATATCCCATGCCGGATAGTACTGCTAAAATGTTTAAATATCACTGATCAAGACTATTCCTTCCACTGGTCTCTGGAGTTGTGGAAATTGGTTTCAAAGAAGATGGATGGGACATAGTAGCTATTGTAACTGGAGGCTGTGTTACATTTAAGCTACCTAATGCTCTGGTATAATCATTAATATTCATCTGGGTTATATTTTATAGACAACTCGTATTCAAATAATATAACAAAGTTAAATTATTATTCTTGAAAATTTAAGATTCATATGGTTTACTCAAAGAAAGTGAAAAAACTGTAGTGTTCTTCAAGCCATTATCTAAATGTAAAACAAAAAATATTATCAAAACAAAAAGTCACAATTACAAATAATTGCATGTCTGCAAACATAGAATTACATCTTTTCATTGAATAACTCAAGTTATTATAGAATTGTGATTTTAAGAAGATTTAAATATTAACATTTGAAGGCTAATCAAGAAGACAAAAACCGCTAGTAAGATGGCTATAGATAATATTCAGTTATTTATTTTATATAGACATATTTAATTGTGAAGATTTTATTTTAAAATAATAATCATCATCAAACTCACATGATGGACTTTCAATTAGGTACTTACAACTGCAGATCATTTGCGAGTGAAGAAAGATTGCATGAATTCGAAGAATCGTCTCCTATTAAGTGGGACATCATCACACTTTGTGAAATTAGAAGAAAGATGAAGAAACAATTCATTTAAAAAGTATACATGTACTATATTACAAAAGAACAAACATTGGAAATACAAGTGGAGTACGATTCATTAGAAATAAAAATAGAAGAAAAATATTGTGGAGATTGATGGTGTAAGAGAAAAATAGTGTCAAGATTAGTTATTCAATTTAATGCAGACAATTCAGGTTTATTCCGCCACAAGTTCTCATTGTAATGAAGAAGTAGAGGATTTTTGCATGGATGTACAAAAATCTTTT
Source organism: Epiperipatus broadwayi (assembly GCA_028023455.1). Lineage (NCBI taxonomy): Eukaryota > Metazoa > Onychophora > Udeonychophora > Euonychophora > Peripatidae > Epiperipatus > Epiperipatus broadwayi. Next base: position 92,311 of record JAQFVV010000288.1, on the reverse strand, counting down.
GATCACCTCAAACAACATTTTACGTAGGAAACTTTAATGCTAGAATTGGTGAAGAATTGAAAGATGAGAGTATTGTAGATACATTTGATTACGGTAATAGAAATGAGAGAGAACATAGATTTGTGGAGTTTGCAGAAAAATAAATACTTTATATTATGACTTCTTTATTTGAGAAAAAGGTTGAACGCAAATGGACAAAGAAGTATCAATATGAAGGTACAGCAGAATTGGATATGTTTTAACTAATAGAAAACATGTTTTTCAAGATTGTAATGCTCTCAATAAATTCAATACTGGAATCGATCATCGACTAATAAAATGTAAGATACATGTTAATGCAAAACGAGAGAGAGAGGAAAACATTAGGCAAAATTATATTCACAATTGATATTTCTAAGTTCAGAAACATTACAATGAATGTAAATTAGACCTTGCAAGTCTTTTTCAAATATTTAGCAGATTGAGGACAAGGTTAGATTTAAACGAATTCAAGTGGAAGATAACTGATATACTTTTTAAAACTATGACAAATATAGTTGATGAAAAAAAGCAGTAATTAACTTGTAAAAATTCTGCTGAGACAAGATAATGTATGAAAAAAATGGAATATGAAAATATACAAAAATAATGCATTAAGGATTGAGTACATGTACTTCAAATTGTGCAAACTGGTGCTAAAAAGAGTATAAGAAAGTATAATTGTGACCTAGAAACTATAGCTTTATTAGAGAATAAAAGTCTCAAGGATGTAAAGCAACATCTTGGAATTGGTAGAAAACTTACTTTTACAATAAGAAAAAATGAAACTATTACTAAAAAAAGAGATCGCATCATGAAATATGTAGACAAATTCTATGAAGAATTATATAGCAATATAAAACAAGGAAAAGTACCTACTAAAACCAATATATCTTCTGACCTGACAGCATTTTAAATGAAAAAGTGAGACATGCAACTAAATTTATGAAGACAGGACAAGCTCTAGGGAATGATGGAATTGTAATCGATATCTTAAAAAAAACAGGAGATAAAAGTAGAAAAATGTGACAGAGTTATATAACATCAGTGTAAATGATAATGATGTACTAGATGATTGGAAGAATGCAGTATTAATACTAATGTATCTAGAATGAATAAAAATATGTTTGTTGGTTTAGATTATTAAACATTTATTATAAGTTATACAATTATTTTCTTTGTGTTATTTTTATTTATGTAAATTAGTTGATTTATACAAATGCTATACATAAGGGGGAAAAACTAATTAAAATATTGAAATTATTATCTGCTTTTTAAAAGAGGCCGATTTTGGATTAAAAAAAAGACTACATTAAAGTAATAATATATATTTTCAAAACTCCTGTTTTTAAATGAACTGTAATAATAATCATACATTATAAATAATGAGAAATCAAAAGCATGGAATTGCAAATTAACAAGTGAGAGAAAGAGATTTATTTTCCCCATTTTCTATAGCCTATACCAGGAGATTAACTGATAAAATTAATGTGAAATAATTGAATTATATAAAACAAATATTTCATAAAATTGAATGAAATGTCATAGCATCGAAATTATAATATTAAAAATTTAACACAGAATAAGTATACAAAACTGTTCAAACAATAATGCCACCAAGTGCACAAACCTTCATGCATCCATTGATTATAAAGGCTTGAACTTGATGACACTACTTTATGGAGAGTTTGGTACAATTATTAACAGTATGTGTAAGCATATGAAATGGCAATCGTGTGATGTTTTGATGATTTTATAATTATATTGCCCATAGGTTAATGGTGTCTCTGGTTTTTTAAAAACCAAAGACACTAAAATGTATGGATGCTGAACTGAATTCAGATCTATATGAACATACACATAAATGATCTTGGGTTGGAAACATTATGGTATTTCATCTTGGGCTCCTAGATTTATAGTTTACCAAATAGATAAAAGGTAGTTGCTGGAGGATTGCATTAAGACTTAAGGTCTAGGTGCAGTGCTCTTAAATCCAAGACTACACCCTGATGAAAGGAACAAGCTAGAAACTTACAATAGGTTGTTGGATGAGTAGGCATTAGAGAAGAATTTTATGCACAAATCTTTCTGCAACCATTGACTACAAAAGGTCGAACTTGGTGGCACTAGTGTATTGAGAGTTGAGTACTCTAACAACATATGTAAAATAGTGATTATGTGATGTGATGGTTTTATGAAATAAGTATTATATAATACAAATTTCTCTCTTTAAAATTATTGAATATATCATCATTTACAGCACATTTGATCAAGAAGGAGACCAAAGAATACACATATATTGTTTAAAACAAAGTTAGATATGTAATATTAATGAATTATTATTATTATTATTCTACCCAATTATTTCTTTCCTGCTTCGATGGATTATTGCTATGCCCCAGAAGAAACAACTACATTAAAATAGTAACCAATTTTTATTCTGTATAACATATTGATAAAAAATTGTAATAGTATTATCTTTTAATGTATAAAAATATAATTTCGCGATGTATTATTTGCAGAGTAATCTTAATAACACTTGTGTTTAACAAACATCAAAGATAATAAAATATTAATTAATGCTTAATATACATATATTTATTGATTATGAAGGTGATTGTGTTAATTATATTATTTTTTGTCTTGCTAATCTGACAAGCGTATAAATTATTTAATCAAAAATATGATTATAGGTATTAACACTTGATATACTTTAAATATATATAACTTGAAACAAAGCAGAGGTATATACCTTTTGGGGTGCGTTAAGTATTGTCAAATCTTAATGAGATATATTTCTGCTCTGTTTCACAATTATAATATGCAACTAAAAAAAAAAAAACACAAAAAAATCATAAATGATGAATATGTTTAATTATTTCAATTATCATTTAAGAATAAACTTTAATAAAAATCTTGAAATATTTTATACTATTACAACAATTAGTTTTGACGGATATTGAAATCGATAAGAAGGTTAATTATGAATTTATTATTTTTGTTTTTTATCTAGTGTCTTAATTATAGTAATCATAATGGGTATAGTAAAATTATATTACTATTGTTGTTATTTACATATAACTGTATGGGAAATTGGGTTGCCATATGTAACAGTACACTAAATTACAGCTGAATTATGATGCAATGGGAAACCATTATCTTCCCCAAATAAACAAAATATAAAATTAAATTTCCAAATAATATAATGCGCATGAGAAATCAGCACAGAACTAATACAAATAATTATATGTTCCCCAGTATTACAAAAAATTAATAATTATTCATCATCATGAATGATCAATGATAAAATATAATTCAACAGGCAATCTTGAGACTGGATTTTAAAGTGGTCCACTATAGGTAGACTAATTATATAACCACTACCAAACTTAGAACAGGAATGCAAACAATAATTGTCTGGATTCACAGACTAATGTGCTAATTCACAAGATTATAACAATTACAAAATAATTTTGGGTTATAGAAACAAGATGATGATCATTAATGCCCTGGTCATTTAGCACCATTAATATGCGGGAAAAATATGAACAAAATTTCTAAAGAAATAATAAATAAAATGAAATGTACTGCTTTGACTTTAAAGAATGTCTCTTTTACATCAGTCATGATCATCATCAACTGGATTACCATAAAACTAAACATAACCCCCAATACATATAAGTAACTGTTGCACAAATCTATCTCAGGAAACAAGAAATCTATAAAATTTTACTGTGAGCAAAAGAAAAATAAATAAATAAATTAGCATATTATAAATCATTTTAAATAATTCCTGGGTTTTCCCTTCTATAAATGAATAGTTTTATTGGGATCATTTAACAAATGTTAGAACACTAAGTGCCATTCAATAAAATCACACACACACAACAATTTATGCAACAGAAGTTGAAAAGAATAAAAACTAAAAAAATATTTTAAAATAATTATTTACTAACAAATTGTCCAACAATAAAAATGATATGATAATAAGAAATTTTAAAAATTCATTTCATCAAAAAAGTACACTTTTTCATAAAAATTATAATGAGTGAGTCAATTTCTATTTATAAATTAACTTTTAATTAATTTAGTTAATTTTTTTACATAACTAAGAATTAGAAAAACAAACATTTTCAAAATCAAAGATAACAATTTTTAATTTACCTTAATTACACTTTTAAGTTTTTAGGATAGAAAGTGAATGAAAAGAGGAAAACTTATTTAAAAAAAAAAAAACTTTCTAAAAACTATTTCATAATTTTGAAGAAAAAATTGACTGAATTTTAAGAAAAATATGCTTCACAATTTGAAAACAATAACTTAATGAAAATATTTAAAATTATCAATTCTTACAAAAATAGTTTTTATTATACATAAAAATTTTGTGTGCATACTTAAAAAATCTTCAACTATGGTTCTATTTTTTGTCTGTGGAGTCCTTGCTAATTATAATTTCAGTTTGTTTCATTTATGTTTTCTTCTAGAAAACTTTTGCACATGAACATGATCAATTTGTCCTTTTTTCTGGTTTGCAATATTTCCACATTAACAATTCCAAATTTTTATCCACTTTATGAGAAATTTTCTCTGTGAGATTAACACAGACAGACTGATGAACTTGCTTAAAGATGAAATTGCAGATTACTTTAGGGGTATTTTCTCTACATTTTTATTCCAGTGAAGGTGTTACATGGAGAAAGATGATTTATAGCTTTTATCTGAATTTAGCATATGGTTTTGATTGTAAAAACTATTATTATGACTGAATTTATAATGTTTTAAATGCTTGATTAAAACTTCTGCTATTCTATGTAATAAGTTAGTTAATATTCATGCTGAACTATATAACAAATTGATAAAGAGTTCTGATTCCTTCTTTTTTATCAGATGGATTAAGACTTGTCTGATCTCTATTCAACAGCTAAGTTAGGAATAAACTTTTTCTTACCAGACACTTGCATCTTCTGATTTATTCACACCACCACAAGTTTTTTGAACAATTTTGGTTACAAGTCATTCACAATTTGTCTCTAAGCTGATAATTTTTATAACAACCAATTAAGTATTTGTTTATAAATACATTTTTTCAGCTATTTACCTCCTTAATTTTAGACATTGAAAAGCAAGTGAAGAATTTAAATTAACATCAAAAATTTATGGACATTTCTCTCTAATTAAAAAATGTTCTTGTAAAAAAGCAATAACAAGATAGCCAGTTAATTACACTAAATTTATTTTTTGTAATCAAGAGAGATAAAAACAAAAGAAAAAGAACAACTCAAATTAAAATAAAGTTTATCAAATCTATTAAAATCTTATTGTTTTTTTTTTCTTTTAAAAATACTTTTAAACATAAAGCATTAAAAATTAAATATTAAAAAAGATATTGAAAAGTGAAAGTTTTTTTTTTCTTGGTACATTTTTATTAAAATTAACAGCTACTGGTAATAAAATAAAATTATTGAGGAAAGAGAACAAATGAAATGATTTATATGATTTGAAACATTTGATTCTCTTCTTCCAGAAATTACAATACATATTATAATATTAGAATTGTCCAGAATATTCGTACTATCATGTGGGAAAGAAAACAAAATATTTACTTTCAGATCCATCATTATTATAAAAAAATATGCATGGGTAAAATAAATACTATTTTCCCTATTAATTATATAATCCTAAATTAAATCAGAGGAATTAATGCAATATATATATATATATATATCATATTATTATTACTATTTGCGGGATATTCCGTGTAGTGAAAAAGCTAAATGCTGACGTTTCAGTACAATATCAAGTACCTTCCTCAGAGCGTCCTCTTTCTCAAATCATAAGAATGCATGTGAGATTTAAAATCGTTTTTATCATTTTCTTTCTCCTCATATTTAAATTCTATTGGTTGAGAAGTTTTAAAATTTATTTTCTCTTCCAATAGTTTCTTCCAAATGTTGTTAATCTTCTTTAACTCACACCTTTCATTTATGCTCTTGGGCCTTTTAAAAATCTCTATAGCTTCTCTTAGCAATCTCTGGTCATATTGTTCAATTTTTGCTAAAATATTTGTTTTTTCAAAATTGATATCATGATTTGTTAATTTAATATGAGAATAAATAGCTGATGAATTGGATTTTTCTCTCACTGCCAGAATGTGTTCTTCCTTTCTAATATTTATTCTACGATTAGTCTGTCCTATATATGTATGTGGACAGACCCTACATGGAATTTCATACACACCATGACACTCCAAAGCAATTTTATCTTTAGGAAGAGGAAATATTTCACTAATTTTTTTATAAGTAGTAAAAATTGTGTGAATATTATTATTCTTTAAAATGTTACCAATTCTATCAGTTACTCCTTTAATATATGGCAAAATTGTCTTAATTTTTGATGTATCAAAATCTTTTTTTCTTTTGATATGTATAAGCCCTATTAATAATTTTGTAATTAAAGCCATTATGAAGAAGCATTTTATTAGTAGCAAAAAGGTCCCGGTGAAAATGGCTATCATCAGAAAGTCTCTTTGTTCTATCCAATAATGTCTTTGCCACTGAAAATAGTTGTGCAGGATGGTGATGAGAGGAAAAATGCAGATATTTTCCAGTGTGTGTTGGTTTTTTATATATACCATGGGATAAAGAACCATCTATCCTTCTTTCAATCAAAACATCTAAAAAAGGTAATTGATTATTATTTTCTATTTCCATGGTAAATTTAATATTGTTGTGAAGAGAGTTTAAAAAATTAAAAAAGTCATCAAGAGCATGCTTACCATGAGGCCAAATAACAAAGGTATCATCAACATACCTCAGCCAGATAGATGGTTTTTTAACTGCTAAAGTCAAAATTTTATTTTCCAAATCCTCCAAATAGTAATAATAATATGACATCTTTTATCCGTGAAAACATTAGAATTAACATATATATATATATATATATATATATATATATATATATTGTAATCGAAAAGTCTGATCACATCACAACAAACAAAATTAATGATATAACATGAAAGTGTTATGATCTAATCTGGTTGCAGCAGGGTACACCCCGAAGACCCATTGTAGCAGTATGTGAAAGTACATTAGACAAATTATAAGTATGTAATTTTATTATTCTTCAAAACTTTAATCTGCGATTTTTCATTGCATGAGACATTATGACCGACCATGGACAAGATGGCATAATTTGTAGAACTACTAAAGATTATTCTTTAAGAGTGACATGTATGGTTTTGGTACAAATGCTAGTCTAGGTAAGAGCCTTGCAATAATAATAAACATGGAAAACTTAGGTTCTTTCCTTATAAACTTAAATTTATAATTTAATAAATAGCAGTTAGACTATTGTTACATAAATGAATGACAATTATAACATTAAGCAAATAAATTCAATCATATCATTACCTGGTAAATCTGGTTATAAGTTTATAAAATCAATCAATTTTATATCATGTACTAGAATCAACAACGCAAAGCTAAAGTGATGGAAAAGGCCAATGTGATTTTATTGTACCTTACACATCATAAATTATCAAGGACAAAAAGCATTCAAATGTTTTCTCAGAATATTACTAAAACTATTATGTCTTATTGACAACAGTATGTACTGCAATGTATGCTCTATTCAAGATATAGGATATCTGGTTTTGTGAATGACAAATAGCAACGGCACAGTAAGTTTAATTATAAATTAATATTTATTTACAATTTTATGATTAACAAATAATTGATGTAGGATGTTTAATATAATAAATAGATACATATATAAACAAATAATTAAAATTTCATTTAATTTTTTTTCTTCAATAAATATATCATACGCACAGTTTTATAAAAGCCTAATCATAAATTTTATTATAATTTGATCTAATTTCTGCCGTGAGGAAACTATACTGAAATTCAACATCAAATCATGAAATACCCAATGTGTCAGTTCCAGATACTATAAACCTATAATAATATAATAAATAATATTGTATTTTCAGGAATTAGCTACAATGCAATGCTAAACCAAAGTGAAAATTCAGACTTCAGTTGTAAAATATTAATTAACAAACAGTTAATCATTATGAAAATAACTTAAATAAGATGCCCTTCTACACTTTATGACTCAACTTATAAGATATACTTATAGATGAAAGAAAATGATTTTAGCATAAAAATACGCAATACTTTGCCCAAACTTACATTTATGAAATAAAATGAGATTCCTATGGATGCATTAATCTACACATAGGAATGGTACAACACTGAGTTCCCTGTGGGTTTATATACCACCATGAAGCAACAAATATAATTACACAATTCCGTGGAGTGATCACCAGTGCAGGATTGAGTGTAGTAATACAGAAAGTGGCAACTAATTAATCTGTGGATTAACCACCAGCACATACTAATGCCATTTAACATTGTAAAGCAATATTAATATTTACTTCATATTTAAAGTGCAAAAATCCTCCTCCTCAGTTATTCTGACAATTCAGAAAAACACCAGCATTTTAGCAGATGTGGGGTCATACATAATAAAAAGTGTTTCAATAATAAGGACAACTAATATACTAAATTATCTTACTTAAAATATAAACATAGTAATAATGTAATACAATTGACATGAGTATAAGAACAGAACTCTGGAAAGACTCACAAGACACTCCATAAGAGGTTGAGACACACCATAAATTTATTAGTAATTCTCAAGCTTTTCACAAGCACTATTTCATCCAATAAATATTTTATTCAATCCCATGAATTTAATTTAAACACAGTAAAAATATAAATCATGAACCTCATATATAAGTTTATATAGTAATAAAAAATAAAATTAATTCATTCTTACTTAAATACATACGTAAAAGTGTACAACATTTTTAGAATATTAAATATTATTTGTGAAATCCATATAAAATGTCTTGAACAATAAATACACATTACGCAAAGTAATAATTATAAATTATAGCCAAATTCCATAGATGTGATTATATCCATTTGTTCTAGTTATTATGAGTAGTTATTAAATTAATGAATTTTATGTGGCTCCATGAATATGAAATAATTCCAAAAGTATGACATGTAGAGTTTAAATGAAAAGTTTCTTCATAAGTTATTAAATTCTACATTTTGTATAGCATTGTTCCAAGTATATGGTATCCAGGCTATATTAATTTATCTATCCACATTTAAATCTAGGAATAACAATCAGAGCAAAATAATTTAACAAATCAACATTGGCTATAGAAATCAGAAAGTAGTTTTAGTTAATCGTTTAAAGGCTGTTATTATTATTCAAGTAGTAAACAAATTAAATAGTAAATACATTACTAGCAGCACACTTTCAGATAAGATAATCAATTCTTTATTATTTAAGTGATACACAGAAATATTAAACCAGCATTTCAATAAAATTTAAAATTTAAATATTATTTTAAACCTCTTCTTTTTTAAAAATAAAGTTTTCATATCCAAAAAACTTCTGCAATTAAATATTTATTTAATATTTCCAGTTTGTATGTAATAAAATATTCCAAAACATACTGATCTTCTGCTATTAATTCTACTTTTAAAGTTAAGTGTTTTAACAACTTTCAAATGTAGATATTGAGAAAATTATTAGTGATTTGATCCACTTGGTGGCAAACTTGAACAAACCCTTTAAATTTAGCAACTCATGCTATTATTAATTAACACCATTTTATGTTTAAATTTGCATGAACATTTTTAACTAATTCATTTGCTTATTAATTATTTTTAAAAAATATGCTTAAAATATTTTGCTTACATTTTATTCTTATACCATTTTGTCTCTTAATAATACCAAGAACACTGTCTTTCACTGAAACACTTACTTTCACTGAAACACACGTGTGTTTATTATATTTTTATCTAATAATTAAAAATTAGTTAAACAAATGGCTTTTGAATTAAATGAAAATAATTTCTAAGATTATTTTAAATAAATAAGAATTATTATTATTTTTAATCATATTTTACTAAACTTGGTGTGTGCTGTTGATTTCTTACAGGTTAAACATATTTGACCCAAATCAGTGGAGGGAAAAAGAGCAATTTTAAATACATTAAAATAATACAGGGAATAAGCAAGGTAACATATTACTTATTCTCACCAATAAATTATCTTGAATGCAAGAAAATAGTCTGTTCAAAATACAAACCAAGGCAATCAAATCACCAAGAAGAAACAGAGAAATTTCTAAATCAGTTCTATCAATCTTTATATTTTACACTAAAATATAAGGTTACAGTTTACTTCCCCTATGGAAAAAATATCTTTCTTCAGAATTTTATTTCCCTGAACTCTATAAAAATTTACATTATAACTCAATGTTTCCATTATCCTATCTATAATCTTCCAATAACCCTTTTCTATTCCATATGCTTACTCATTAATCTGAATATGGTATAACATTTATATGATATATAAAGGCCATTAATTTATTGAAAGAGCAGGCTTTAAACTATGTACATTATAGGTGCCTCAGATTCTTCAGGAGTTAAGAGCATAAACACATTATCTTCCACATGGCTTTCAATCATGAAATGCCCACTATATAGACTCAAGAACTTTCTAAATTCATTCTGTAAATTCCTAACAAGAGTAAAAACAAATATGAAATCTCCAATCTTAAAAGGATATGATTTACACCTACTTTTTCTATATCATCATAACATTTAATATAATTTTACTCAAATTTCCTATGATTATCACATTTAAATTTCATTTTAGCTTTCTTCACATTCTGATATTTGTCAAGCTTTTCTCTAATAGACTTTATCTCAATTATCTTGAGCTTAACTTTAGTTTTTCAATACCTCTTCCTTTATCAATTATTTTTCTACCAAGATTTAGATCAACTATCTTTTCACTCATCTCTTTATATTTTACCTTAGCTTTACCAACATCAATATAAAATGTGTTGAACAATAAATACACATTACACAAAGTAATAATTATAAATTATAGCCGAATTTCATAGATGTGATTATATCCATTTGTTCTAGTTATTATAAGTACTTTTAAATTAACGAATTTTATGGGGACTCCATTAATATGAGATAATTCCTAAAGCATGACATGTAAAGTTTAAATGAAAATGTTCTTCATAAGTTATTAAATTCTACATTTTTATATAGCATTGGTCCATGTTTATGATATCCAGTCTATATTAATTTATCTTTCCACATTTAACTCTAGGAATAATAATTAAAGCAAAATAATTTAATAAGTCAAAATTGTTGATAGAAATCATAAAGTAGTTTTAGATAATTATTTAAAGGCTATTACCATTATTCATGTAGTAAACAAATTAAATAGTAAATAAATTACTTGCAGTACAATTCAGATAAGATAATCAATTCTTTATTATTTAATTATTGATACAGAAAACATTAAAGTAGCGGTTCACTAAAATTAAACATTTAAATTTGATTTTAAACATCTTTTTTTTTGAAGAATAAAGTTTTCTTGTTCGAAAACATCTGCAATTAAAATATTTATTTAATGTTGCCTGTTTGCATACAATAAGGTATTCCAAATCATACTGACTGTATTATCTACTTTTAAAGTTAAATGTTCCTACATATTCCAAATGTAGATATTGAAAAAATTATTAGCGATTTGATTCAATGGGTGGCAGACTTGAACAGATGCTTTAAATTTAGCAACTCATACTATTATCAAATATCATCATTTTATATTTAAATTCACATAAAGAATTCTTGGTTAATCCATTTGCTCATCAATTATTTTTAAATATATGTAACATATTTTGCTTACATGTTATTCTTCCACCATTTTGTATTTTAATAATACCACAAACGTTCTGTTTCACTGAAAGCTCCCTTTCACTGAAACACACATGTATTTATTATATTTTTATCTAATAATTAAAAATTAGTTAAACAAATGGCTTTCGAATTAAATGAAAATAATTTCTGAGATTATTTTAAATAAATAAGAATTATTATTATTTTTAATCACATTTACTAAACTTGATGTGTGCTGTCAATTTCTTACAAGGTAAATATATTTGACCCAAATCAGTGGATGGAAAAGAGCAATTTTAAATACAATAAAATAATATAGGTAATAAGCAAGGCAAAATATTACATATTCTCACCAATAAATTATCCTGAATGCAAGTAAATAGTCTGTTAAATAATAAGTGTAATAATGTTCATGGCTAAATGGGTTTATAAATAATCATTAAAACCAATCCATACTTAGTCATTCTCAATATCAATAACAACCAACAATTTCTAACTTTTGTTATATATGTATATTGAACCACATGATTTATCCACTGTAAAGGCAACCATTGGAAAATTAAAACTGACATTTATAGTTATAAAGTTTCTAACATAGAAAACTATTTAAAAGTTTTGTAGGTTATTTTTTCTGTATTAAGAGTATGTGCAATAAAGCACATACTCATTTATATTTTAAAATCCTGAAATCTTACATTTTTAATAGATTTTAGTTTAAAATAATTTTCTTTTGTCTCTTGTGTTTTTTTTTTTTTCAGAACAGTAATTAAAAGCAAACAAAGTTTCTTTTTATTTTGTTGGTTTTAATCTATTTTTAAAAGCTTAGACTTGTTTTTTTCTAATTAATTTTGAGTAAGATAAGAGACCTGGTCAGATGTTTTTTTAATTAAGATTACGAAGATAGAGATTTATCCTGGTCAAAACATTTAATTAAAGATTAGGTGGAAGATAACCATTGACATAAATAGGCCCAGGTATTTGACTGATTTAGTTTTCTGCTTTTTATTCTTATTGTGACTCTTATTTGGCTTCTTATTCAGATTCTTATGTGTTTCTTATTCGGAGTGATTCTAATTTTATATTTTCTAATTGCACAATGTGGATCACCGAAGTTGGATTTCTGCAGACTGTTAATAGTATTTACTTTTTGCCATGCTAATAGTAACCTTCCATTCACAATGCCAAAATACATACCATGGGAAATAACAATATACAGTGCTAAATCAACCCAAAGACAAATCCTGGAGCTTCATAATTGTGCCTTCAAGAATATGATTTAAAAGCTTGGTCCAGAACTGATTCCAATGATTGCCTTCAGACTCTCAACCAAAGAAATAGATCTCAAAACCATCAAAATGATCCATAAGCAGACTTGAACTTTGCCTATCATGCTGTAAGAAATCAGCCACATAGAACATTATGCCTTGAGGTAAACAAACATTTTCATATTATAATCAGGGCTTAAATCTCTTGTTTAAATCTCTATGTTAAAGTCTCAGCTTAATCTAAAATGAAACCTGTCTCTATAATACATTTTGCATATTCATTTATATATCACTAATTACTTTATTATGTTTTGTCTTATTAGTATATCTATTGAAGTCGTAGTTTCAAAATTTCATATTTTAAATTTATTTATCTGAGAGTGTATTGCAAGTTTTTTTTTCTGTTTGTATTACTAACCCTTGATGAATGCTTGGGTAGGTATTAGTAATTTTCATTTAAGTCACCTGTCTTTTTTTATAATAATTAATTTAAATAAGCTTGGTTTGCATTTCCTGCAACTGTAAATCTTTTGGCTAGCGATTTATCAAGTACATTTCTGTTTTTTCTAAATTAAATATTTTGTTTTCTTCTATTTAAGATTATATAAAATCGGAATTTTTTTTGTTCTATTGTTGGAGTCAGCCATGGGAGTCTTGAATGTGGCATTTTCCTGGAGTGTTTGCAGGCATTTGACATTATTATGCCACAATGTTTTTTTTCAGGGCTAAGGAAAGCTCATCTGCAGTGTTCATCGACTTTCATAGAAGATCGTTCTTTTTTGAATTCTCTAAATAAAAGAAAACTGGAATTTGTTTATATAAATTGCTATCAGGAAGACATAAATCCATTTTAATTCTAAAGAGAGAAAACAAACTAATATGCCTGGGTGTTTAATGTTACCTTATTCTTGTACTCTCTTTGATAAATCCAATGGAGAAATCTAGGTCAAATTTTCATATGTTGTTGGACTAATTTTTTTTTTTTTGAATTTAATAAACTTTACAATTATTTATAATTATTTTGGGCTAATGATGGTCTCTGTGTTATTGTCTCAATTGTCTGAACAATGTTAAAGATATATTTCTTTAACTGGGTCTAGATGGCAGCATTTATCATCATTGTTAACATTTGGATCACTGTAAATTAAATGTTCTATGTAGTTAGTGAATTAGTGACCTAGTGGGAGCCTTGGTGATCAAAAGAAGATTGAAGTGATCGATACAACAAATATTAAAATTGCAGTGCTGCCAATGCAAGGCTTCAAATTGAAAACCCATATGAGATTTTATTCAGACAATTGCAAAATATATCAGGTGTAGGAGGTAAGATTTCATACTGGGGATCAGTTTATGCTACTAGTGGTATGTATTGTTGCAGCAGTTTGGAGTAGAGAGTTCATCTTTTTCAAATAAATAATTAAAGAAACAGTTAAATATTTTTGGATTTTTTTGAATGTAAGAGAGTATTAAATAAATATTAAGTACTTGTATATTTTAAATTAAAAAATTTGAATATTAAGAATAAAAGTTAGACATATCAGGATTAATCATGTTTCAAAAATGGAAGTCAAAAAAGAAATTAATAGGGGATACTGTTAGAAGGAAGCCCTGTTTTTTTTTCAAAAATCCCCAAATAGTAGCAAAAGAAAAGAGTGAGATACATATGATGACGAAGATGATGAAGATGATAATGAAAATGAAACAAAGTCAGCAAAATATAATGAAAGAAAATAGAGAAATAAACCAGAGCATCATATGATGATTGAAATGAAACAGAGTGAGAATGCAATGAAAGAAGAAAATAGAGCAATGTTGGAAGAGTTCAAAGCTGAAATGATAAAGGAAATGAAAGAAATGAGATAAGAAATAATAGAAAAAATGAGAAACATCATGAGGCCATAGAAACCACAGAAAAGGATCTGATTAAAAAAATTCAGGAAGTTGAGACCATAAAAGAAGATGTGAAAGAAGTGAGAGACAAGTTAGAACAAGATAGTGTTAGGACAGATAACATAGAGATGAAAGTGATAGTGGTAGAAGAGGTGTGCCAGGACTGGATAGGCATAAAGAATATAACAAAAAAAGAAATGAGATATAGTAAAAAAGGTGGATCCAGAAAGAAATAGAACATGTTATAGATGACATATAATAAAGTTAGAGAAGGCATTTCAAGATATAGAAGTGAGTAAAGATACTTTCAAAACAGAAGTATAACAAATATGTCTTGGAATAACAAAGGGTCTTGAATATAGGATAGCTTAAATAGAAAATGCATATGGGGATTTTACTACTGAAACAAAGGGTATAAAATAGGTCCTATGGATAATGATCATAAAGAATCAGGAAGTAAAAGACAGGAGGGACAAAACAGCAGCATTTTAGAAAAGCAATTCCTCATAGAAATGTTCAAGGGAGAGGTGGAGGAAAGCTCATTAAACTACATTGAACATTTAACCAGTTTTTTCCAAGTAAAAACTGGCAAGAAGACAAAAAACTTACAGTTTTCAGTAGCTACTTTCAGTAAACAGCCTCAGATTGGTGGGATACTTTATATACAAAGCCATACACCTTTAAGGAATAAAGACAAGAAATTTAACCTTTTAACCGCTAATTATATTATTAGTTGTATAAGGTAAAAATCAAATCTTTTAATTGGCCAACTCACAAACTGAAGACAAAGCCTATTGTTAAAACATATTCACCTATAATATTAAATTCAACTCAGATACGTTTATAAAAAGTATATTACTAATTTTTCAGGTTATGAAGAGAATGAAAGTTCTTTCAAAAATAAATTGCTATTTATTTATTCTAAAATATTCAATTTCGGCAACATAAAAGCTATAATACAAACAAAAAGGTCGACTTTTACGTTATAGAAAAGTAAATATTTCTTTTTACTAAATCTTAAATATTTTTACATAAATCTTCAATATTTTTCGAAAATAATTTTGTTTTTTTAGTATTCTCTCGAAAATAATTTGTAATTTCTCAAAATATTCTTTTATAATACTTTAAAATCATATTCGAAATGAAAATCTCAGCATTTTTCTTTATTTTCTTTGATCAGGCGGTTTCTTTGTTCTTTCCAGCCAATCAGAATGTCTTTTTCGGCTGAGAGCATGATAAGAACCAATCAAAACTCATGTTCTTTCTTTGTTTAGGTTTAAATGCGTTTTTTTTAATTTTTTACTTGTAAAAAAAATCGGAAGAGGTCACCATCTTACAGAACTTTTAAAAATCTATTCAATACCTGTAAAACGAATATTTTAGCATAAGAACTGGCAGAGTTAGAATGACGTCAGATGTCTATGAGGAGCTTCGTAAGAAACAGTCTTTTGGTATAAAAAGGATGTTCTAGACTGAAGTCAGGCAAAATGGGATATTCAACAGAGTATCTAAAAATACCCTATTATCTGAGATTAGGCAGGTGGCTAAATAAGATTGTTAACTGTGTTTCCACTTTTAGATGGCCAGATTATATGAATCATCTGACATAATGTGACACCACAGTCCTACAAATGATGTTGAGCAGTGGCAGTCAATTGATTGAAGAAATGACAGAATTATTAACTTCAATAGATTAGTGTAACATAGCCAAGGATCCCATAGATAAATTCAAGAGGCTGGAATCCCATAGTGATGAAACATTTAGAAAAAAACCACCTGATAGTAATCAGACAAACTTTTTTTAAATAAGGATTTTTTTATTATACCTGATTATGAAAATGGAGATAAAGTAATGTTTCTAAAATAAAATGTTTTTGAGAGTTAAAATGGGATATGGCAAGTTAAAAATAGTAGTAATATCAATACACAGAATGCAGGATAAATGTTCAGATGGGTTTCTGATTTTTTTAAAGTTTCTAAGTTTACAGAGAAAAAGAAAAAGAAAGTATTTTTTTGCGGCATGATGGGGCAGTTGAACTGGATGATTTATCCATTGTAAAGGCAACCATTATGAAATTACAATTAACATTTGTATTTATAAAGTTTTTTTTTAAAATAAACTGTATTTAAACAGTTTTTAGGTTATTTTGTTATGTATTAAAAGTATGTGCAATAAAGTACATATTCGTTATATTTTAAAATTATGTGATTTGACTTTTCAATAGATTTTAGTTTAAAATAAATTTCTTTTCACTTTTTTTTTTCATTACAATAATTAAAAGCAACCAAAATTTCTTTTTCTTTTGCTGATTTTAATTTATTTTAAAAGCTGAAACTTATTTTTTTTCTAATTAATTTTGAATAAGATAAGAGCCATTGTCGATGTTGTTTTTTAATTAAGATTTAGCAAAAGATAGAGATTTACCATGGCTTAAAACTTTTAATAAAGATTAGGAGGAAATAACCATTTACGCAAATAGTTCTACATTTTTGACTAGACTATTCTTCTGCTTCTCATTTTTATTGTGACACTTATTCAGTTTTTCAATGAGATTCTTATTGCATTTCTTATTCAGAGTGATTTTAATTTTTATATTTGTTAATTGCTCAAAGAAAATTACCAAAGTTGGATTTCTGTGGATTGCTAATAGTATTTACTATTTATCATGTTGATAGAAACCATCCATTTGCCATGCCAAAAAATAGATGCCATGAGAAATCTTAACAATATGCAGTGCTAAATCAACCCAAAGTTAAACTTCAGACGTCCATGATTATGCCTTCAAGAACATGACATAAAAGCTTGGTCCAGAATTGATCCCAATGATTGCCTTTAAACTCCTGACCAAAGAAATGGAACTCAAAACTGTCAAAATGAACCACAAGCAGACTATAATGTTTCCTATCATTGTGTAAGAAATCAGCTGGGAACATTATTCCTGGAAAACAAACATTTTCATATTAAATCAGGACTTAAATCTCTAAGTTAAAGTCTCAGCTTAATCTAAAATAAAACCTTTCTCTATAATACATTTTACATATTTATTTAAATATCATTAATTACTTTATTATGTATTTGTCTAAATATGACATGTATTGAAGTCTTAGTTTTAAGATTTCATATTTTAAATTTATTTATCCCAGAGTGTATTATGAGTTAATATTTTATATACTTTGTGTTTTTCTCTGTTTATATTACTAACCCCTAATAAATGCTTGGGCAGATATTAGTATTTGTTTTTTAACTCTTTTGTTCCTTTTCATTATAATTAATTTAGATAATCTTAGTTTGCATTTCCTGCAGACTGTAAATCTTTTGGTTAGCGATTTATCGAGTGTATTGTTCTGTTTTTCCTAAATTGCAGATTTTGTTTTCTTCTATTTAACATTATGTAAAATCATAATCTTTTCTTATTTTATTCTCGAAGTGAGCCATGGGGGAATGTGGCCTTTTCCTGGAGCATTTGCAGGTAGTTAACAACTTATGTCCTGTTTCTTTTCTTGGCTAAGTAAAGGTAGCCTTTAGTGATCATCGACTTTGGTAAAAGATCATTCTTTTTTGAAATCTCTAAATAAATGAAAACTAATTTTTTTTTAATATAAATTGCTAGTGGGAAGACATAAATTCCTTGTAATTAGGTGAGAAAACAAACTTATCTGCCAGGTTGTTTAATGGTACCTTAGTCTCATCTACACTCTGATAAATCTGCTGGACAAATCTAGGTTAAATTTTTATGTTGCTTGTCTAATTTTGTTTTTTTAATTTAAGAAAATTTAAAATTATTTATAATTATTTTGGGCTAATGTTTGTCTCTGTGTTATTTTCTAAATTGTCTGAACAATGTTAAAGATTTCTTTCTTTCCCTGAGTTTAGCTGGTAGCATTTATCATCATTGTTAACTTTTAGATCATCATCAATTAAATTTTCTAGTTAGTTAGCGATCAAGTGACACTTTTGGTGATCAATAGAAGATCGAAGTGACTGCTGCTATATATATATATATATATATATATATATATATATATATATATATATATATATATATATATATATCAAAATACAGTAAAATTTACATAAATTATATTAGTTTTAGAAGTACTTTCTACTATACATTTTGTAGTCTTTATCAACTATATAACATTGAATAATCAAAACGAAACAGCCCTTAACAATACCCATAGTTCAATTTAGATTTCCCACAATTCTGTTATCTTAAAATTCTTGAAATCAACATAGCCTCTTTTATTTTACGTTTATTATGACAATGTTTAATTTGAATAATTTTCATATTTTTATAATCAAATTTAAATTCATATTGACAAGATTTATTATGATTTATTTTTGATCATAATAAATCTAGTCAATATGGATTTAAATTTGATTATAAAAATATGATAATTATTCAAATTGAATGTTGTCATAATAAACCTAAAATAAAAGAGGCTATATTGGTTTCACAAAATCATAAATTGTTAATGAATAGCCAGTCATCAAATGTTAAGATAACATAATTGTGGGGAATCTGAATTGAACTATGGGTATTGTTAAGGGTTGTCTTGTTTTGATTATTTAAGATCATATAGTTGATAAAGACTACAAAATGTATAGTCAAAAGTAGTTGTAAAAATAATATAATTTATGTAAATTTTACTGTATTTTGATATATATATATATATATTGTAACGATATATAAATATGTCGTTACATTAATTTAAAATAAAAACTTAATAAAAGTTCGCAAATAAAAGTAAAAAACTAAACGCTAAAATTAAAATATTGTTAAACGTATATATTCGCACAGATGCTAAACTTTAAAAATATTTTTTTCATAAACAAAAAAAAAGTATTTGAACGTATTTTTTTTAAATAAAAAAATACAAGATTGAAATATAAAAATATTTAAAAAAAAAAAATAACGTAAGTTAAAATAAAAACAGGTATTAATTAATTCCTGTAATCTATAAATGGAAATGATTGTTTATTAATTATCTAAAAGCTGTTTAATTAAAAAGTCAGATGAAAAGTTAGATAAGAGAAGAAAGAGATTTTAGCTTGACCAATGGAAGCAAATAAAGGCCCGGACCATAATGAAAAAACAGAACAGTGACGTTTTTGTTCATGGAATCCATAGGAGGACTATAAAAAGAAAAAAAATATTGAGTTCCAGTCAGTTTTTTCCAACTTGATTTGATGACAATGGTAAGATGCACTTGCCATTCTCTCTCATTTTTTTGTTTGTTTAAAAAATAAAATAAAATGAAAAGACTGTGATACCAGAATGGAACCAGCTAATGCTACCTCCAGAACATTTTCTTCCAATGGAGATGCTGTGGGAATTGCCAACAGGAGCCTGGACTCTTATACTGTAAGCTATATTGACATGAACTCTAAATTAAAAAAAAATAACTAAGAACTTTCGTTCAAGCTTATGAACTTCTATCTGACTTTTAAGTTTTTAAATCAAATTAATAATGTTTAATTTTATATGTTTCCCGATTGATAAACATCATTTCCATTTTTTTTTTATTGTAAAGATTATTTAAATGTATGAAATTTAAGTTGTTTATAGATGCTTGCATGGATTCGTTTGCGGTTAATTATATTTTGGTTTTCATATTTGATCAAAATATATAGACATTCGATAAATAATGATACCTTACGGTGAGTATCTAAAATGTATTTATTCGGATGTCTTTTAAGTTATTGGTGACAACGCAAGTATCTTATGGTGAATACTATTGGGTTACTTATAAGTTTCCCTCTGCAATTGTCGGTATCAATAATTTTGTATTTTGATCGTTTATGTTTATTTTGAAATGTTTTTGACCGTGGAATCTATGTAATCGATCTATACCCAACAATTTTGAAACAAATCTGTGCGAACGTATTTAAATGTTAAAATTAAGTCGGGCGTGAATGGCTATATAGTTTTGTAAAGTTGTATTAAGGGAGGGTAATCTTAGGTTATTCATTTCGTAGTTGAATTGGTTCAATGGATTGGATATATTTGTGTAATTAGTAGATGTAGTATGAGGTCCGCTATGGGCAGGATTATAGATATATGCCACACCCCCTCTGTTTGCCTATGGATGGGTTTGTAAGTCGGCAGAAGACCGCAGTCCATTCCTATGGAGTTTTTTGTTTATTGATCTACTTGCCAACAGATGTCACATTCCTATTGGTGGAGAGTCAACGTCTTCTCTATTTCTACTTATTGTTCAGATGTACATTCCTGACAATATAGTATTTTGTGTTGTCGTATCATGCTAGATTGAATACATGAATGTATCAGATGGATTGGTGCCAGTTCATTGCGAAATTTGTTGCCTAAGGTTAAATCAGGGAAGAATATTTTCTTTTCAAATGCAGACCTATGTAGTCCATTCATACTCGACCTCTAAAGTAAATAGTAAACTCATTATTTGCTATCTACTTAAATTTAGAATTAAAGATCAATATAAAATTATAAACGTTAAATTTATTCCTCAAAATTTAAATATTATATTATATGTGCGTAAATAAATATTTTTATGTGTTAATTTCTGGCAGTGGCTTTTATTCTTTTATATTTAAGATATAAAATTTATAGATTTTTATCTCTGCTACTCGCTGAGCTAGTGACTTGGGCTAACGGTCGGAATATTTAAATAAAGTGGAATCGTAACAGCGCGTATCCGCCTACTTTATAAATTTTTCTAGGCTCAAATGCCTAGATGGCGCCCTTGTAGAGCAGATGTTGTGTTTGCAGTTAGATTCGATCTTCACTTTCATTTCGATCGTTATAATATATATATATTGTGCAGGTCGGATTTGTATGTTGACGTAACAAGATCTATCATCTAGGCAAAAGTACCTCAAATCCAATCGTGTGCAAAATACACAGGTCAGGAACACTCATGAACTCTGCACTATATGCCTATTTCCCAGATCTATAACATTATGAGCAACAATCCTAATGACATCGACTTTATTTACTTCTCACTGCCATTATCGGTCATCGGAGACCCAAAAAGATTCTAGGCTAAACTTATATGATAGATTAACTTAATAACTAGCTATATTTTATGAGTAATGAAGGCTCATGACCTAGCATATTAATTATGTATTGAGTGGCGATCATGTAGTCAAATTGAGCAAAAGTAATAACTTAATATATTAACTTAACTAAAAGAAAGCAATGGTTCGAGATTGATATATATATATTTAAGATTTATTAATAACAAAATTATGTGGGGTTATTTAGCCAACGTTAGCCTCATGAGTATTATATATATGTGTTTGATTCATATTTAATGATAACATAAGATTTGTGGCTATGCCGATAATATATATGTGTGATTTAATGAATTAGCACTATTGGAATACATTACTAGAATACTATTATACCCCCAGAGATGAAAAGAGCATTTACTTAATTTAAAACGATAATAATTTTACAAGCAGTTATTATATTTGGTTACCTTCAATATTATTATTGACTGGAGTTATAGATGATTAATGCGCGGGGTGGATAATGAATAATTATATAAACGATACTAAATCTATCACAGTAATACATATATTAAACTAATGGAAATATATCTGTTTAAAGAAATTATCTCATTACAGCCTATGACTATTCCTGGGTGACAAATAAGACACTGAAAGGCGGTGGGTGCATGGAGGCTGATTGGGTTGGTCCAATTATCGATCCTGGAGTGTGCTTCATGAATTTTATGAATGAAGTTGACCGCTTTCCTCTGCAAACGTAGCAGGGTCGGTTTGATGTATAAAAGAGTCCAAGATTCCCTGGAGTGAAGTACAGGCGAATCAAGGATGATGAAGAATGGTTGGCAATGACTTTATTGGGCTGATTTCCCAGATCACTCCCCATATAAAGTATGCACGTATGACCAAGCATGTCCCCAGGGTGGATTTACAGCCTGGTTTAAGGACATTGAGAATGATGATGGGGCTCGACTGAGCAAATACCTCCATGTGAGAAAGAAGCACAAACATATATATAACCGAGATAGCCTTTATGCATGTAACACTTAATAATATACTATAAATATAACTCAAAAGGTTAAAGATTATCTAAACATATTTATTGCCCCTAAATTATGAAATATTCGGCATAATGATATGGCTTCACTAAGCAAACATGGATAATGATTATACTTAAATATAAAAATAAGCTCTTAAGATTCCCCTCCCCCTTACATTATGTTGCTTAATATTATTCATTACTTCCCATACATTTAATGAATCTCAATTTTGGTTAATCAATGCCCTTGTGAAAATATATAAATTATTACAAAATAAGTGGGTGGTGGTAATAGCTAAGATGGATTTTACATATATAATATAATTTAAGAATAAAAGATAGTGCATTATTTAGGAAGGAAAATGTAAAAAACAGATGTCAGTCTGTTTTTCTACAGTAAACATAAAAATATAATTAGTTTATTTCTCTAAAATTGCGAGCATCTGGGCAAGTCGAATAAGACTTATTGTGATCAAATTATGAATTGTTTGCCTGGTAAATGATGGGTGGGTAAACGAAAATGAATTATGTGCTTGTGATTTTAGAGTATTATTGGCATTTATTTTAAAATATAAATACATAAATCTTAATAAAAATTATTTACCGCTTGGAAATAAAAGAAAAGGAAAAGCATTTTATAGGAGGCTTAATATAGATTAGTTATATAGAGTTATATGAATACATATTTTGAAGACATTTAAAATAGGTGATTAAAATATAAATATTACAGAGAAGGCAGGATTTAAGAATTGCAAGCGGTCAAAGTTCTTTTACCTTGCTTATTTAGAAGAGCGATTTCACTAGAAGTCAGTCCATCGGTATTGTTTCACTAGATCTAGGGTAGCATTATTATTTGAGAATTAGCATTTCATTTTCACTGGAAAAATACATAAAGTTCATTGGTACAGGATGCAGAGATTCGTTCATAAGAACAGCATATTTAGAATGGAGGGAAAAGGTGAAATTTCCCCTACTCATGACACATTGAGTGAGAATCAAAACTGGCATGAAATATGTATAGCAACATAGTTATTTAATGGTCTCCTCTTCCTGCAGAATCAAATCCAGCAGTATATATACTTTTATTTTGAAGCTGTAACTTAGCAACTACTGCTGGACCTGAGGCGGTTTAACACTTAAGTTTCATCTGGAATAGTTTGACCGAATACTCTAATCTAGTAAGATGTTTGAAACAATGCAATTTTGTTATCAGTTTCTCGAACGATTGTTTTAAAATAAATCTTATGATTTTAAAACAAGCTAGCATGGACAATTTCCACCAATGGGTTTATTTTATTATTACCAATTGGTAATCTTTTACTTTTATCTAAGGGATCTTCCAGGTAATTGTTTTTTGAGAGACTTCTTAACAAGATTGCATCATTTATTGCTACAAAATTATATATGAAAAAATATTAAGTTTTTTTAAATAATAAGTTTCATATATAATACCTTATATATATAATATAACTATTAATTTATTCGCAATCTCCTACACTGAACTATATAGATATTTTTTTTTTTTTTTTATATATAAATTATTATTTATGCCCGCATATACATGAGAATATTATTATTAAATAAAATATTTTAAAATTGAAATAACATACGTGTTAATGTGATTTATGTTATAATACTAACCAAAAGAAATATATATATTATTAGCTATGTATATACATGCGTAAAGGCAGGTTTGAATACAGTTAGATGGTAGGAGATTGGATGTGGGCTGTGAAGCAGGATCTGAGCATCAGATCATCTGCTTCATTTTCCTGAACTTACCGAAAAAAATGAAAAAAATGTTTAAAGAAAGAAAAAAGCTTTTACTTGATGTCCAGGTAACTAAAGAACAACTTTGGATTGGTGATGTATCTAATAGAATTTTTTAGTTTTACTCTGTCAGAGCACTATCTTGTTTTGACTCAACATTTATACTAAATATTCTAACTCTCTCTGCTATATTAGAAGTTTTATGGCTTTCATTTATGATAGAATACCCTAACTCTCTGCTATATTAGAAATTTTATGACATTTATTTATGATAGAAAACCCTCTCTGCTATATTACTGGAAAAATTTTTCACTGTCTTCAAAAAAAACCGCTTGGTTAATAAAATAAAATATAAAAAACTATGGTATAATATATACAAATTATTATAGTCTTAGATCATTTACCATTGCCTATCCATGTTGTCATGTTCTATTTGTCCAGCTCAGACTTATCTAGTTTCTCTCTCTATCTGGCAGTTCGTACTTTTTGATGCTAGGTGATTCCCTCGCCAAGGGTTGGGTTGGTATCTGGGTGGTTGCCCCCCGGGGGGGGGGGGGGATTTGGGGGGGTTGCCTTGGGTGGGGGGGGGGTGGATGGGGGATGGGGGAGAGGGCCCCTCCTTTCTTTCCTACTCCACTCCCACCTTCTTTTCTAAGGTGGGAGATTCTGTTTTTTTTTTGTTTTTTGTTGTGTGTGGGGGGGGGGGGGGGGGGTGGGGGGGGGGGGCGGCGCCGATGGAATGGGGGTGGTGGTTAATAGAACCATAGGCCTCTTTTAATTGTATTGCATGGTAAATACCATCTTGGTGCTCCTCGCTCCAAAAAGTTCTCAATAGGGCAAATGAATAACTTTCAAAGTCTGGTGGCTTATCTTCATAACAGTCCCACCATGACTTGGCATATCCCTGTAAATAATGGACAGCAAGGGCCACCTGGTCCACTGCCAGCATTTGTTGAAATTTGAATAATTGTTGCAGGCTATCTATCTGCATGCTCAGGTTTTTTCCGATGTCCCCTTTGAATGCCTTCACTTTGATGAATTTGGTCAGTGGTATTGGTCAGTATACTATCTGTTCCTTGGACATAATGAGTGTCAACCTTTTCACATTGGTTTCTAGTGAAAGCTTGGGTCTGTTTGTCATTCTCTCTGGACCTTCTTCCTCAAAGCTCACTTTCTCCTTGGTTCTTGCCGTATCATTTATATTACTGGTCTCTTCCTTATTTTGGTCAATGCATCCATGAAAAGTTGGTTCTTGTTTGTCTTGCTTGGCTATAAGCTCTCCTTTTATTTCTTGGATGGCATCCAGAGCCTCATACTTGTGGGCCTCCATAGACCCCTCAAACTTGTTATGGATATCCTCACATTCCTGTTGGCACTCTATTCGTACCTCCTCTACCTTCACTACTATGGTGCTATTCCTGTTGTGCCATCTGATGGACATCCACTCCTTCATCTTTTTGCTCTCATCTGTGATCTTTGCCTCCAAACTTTCAAATCTCTTTCTGCTCTCGTCTTCGATCTTTGCCTCCAAACTTTCAAATCTCTTTCTGTTTGTTTCAATTTCTGCCTTTAAATTATCAAATTTTTCCATTCTCTGCAACATCTGGATCACTGTTTCCATAGTTACAGGTGTGTTCTCGACCTCCTTCAGTGTGTCATTACTCTCCAAAATAATTTTCCCCGACCTCAATGACATGCCCTGATCCATATACTCACTAGGGTCCTCCATTTGTCTTTTAAATTTAAGATAAACACTTTAATTTTATTTTCTAATTACTCAGATAAGTTTGTGGTTATTTATTTTGATTTCAATATGGATGAACACCTCCTCCCCCCATTCTCACACTCTTCCCTTACTCTACTCTCCCACTCCCGTACTTAATTTATATTTATTAAAATAACGATTGCTATACTACCCTTTTATTTCTTAATATTAATTATTTCTAGATCTAGTTTTTACTGTGAAAGATATATATCTATACTTATTATTTACTATTTAGCTCTTTAATGCAAAGTATATCATTAAAAAATATTATAACTTCTACCTGGCCTTCTTTATGTCTTCTTTTGTGGTCTGTTTTTGGAGTTGTTCTTTAGCACCTGAAACATCTTAACAAAATGATTGATTAACGATTGCATTGATACATTTCATACACATATTTTGAAGAAAAAAAAACTCTATATAACTTTTATTATGAATCATTGCTTTTAAACTCTTTTTATTTAAATAACTCGATCACCTATTGGCAAATTTATAGTGGTATTGCTACCGGGTGCCAGCCAAAGGGATAGGGCTATATGTTCTGACCAGATGATCCGCTATTATTGGGTTGTATACTTTTCTAAGATCTATACTTAAATAGTTATACATTTACAGCTTTAACAGAAAAAACATTATTATGGCTTTAGCACATATTTATATAAGAGGATAAAAGTATAACAAAAACTGTCATTATTTTATTTCTTTCATTGATTTATGACCGTTATATATGCATGAATACTATTAAAAACATTTAAAAAAAAATGTGCACATTTGCGATTATTTAGAATCTTTATTTTATTATTTTTAACAGTGAAAGCATTTTATAAGCTGTCACTTATTTAACTCTCTTAGACTTGGACATATTATAAAATTAAAATATTTATTTAAAAGATGTATTAACAAGGAAAAAAATTATATTTAACTCATTATTTAAAACATTTAGAAAAAAATATTATATATTATTTAATGCACATACTACTTTACTATTTTTTTATCTTTGAATGCGAAAGCCCCTTAAAAGCTGTCACTAATTTAATTCTCTCAGACTTGGAACTATTATTATTTGAGACATTTATAAAAAATTATATAGAACATCATTATTTAAAGCATTTATAAAAAATTATTATATATTATTATTATTTAGTGCATACTTCAAAACTTGGGCATATTATATTTATTTATAAAATATTTATTAAAAATGGAAAGAAAATATTATTTATCTCAATATTATTATTCTATATCTCACACACTTCTTTATCATCTTTTTATTTTAAATGTGAAAAACCCCTTAAAAGCTATCACTATTTTATTACATTGTAAACTCGAAAATACTTTGTTATTTAAAATCATTTATGGAAACTTTTATATATATAAACGCTACTATTTAGAACACATATTTTATTTTTATTATAAATGTGGGGGCCCTTAAAAGACCACATTTTATATATTAAAAAAAAAAATATTTTTTAAAAAAAATAAGGGAATTTTATATATATATAAAAAAAAAAAAAAAAAAATAAATATATATAAATGTGGCGGCCCCTTAAAAGCTACCACTATTTTATCATACTGTAAACTTGAAAATACTTTGTTATTAAAATCATTTATGGAAAATTTTATATAAAAAACACTATTTAAAACATACTTTTCACTTTATTATGATAACTGTGGAGGTTCCTTAAAACTACCACTATTTTATTTACGGGCATCCTGCATGTAATTTCACATTTATGACCAAAAAAAAACATAATACAACATCTTATTCGCTTCTTAGAAAAACACATTTTATTTTATAAAAGTGAGAGCCCCTTAAAAGCTGTCACTCTTTTATATCACAGGAAACTTACATGTATATGAAAACTATAAACATTATTTGGAAAAGCACTTCTTTATTTTAATTAATATGAAAGTAAAAGCCCCTTAAAAGCTGTTACTTCTCTTTACTTTTTTTTTAAAAAAAACTCACGAGAATTATACATGTAATAAATATTTATGGACAAGGAATAAAACATTATATAACACCATCATTATTCAAATCATATACATGAAACAAAACAAAACAAAACTGCTACTAATTTATTTTATAGATTCGTGAAAACGAAAAAACTTTTAAAACTTTTATGTGGGAAAAAAATATTGAGTATATGACATACTATTTACTTGAAACATATTTTTATATATATACTGAGAGAAAATATTTATCATATTAACAATCACTCACAGGGAGTGTGTACCAATATTCAAAAAAATTTTTAAGCTGGGTGTCGGGAAAAAACATTTTCCAAAAAGTTTTTCCAAAAAAAATTTTTTTTTTTAAAAACATATGTTATATCTATCACTATCTACTACTATCTCAGGTATATGGGTGTTTGTATTTGAAGCCCTACATTCATGCACCAAACCCGAAGAAAAGAGAAAAAAATCTGTGCCGGTCAGACTTGTATGTTCACGTAACAAGTTCTAGCATCTAGGAAAAAGTACCTCGAATCCAATCAAGTGCAAGATACAGGTCAGGAACACTCATGAAGTCTGCACTATTTGCCTATTTCCCAGATCTATAACATTATGAGCAACAATCCCGATGACATCGACTTAATTTACTTCTCACCGCTGGCATCGGTCATCGGACACACAAAAAGACTCTAGGCTAAACTTATATGATAGAATAACTTAATAACTAGCTATATTTTATGAGCAATGAAGGCTCGTGACCTAGCATATTAATTATGTATTGAGCGGAGATCATCTAGTCATATTTGAGCATAAGTAATAACTTAATATATTAACTTAACTAAAAAAAAGCAATGGTTCGAGTTTGATATATATATATATATATTTAAGATTTATTAATAACAAAATTATGTCAGGTTATTTAGCCGACATTAGCCTCATGATCATTATATATATGTGTTTTATTCATATTTAATGATAACATAAGATTTGCAGCTATGTCAATAATATATATGTGTGATTTAATGAATTAGCACTATTGGAATATATTACTAGAATACTATTACACCCCCAGAGGCAAAAAGAGCATTTACTTAATATAAAATGATAATTATTTTACAAGCAGATATTATATTTGGTTTCCTTCAATATTATTATTGATTGGAGTTATAGATGATTAATGCAAGGGGTGGATAATGAATAATTATATAAACGATACTAAATCTATTACATTAATACGTATATTAAACTAATGGAAATATGTCTGTTTAAATAAATCATCTCATTATGGCTTATGACTATTTCTGGGCGACTAATAAGACACTGAAAGGCGGTGCGTGCATGGCGGCTGATTGGGTTGGTCCAATTATGGATCCTGGAGTGTGCTTCATGAATTTTAAAAACAAAGTTGACCGATTTCCTCTGCAAACATAGGCAGGGTCAGTTTGATGAATGAAAGAGTCCAAGATTCCCTGGAATGAATTACAGGCAAATCATGGATGATGAAGAGTGGTCAGCAATGACTTTATTGGGCTGGTTTCCCAGATCACTCCCCATATAAAGTATGCACATATGACCAAGTATGTCCCCAGGGTGGTTTTACAGCCTGGTTTAAGGACATTGAGAATGATGATGGGGCTCGACTGAGTGAATACCTCCATGTGAGAAAGAAGCACGAAACATATATATAAACGAGATAGCATTTATGCACGTAACGCTTAATAATATACTATAAAAATAACTCAAAAGGTTAAAGATTATCTAAACATATTTATTGCCCCTAAATTATGAAATATTCGGCATAATGATATGGCTTCACTAAGCAAACATGGATAATGATTATACTTAAATATAAAACTAAGCTCTTAAGATTCCCCTCCCCCTTACATTATGTTACTTAATATTATTCATTACTTCCCATACATTTAATAAATCTCAATTTTGGTTAATCAATGCCCTTGTGAAAATATATAAATTATTACAAAATAAGTGGGTGGTGGTAATAGCTAAGATGGGTTTTACATATATAATATAATTTAAGAATAAAAGATAGTGCATTATTTAGGAAGGAAAATGTGAAAAAAAACAGATGTCAATCTGTTTTTCTACAGTAAACATAAAAATATAATTAGTTTATTTATCTAAAATCATGAGCACCTGGGCAAGTCGAATAAGACTTGTTTTGATCAAATTATAAATTATTTACCCAGTAAATGATGGGTGGGGAAATGAAAATAAATTATGTGCTTGTGATTTTAGAATATTATTGGCATTTATTTTAAAATATAAATACATAAATCTTAATGAAAATTATTTGCCACTTGGAAATAAAAAAAAAGGAAAAGCATTTTATAGGAGGCTTAATATAGATTAGGTATATAGAGTTATATGAATACATATTTTGAAGACATTTAAAATAGGTGATTAAAATATAAATATTACAGAGAAGGCAGGATTTAAGAATTGCAAGCGGTCAAAGTTCTTTTACCTTGCTTATTTAGAAGGGCGATTTCACAAGAAGTCAGTCCATCGGTATTGTTTCACTAGATCTAGGGTAGCATTATTATTTGAGAATTAGCATTTCATTTTCACTGGAATAATACATAAATTTTATTGGTACAGGATGCAGAGCTTCGTTCATGGGAACAGCATATTTAGAACAGAGGGAAAAGGCGAAATTTCCCCTACTCATGACACATTGAGTGAGAATCAAAACTGGTGTGGAATATGTATAGCAACATAGTTATTTAATGGTATCCTCTTCCTGTGGATTCAAATCCAGCAGTATATATACTTTTATTTTGAAGCTGTAACTTAGCAACTACTGCTGGACCTGAGGTGGTTTAAGCACTTAAGTTTCATCTGGAATAGTTTGACCGGATACTCTTATCTAGTAAGATGTTTGAAGCAATGCAAGTTTGTTATCAGTTTCTTGAACGATTGTTTTAAAATATATCTTATGATTTTAAAACAAGCTAGCGTGGACAATTTCCACTAATGGGTTTATTTTATTATTACCAATTCATAATCTTTTACTTTTATCTAAGGGATCTTCTGGGTAATTGTTTTTTGAGAGACTACTTAACAAGATTGCATCATTTGTGGCTGCAAAATTATATATGAAAAAATAATAAGTTTCATATATAATACCTTATATAAATATAATATAACTATTAATTTATTTGCAATCTCCTACACTGAAATATACATATATATATATTGAAACAGACAGATCGGAGAACCGATCTTCGTTTCAGGTGTTTTTATGTACGGTAATTCAAACTACTGTTCGCCCGCAGTGAGGTTTTGTCTATTTCAAATTATAATAAAATTTAGTTATGTATTTTATAGTTATAAATAAATATGTAAAGATCCCGTATATAAATGTCACAAACCATGAAATAATATTTGTGTGTGCGTGGTTTGTGAATTTGTATCATTTAATTTAAAGTTTCAGTGCGGGCGTATTTGTTTAAATTATAGTTTTTTTAAAATTGTATAAAGTCGTTTAAAAATACTGATCAAAAGTCACATTCCTTTGATCAGTGTTTTTAATTAAAATCTAATTGCACAAATGTACAAAGCAATTAAGTTGTATTCAAAATTAGTAAGGAATTTTTATATGTAATTACTATGTCAATTTGAAAATAACGTATTAAATTAAAAGATTGCTAAAAACAGATAAATTGATTGTTGGTCAAGCTGGAAAGGAGGCGGAGCCTAAAATAAAAACAAGTCGGAAAGGTCAGCAGTGGCTATTTTACAGAAAAACTTTCATTCTAACTTTTGTCGTGTTTGAGAGAGGTAGTCTCGAGACAACACAGCAGTTAATAATAATTCAAATATCTTATTAAGAAGTTCACCGGTAAGCCACAATGTTGATGGGCTAAGTGCCAGGAGCTGGTCTCTGCCCCGCCAATATGGATCTTTGTGCCGCTGTCTGATCATGTTTCACGTAACTCACAATTTCCAACTTCCAATCTCAAAATTAACTATGCCTTGCAAATAACTTTCAAAATGCGCGCCTACGTTTCGTCACAAGCCAAGCAGGATGAAGAAAGAAGAGTAACTGTGTTACACGAACTTTAACTTTTTTTTCCGTGCTTAATGTTATCAATCAAGTGAATCATATGTAAGTTTTTATATCATTTATAATGCTATTGTTTAACCTGTCAGTAAATTTTCTTTTCTTTTAAATCCTCCGCTCTAGTCTTTAGAAATAATTTATAACATTTGTAATTAATAGTAATAATAATTTAAATGAATGCATTTATATTTTTTTATGTTGTTTATTCCCTAAACAAACGATGCCAATAGTAACATTTCCCAACTCCGTGTAAAACTAGTGTACAATAATGATCAAATTATTTTAAAAGTAATTTCATGTTTTGAACTTAAATATTCTTTCACATTCCGAGTTGGTAAATGTTAAATCACTTTATTATTCTATGTTAAGTTGTCATATAATTGCAATCTAAGGTTTCAATCTCAAATATATATATAATGGTTTCAAAGTGTTATCGTAATGTCATGTCTGATCTGAGAAATAACTACCTGTGTAATTTGATACTGTCGCTACCGCCTGTCAACCTGAAGGGTCCGGAGTTTCAGAGTAAAATTAACTAATTATTGTTTTCACCGTCAGTTTAATCCCGCTAATGTTTTATTGGGATATGGACATCAGCCTGTGGCGTAGAAACAGACAAATAGATTCCAGGTTTTATATAATTTCTTTTAAAAATCCACTTCAAGTTCTCGTCCGTGATGTCTGTGGCAATGCCTTCCCTTCGCTGAAGTTAGCGTCTCGCCATTCTACCATTGGGGAATGAAAGCAGTTTTCTTTCCCGGTAATCTCTTGGATCACCGGGGTTCGAAATGACCCCGGCTGGTTGTCGTGTCCCGGAGCTACTTGGGGGCATTAAGCCTTGTCAAAGTACAAGCCGCCCGGTATTCCGTTAATGCACCGCAATTGATTACTGTAGGGCTCTTGAATCCAGGCAACCACCAGTACATCTATCTCTTATGTCGTATTTATATAAAACCACCTCCAACTGTTCGTCTACGTAACGGCTCGAGCCTATTCAAATAAAATAAGTTAATAAAAATTCTTTAGATAAATATGTTTTCAATGCTAAAATACTCTGATTCTCTTAACCACCCGTCAATCATTTAACTACACAGCTATTGGCATGAGTTTGTTTACTAAATAAAACGTTTACTAAAGACTAGTAGCCAAATACAAGAGGATTTATGAAGTCTTACCGTACTGTATAACACTATATTTATATGCTGTCTATTTTTATTATATAACACTATATTTATATGCTTTCTATTTGTCTCATTTAACACTATATTTATATGCTTTATATTTTGCTTATTAAACACTTTATTTAATCTAAATTTTTGTGTCCTCCACCTTATTACTCTCTAAGTCTATTTAGCCACTTACTGTCTGTATTGGCAACTTAAATATATACGTTACATGAATGACCGTCCCAGTATCTAGAGTCTAATAAATCTATATATCATTAACTGTAAGAATTTAGTCTATGTTCTGAGCTGAGCTAGAAAAGGGATAACCCCGTGCTGTTATAAAGTCATCATCGGTTAGTCATACCGGGGTTTGGGTTTGAATTCAGTTGGCGTTTTGGAATTTATTCTTAAACGTGGGCTGGGTTTGAACTCGGGTACTGTGTATGAGTAAGCGTGGTGGATTTATACCGGTACAGTTATTATATTTTTGGTCGCCCTCCGTGGTGCTCCGAGGAAGAAATCTCCCACACCCTGCAGAGTGAACGAGAGTAAACAGTTAAATGATAAAAATATTCAATTTTTTTTTGTCGTTTGTCATAATATTGATACGTATTTGGCGTATTAAAATGCGCAAGTGAAAACTATAGTAAGAAAACAAATGTATAAAATTTTTTTTTTCCCTCACACAAAGGTTCAGTATAGTACTCCCAAATATTGTTAAGAAACAGAGTGAAGATTTTTTTTTTGAAAAGAGAGCGGAAGCGATTTGTGCGTGTAATTAATTAAAATAAATGAGTTATTCCATAATTTTTTTGCGAGTTCATTCTTGTTGTTTAAATCATATGAAAAGTAAAGAAGTAGAATTAAGTCCAGTTCTAAAAAAATAAAAACGTGTACGCGTATATATATTTGTGTACGTATATATATATTTTCGTTTGTTGTGAAAAATA
The DNA here is from genome assembly GCA_028023455.1 of Epiperipatus broadwayi. Taxonomy (NCBI): domain Eukaryota; kingdom Metazoa; phylum Onychophora; class Udeonychophora; order Euonychophora; family Peripatidae; genus Epiperipatus; species Epiperipatus broadwayi. Next base: position 57,640 of record JAQFVV010000288.1, on the reverse strand, counting down.
TTTTTTTTGAAAAAAAGAATAAAGAAGTAGGATTATTTTTGTGTTTTAGAAATAAACACGTGTGTGCATATATATGTTGTAATATAAAAAAAAACCTTACCGGAGTCAGTATTAAATTTTTTTTTTTGCTTATATAAAATGATTATTAGGTCATATAAAAGTATATATTTGGGGATCAGTGGATTAAAATATCTATTGGTCACATGTTGCTGGCTGGCGCCTATCAAATAAATTTGTCAGTAAACATGTTTGTCCATACAGCAGTGGCGAGTGTTTGTTTTAAAAGAGAGTAGGGTGGCATATATAAAAAGAGAGATTTACTGACAGAAATGCAAAAAAAAATACTATGTTATGTACCCATTATTAATATGTATGTATTATAGGACTGAGGAGAACAGTGCGAACTGGGTGAAATAAAGTTTTTTTTTCCCTGTATATTTTTAGTAATGATTTAAACATGTCACATTATATACCTAAATAAAGAAAAAAATAATATTAACGGTGAAAAGCGTAGATAACAAAACCAGACTGAACGTAGGCGGAGGAAGGAAAGAGAGAAAGGAAGTAAGCCACACAAACAGCATCAGCGGCGGGGGAGGATTCGGCACAGGGAGCAGGGATCAGTACCTTTTATGATATTACAAATTAAAGTGTTGTACAAAGCGAATTCTTATGTTGACGACATTTATAAGTAGAAACGAAGAGGGAATGGCAGAAATAGAAGGAAACAAACAGAGGGAGCACGATCGCGATGCGAAGTTTAACGCGATCCTCAGAGAGATGAGAGAGGACAGGAAGATTATGATGATGATGTTGGAGAGGCTGGTAAGGATCGACGAAGCACGAGGCATCCGAGCCAACTCAAATCTAGAAAATGCAAAGCGTCAGCAAGAAATAAATCCCTCTGAAGACCCAAAAATAGAAAATGAAGATGACCAGGCCACCCCAAAAGAAGTTGGGGACAGCAAGGAAAGTAACAGTGGTGAGGATGAATCCAGTTACGAGGCAGTGGAAGAAGCGGATATAGAGACAGAAAAAGGAAAAGATGTGGAGACCACTAGTCCAATGAAACTAAAAGTGGAAATGGGACAGATGATGAGTCCTCAAATTAGTATGAAGAAGTTACAGACGCCAATGCCTGGATCCTTCATACAGATTCAAATTTTCAAGGATGACCCAGGAGAGAATCCCATCGCTCATCGAGATAATATTAAAGAATTGTTTGTTTGCGCATTCGGTCGAAAAAAGGCCATAGAATTAATGACCGCAAGAGACTATGGGGACTTGTATCCAACAAAAGGGGAATGGGAGCAGTATAGTTTTAAGACCAGGCCTTTAAAACCTTATATACCTCCCGACCCAGGGAGAAGGTAGAGATATACAATAAATGATAACCTGGAAAATGACCATTGTGACATACATATGATGATGATAAAGGAATTACGGCAATGCACCCACCTTTGTAAATGTTAAGTTCAAACCCTCACCCAGACTGTTCTCCAAGGTCAATCAATTATGTGAAAAAGAGAAAGAAAAATGTTAACCAGAAATTATGTATAATCATTTTTTTTTGTTGTTTTTTTTTATAAAGTGACAAGAAATGAAACAGACAGATCGGAGAACCGATCTTCGTTTCAGGTGTTTTTATGTACGGTAATTCAAACTACTGTTCGCCCGCAGTGAGGTTTTGTCTATTTCAAATTATAATAAAATTTAGTTATGTATTTTATAGTTTATAAATAAATATGTAAAGATCCCGTATATAAATGTCACAAACCATGAAATAATATTTGTGTGTGCGTGGTTTGTGAATTTGTATCATTTAATTTAAAGTTTCAGTGCGGGCGTATTTGTTTAAATTATAGTTTTTTAAAATTGTATAAAGTCGTTTAAAAATACTGATCAAAAGTCACATTCCTTTGATCAGTGTTTTTAATTAAAATCTAATTGCACAAATGTACAGAGCAATTAAGTTGTATTCAAAATTAGTAAGGAATTTTTATATGTAATTACTATGTCAATTTAAAAATAGCGTATTAAATTAAAAGATTGCTAAAAACAGATAAATTGATTGTTGGTCAAGCTGGAAAGGAGGCGGAGCCTAAAATAAAAACAAGTCGGAAAGGTCAGCAGTGGCTATTTTACAGAAAAACTTTCATTCTAACTTTTGTCGTGTTTGAGAGAGGTAGTCTCGAGACAACACAGCAGTTAATAATAATTCAAATATCTTATTAAGAAGTTCACCGGTAAGCCACAATGTTGATGGGCTAAGTGCCAGGAGCTGGTCTCTGCCCCGCCAATATGGATCTTTGTGCCGCTGTCTGATCATGTTTCACGTAACTCACAATTTCCAACTTCCAATCTCAAAATTAACTATGCCTTGCAAATAACTTTCAAAATGCGCGCCTACGTTTCGTCACAAGCCAAGCAGGATGAAGAAAGAAGAGTAACTGTGTTACACGAACTTTAACTTTTTTTTCCGTGCTTAATGTTATCAATCAAGTGAATCATATGTAAGTTTTTATATCATTTATAATGCTATTGTTTAACCTGTCAGTAAATTTTCTTTTCTTTTAAATCCTCCGCTCTAGTCTTTAGAAATAATTTATAAAAATTGTAATTAATAGTAATAATATTTCAACTGAATGCATTTATATTTTCTTATGTTGCTTATTTCATAAACAAACATTGCCAATAGTAATCTTTCCAACTCTGTGTAAACTAGTGTGTAATAATGATCAATTTAATTTCAAAAAATTTAATAACTGTACCGGTATAAATCCACCACGCTTACCCATACCCAGTACCCGAGTTCAAACCCAGTCCACGTTTAAGAATAAATTCCAAAACGCCAACTGAATTCAAACCCAAACCCCGGTATGACCAACCGATGATGACTTTATAACAGCACGGGGTTATCCCTTTTCTAGCTCAGCTCAGAACATAGACTAATTCTTACAGTTAATGATATATAGATTTATTAGACTCTAGATACTGGAACGGTCATTCATGTAACGTATATATTTAAGTTGCCAATACAGACAGTAAGTGGCTAAATAGACTTAGAGAGTAATAAAGTGGAGGACACAAAATTTTAATTAAATAAAGTGTTTAATAAGCAAAATATAAAGCATATAAATATAGTGTTAAATAAGACAAATAGAAAGCGGATAAATATAGTGTTCAACATGAAAATACAAAGCATATAAATATAATGTTAACAGTACGGTAAGACTTCCATGAATCCTCTTGTATTTGGCTACTAGTCTTTAGTAAACGTTTTATTTAGTAAACAAACTTATGCCAATAGCTGGGTAGTTAAATGATTGACGGGTGGTTAAGAGAATCAGAGTATTTGAGCACTGGAAAAATATTTATCTAAAGATTTTTATTAACTTATTTTATTAGAATAGGCTCGAGCCGTTACGTAGACGAACAGTTGGAGAATGGTTTTATAGAAAGACGACATAAAGGATAGATGTGCTGGTGGTTTTATATAAATACGACATGGAAGATAGATGAACTGGTGGTTGCCTGGATTCAAAAGCCCTACAGTAATCAATTGCGGTGCATTAACGGAATACCGGGCGGCTTGTACTTTGACAAGGCTTAATGCCCCCAAGTAGCTCCGGGACACGACAACCAGCCGGGATCATTTCGAACCCCGGTGATTCAAGAGATTACCGGGAAAGAAAAACTGCTTTCATTCCCCAATGGTAGAATGGCGAGACGCTAACTTCAGCGAAGGGAAGGCATTGCCACAGACGTGAAGGACGAATACTTGAAGCGGATTTTTAAAAGAAATTATATAAAACCTGGAATCTATTAGTCTGTTTCTACGCCACAGGCTGAGATCCTTATCCCAATAAAAACATAGCGAAATTAAACTGACGGTGAAAAACAATAATTAGTTAATTTTACTCTGGGACTCCTAACCCTTCAGGTTGACAGGCGGTAGCGACAGTATCAAATTATACAGGGAGTTATTTCTCAGATCAGACATGACATTAAGATAACACTTTGAAACTATTATATATATATATTTAATATTGAAACTTAGATTGTAATTTTATACCAACTTAACATAGAATAATAAAGTGATTTAACATTTACTAACTCGGAATGTGAAAGAATATTTAATTCAGAACATGAAATTACTTTTAAATTAAATTGATCATTATTACACACTAGTTTACACAGAGTTGGAAAGATTACTATTGGCAATGTTTGTTTATGAAATAAGCAACATAAGAAAATATAAATGCATTCAGTTGAAATATTATTACTATTAATTACAATTTTTATAAATTATTTCTAAAGACTAGAGCGGAGGATTTAAAAGAAAAGAAAATTTACTGACAGGTTAAACAATAGCATTATAAATGATATAAAAACTTACATATGATTCACTTGATTGATAACATTAAGCACGGAAAAAAAAGTTAAAGTTCGTGTAACACAGTTACTCTTCTTTCTTCATCCTGCTTGGCTTGTGACGAAACGTAGGCGCGCATTTTGAAAGTTATTTGCAAGGCATAGTTAATTTTGAGATTGGAAGTTGGAAATTGTGAGTTACGTGAAACATGATCAGACAGCGGCACAAAGATCCATATTGGCGGGGCAGAGACCAGCTCCTGGCACTTAGCCCATCAACATTGTGGCTTACCGGTGAACTTCTTAATAAGATATTTGAATTATTATTAACTGCTGTGTTGTCTCGAGACTACCTCTCTCAAACACGACCAAAGTTAGAATGAAAGTTTTTCTGTAAAATAGCCACTGCTGACCTTTCCGACTTGTTTTTATTTTAGGCTCCGCCTCCTTTCCAGCTTGACCAACAATCAATTATCTGTTTCTAGCAATCTTTTAATTTTATACGCTATTTTTAAATTGACATAGTAATTACATATAAAAAATTCCTTACTAATTTTGAATACAACTTAATTGCTCTGTACATTTGTGCAAATTAGATTTTAATTAAAGACACTGATCAAAGGAATGTGACTTTTGATCAGTATTTTTAAACGACTTTATACAATTCTAAAAACTATAATTTAAACAACTAAGCCCGCACTGAAACTTTAAATTAAATGATACAAACCCACAAACCACGCACACACAAATATTATTTCATGGTTTGTGACATTTATATACGGGATCCTTACATATTTATTTATAAACTATAAAATACATAACTAATTTTTATTATAATTTGAAATAGACAAAACCTCACTGCGGGCGAACAGTAGTTTGAATTACCGTACATAAAAACACCTGAAACGAAGATCGGTTCTCCGATCTGTCTGTTTCAATATATATATATATTTATTATTTACACCCACATACACATGAGAATATTATTATTAAATAAAATATTTTAAAATTAAAATACGTAAGTGTTAATGTGATTTATGTTATAATACTAACCAAAAGAAATATATATATTATTATCTATGTATACACGTGCGTAAAGGCAGGTTTTAATACAGTTAGGTGGTAGGAGATTGGATGTGGGCTGTGAAGCAGGAGGATGTGGGCTGTGAAGCAGGATCTGAGCATCAGATCATCCTCTTCAATATATATATTGTAATGGAACGTAAATATATGTAAACAAACATATGTTGCTGACCATGTTGTGGCATCCAAATGTAATGGAAGGTATGTACTCTAAATGATCTCAAACAAAAATACATATATACTGAGAAAAGAATGCTCAAAACGTTGAATGATAAGTATAATAGATTGGAATATACATATAAAAAAAGATCTTAACAATCTAAGTGAATCCAATTGTTGAAAAAACCAAATATAATAGATTGTATAATTTAAATGAAATATAAAATAATCCCCATTATATTTAAATAAAGATGCCTTCTAACTAGCTATACATGAAATAAATCCAAAATCATACAGAGCAATAATAAGACCTAACATTATAATTTATTCTCAGGGCTAATTTGACTAACTAACTAACTAACTATATATATATATATTAGAAACAAAGGAAATTTTATGGAATCCAATATACACATTACATAAGTAAACTTATGTATATCTAAACATATCAATGAACATTGGCTTGATAAGTGACCTAAAAATGAAATAATAATTGAAATAAGAGATTATTCTCCATTAAGTTGTGAGTTTAATAAACTTCATAATGACTCTGGTACTAAAAAAAATAAGAATAAAATATTAATACTCTTCCAAATAAAATACAAAGGTATTACTTATAAAACAAATAGTACATCCTTTATTTATAATATTAATAAGCCAATCAGCTGATACACATGCACTTTGCAGATGTCACTATATAAATGAATACTCCCACTTTTTAAAACCCAAGATAAAGTCTTTAAGAAAATATAGACTGAATCCACTTATATATTTTCGACTCAACCGTATATATATGGGAAAATCTGAAGTGTTTGAAATGAAGAGCGTGAAGTTATTAATTGATCACTTTAAATTACTTTTTTTACATCGTAAATGAATGACGCCAATGAAATTTCTAGAATTTATAATATGTCATTCTTATAATTAAACTTAAGTAAACAAGATATTATTTTTATATAACACGATGTTTTTGTATATAATCCATGATATTAATAAGCCAATAAGCTGATACCCATGCACTTTACAAATGTCACTATACAAATGACTACTTTCACTTTTTCAAACCCAAGATAAAGTCTTTAAGAAAATATAGAATGAATCCACCTATATTTTTGACCCAACCGTATATGTATGGGCAAATCTGAAGTGTTTGAAATGAAGAGCGTGAAGTTATTAATTGATCACTTTAAATTACTTTTTTTACATTGTAAATAAATGATGCCAATGAAAATTCTAGAATTTATGATAGGCCATTCTTATAATTAAACATATGTAAACAAGATATTTATTTTTTTATATAGTGCGATGTTTTTGTGTATAATCTATAATATTAATTAGCCAATAAGCTGATACACATGCGCTTTGCAGATATCTTGTTTACATATGTTTAATTATAAGAATGACGTATCATAAATTCTAGAAATTTCATTGGCGTCATTCATTTACGATGTAAAAAAAAAGTAATTTAACGTGATCAATTAATAACTTCATGCTCTTCATTTCAAACACTTCAGATTTGCCCATACATATACCATTGGGTCGAAAATATAGGTGGATTCATTCTATATTTTCTTAAAGACTTTATCTTGGGTTTGAAAAAGTGGGAGTATTCATTTATATCGTGACATCTGCAAAGTGCATGTGTATCAACTTATTGGCTTATTAATATTATAGATTATAAACAAAAATATCATGCTATATAAAAAATATCTTGTTTACATATGTTTAATTATAAGAATGACGTATCGTAAATTCTAGAAATTTCATTGGCGTCATTCATTTATGATGTAAAAAAGTAATTTAAAGTGATCAATTAGAAACTTCACACTCTTCCTTTCAGATTTTCCCATACATACACTGTTGGGTTGAAAATATAGGTGGATTCATTCTATATTTTTTTAAAGACTTTATCTTGGGTTTGAAAAAGTGGGAGTATTCATTTATATAGTGACATCTGCAAAGCGCATGTGTATCAGCTTATTGGCTTATTAATATTATAGATTATAAACAAAAACATTGCACTATATAAAAAAATAAATATATTGTTTACATATGTTTAATTATAAGAATGACGTATCGTAAATTCTAGAAATTTCATTGGCGTCATTCATTTACGATGTAAAACAAGTAATTTAAAGTGATCAATTAATAACTTCATGCTCTTCATTTCAAACACTTCAGATTTTGCCATACATATACAGTTGGGTTGAAAATATAAGTGGATTCATTCTATATTTTCTTAAAGACTTTATCTTGGGTTTGAAAAAGTGGGAGTATTCATTTATATAGTGACATCTGCAAAGCGCATGTGTATCAGCTTATTGGCTTAATAATATTATAGATTATAAACAAAAACATTGCACTATATAAAAAAATAAATATCCTTTATTTCTATATTATGGTTTGATTTTTAAGTAGTATCACTGTTTTAAATAGTTCTTTAAATACAAACCCAAATAATAAAAAAATACCTATATACTTGCAATAAGTATATACTAAATATACAAAGACATATTTGTGCTCAACAAGCATACACTAATATAAATACAAATCAATATTTATATTTTCCAAATATTTAAATTAAAAAAAAAAAAACTAAAAGTATATTATATACAGCAAATATATGAATTGTTGTTTATGTTTGCATAAGAGTTACTATATAAAGGGAAAATGAAAATAGATAAATAAAGAAGTGAATAATTGAGTGGTAAAATATTGTAAATTAATAAAATAGATAATGGATATGCTCTCAAAGCTAGGTTAATCGATTAAGTAGCATTACATCAAAAGAAATCATCAAAATTTACTCCACTATAATATAAATGATTTATATATATATATATATATTATATCCACTTTTGGACTATACTTATTTCCACAAGCATTGAATATTTTATTATTTACGAATAGGCTCACTCAGGCCTATAAATATAACATATCTTTGATGACTCAGTCACTTAGTGCTAATTTATAACTTAATATGAATTTGGAACTTATTTCACCTCATTTTGTTATTTGTTATCTTATATATGTACACACATAAAAATATACAAATATAATGACGACTTCTAACTGATAGATAACCTTCAATAAATCAACTCAATCCCCAATAACACATCCAATTATCTAATAAATAAATAAAGAAATAGTATTAAAAAAAATTAAGTTATATAAATAATAGTTTTGATGATAAAATTTGCAAATATAAATTTCACTTATATATATATATATATATATATATATATATATATATATATATATATATATATATATATATATATATATATATATATATATATATATATATATATAAGACATTTTACGAGTTCATCCATGTTAAAATATTTTAAATATTGATATACTGACGTTTCGATTTGGTAACACAAGTCATCAACTGAATGATAAAAAGTAGAAAGATGGTTGTAGAGGCACTACAATCACTGATTTGAAAAAACGTTAAAGTTCCACCAATAGCAAAATTGTTAAATTAAGAATGTTTTTTAAAAAAAATCTTTCCAAATAGGAGGAAGTTTGCTTGTATCATCTGGCTTATTGATACAATCTGGCCTTTTAAGTATCTCAATGGCTTCTCTAATTTTGCACTGGTATAGATTATCACATCTGGATATGATCCTGGTACTAGAAAAATAATTTTATGTCCTGAACCCATAGTATGGAGTGAGAGTGCAGATGATGATGCATATTGTTTAATTGCATTAGCATGCTCATCTCTCCTAACACAGATGCGATGATTACTCATACCTATGTAAGAAGCCTTACAATTTTCACATGAGATTTGATACACACCATGAGATTCAAGAGGGATTGAATCCTTATGATTGGTTATTATATTTCTGATCTTTTGATGAATAGAAAATGCTGTATTTATATTATAGCGTTTTAATACATGTCCAATACTGTCTGTAGTTCCTTTTCCATATGGAACACAAATCCTAATAGCTGATTTATCATCTTTTTGTTTTCTATTTTGTCCATTTTGGGCTTGAAATAAGGTTTTTTTAATAAATTTATAATTATAACTATTTGCTAATAAAACACTATTAATATTTTTTTTTTCAGATGTGACATCTGAAAAATTAATTGCTCTATATAAAAGAGTTTGGCTACAGAAACTATATGAGTTGGGTGATGATGAGAATGTAAATGTAAATATCTGTCCATGTGTGTATTCTTTTTGTAAATCGAAAAAGATAAACTATTTGGTGTTCTGATGACTAGAACTTCAAGAAAAGGGAGTTTTCCATCAGATTCTGTCTCCATTGTAAATTTAATATGAGGATGCATATTATTTAAATGTAAGAAAAAATCATTTAATTTATTTTTTCCATGTTGCCATATGACAAAAATGCCATCCATGTATCTGAGCGAAATGAGAGGTTTTAAAGATGATGATTCTAACGTACAAGTTTCTATATTTTCCATGAATAAATCAGCTCTTACTCCTGAGATAGGTGAGCCCATAGGAGTACCAAAAATTTGTCTGAAATGCTGTCCATTGTATTCAAATATCATGTGAAAATTATAAGGATTCTTACATAGGTATGACTAATTGTCATATCAGTGTTAGGAGAGATGAGCATGCTAATGCAGTTAAACAACATTCATCATCATCAGCACTCTCACTCCATACTATGGATTCAGGTCATAAAATTAATTTTTCTAGTACCAGAATCATATCCAGATGTGATAATCTATACCGGTGCAAAATTAGAGAAGTCATTGAGATACTTAAAAGGCCAAATTGTATCAATAAGCGAGATGATAAAAGGAAACTTTTTCCTATTTGGAAAGATTTTTTTTTAAAAAAACATTCTTAATTTAACATTTTTGCTATTGGTGGAACTTTAACATTTTTTCAAATCAGTGATTGGGGTGCCTCTACAACTGTCTTTCTACTTTTTATCACTCAGTTGATGATTGTGTTACCAAGTCGAAATGTCAGTATATCAATATTTAAAATATTTTAACATGGGTGAACCCGCAAAATATGTCTTTTATATATGCAACCCGTGAAAATATTCGTATCAACATATATATATATATATATAATAACCCATATGCGACCCAAACATATAGCTTTACTTAAAAATTTCTAATACTTAAGTGTTAATTTTGACATTTGTCAAACATTTGTTTTCTTTTTTTTAAAAAAATGAAGACGCTTAAATCGAACAGAATTATGCTTACAAAAACGTATCATTTTTCTAATTAAAAAAAAAAGAATATCGATCTCAAAAATATATATAAACATATTTTTTACATTAATAAAGTTATTTACTATCTTTTTCAAAGTTCAACTTGTTCCATTGTTTTATTCCTTCATATTTTTTTAATATTTGAATGCATTCTAGTTAAAGTGAAAAAACTAGTTAGAGAATATTGTCAATTTTTAGACACATGTATATTTTTATCTTTCTAAAATTTCTTTCCTTGAATAATAAATAATTGAAATGTTGAATCCAATATATTAATCCTAGTTGTTTCCACATTGCTTTTAAATTTACCAGTGTAGATTTTTTTAGAAGCTATCATACATTTCAACATGATGGAATTTATATGTTGAGGCATTGCATAATTTTTTTTAATTGCTAGGATAAAGTCAAGAAGATCGCAGCACTTGAACTGTGATAATGTTATTATTTACCCTTCCATTATTAGGGTGTTTACATTCAGTAGATTATATATTATTCTCAAGAATGACGATTCAGAAGAAACAAAGTAGAACTAATTTTCTTCTTCAGTTTCATTTTAATAACTATCTTAATTTTGATGGCTTCTTTTTTCTGATGTTAATGTTGTTTTCCACATGTCACAGAACGTCCAGTTTTGAAAACCATAGTTGCATATACTTTTTTTAAACAATTAACATTCAAAAAATAACAAATCAATCATATAAAAATATTAAATTGAAAATCTATTTGATAGCTTTAAGTATATATATATACATTGCATTTTTTTAATAATCACTACCAATAAAATAATCTTTTTTATAATCAACAATTTATATGTCTCTATTTATTTATAATAATTAAAACATGTCACTATTACTATTAAAAATCTCACCATTAAGAATAATAACATTAATAACAATTAAATGTTCACAGCGATGTACCATCAACAAATAAATAAAATAATAAATCCAAACAACAATAACTATAGTTAATAACCATAAACACTAATAATACTCCATATATAAACATCAAACCAAAGAGATTTTTTTTAATAACAACAAATGATTTTTTAAAATAAAGGTAGATTTATCAATCTTTTACAATACCCCTAATCCACATAAAAATGTTTTTGCAAATAACTAATTAATTATGAGATATTAAAAAACTTCTCAAATTTGTAATCTTTCTGAGGACTAACATGGTTTGAAGAATATTACTTTTCTTAATAATAACTGTATTCATTTGTTCCTATCTATCTTTCAGATCATCTAGATCTTTGTCCAAGTTTTCTTTAAATAAAAAATATTCAAAAGTGCCTTTTAATTCTTCTTGGAAAGAATTTCCAGTTTCTTGAACTCTGTGAAGAAGTTTGCTTTGATTTACAAGATTTTTATATAACATTTTGGTATAATTCAATTACTTTTGAATAATTTTGTGAACAGCATCTAAAGATTTTGCTATGATCTTTAGATTCTGCCTCTATATCCTTTACGTAAATACTAACTTGATCATAAGCACTAACATAATTCTTAACTTTTTCAATAACAGTTGCTATTTTATCAGATAATCTATTACCTTTTATTTGAATATTGTGATAAACATCATTGGCTTGAGTAAGTCTTTGTTTTACTTCACTTGTTCTATGTTCAATTGAAAACAATTCTTTGGGCAATTCTGAATAGTATTCATTCAAATTTTCTAAATAATGCTTAAAAAATTGCAAATCAGATTGATGTGATACAACTTCAACATTAAGAACTTCTGAAAATCATTTTGTTTAAACCCATTAATATTACCATGTTCTATATTAATTCTTTTGAGTTTGATTTTAGGTTTACTCAAATCTCTTTACTTAGCTATATTTTCTCAAAGAAAATCTTTACCAATCACATCATCACTTATTATTTTAAGTTTAATTTTGGTTTTGCCCATTTCTCTTATAAAATCTATACTCCCTTTAAGATAATCTATCTTAATCACTTCCTTATTTATCTTTTTAAATTTCACTTTAATTTTCCTCATATTTATATTATGATTAAAGATTTCTTTAAGAAATTCCATTTTAATTTTATTTTGGCTTCTCTCTACTTCATGTTCTCTCCATTGTTTCTGTAAATTTGATATACATTCACATTTCTCCAACACAAGAGTTTTTATTTGTTCAACTTTTACACCTATCTCTGAAACATCTTTTCATACTTCTATCTCATAATTTTTATAGGCTTCAATTCCACTATTACTCATATATTCTGAAAAAGGTCTTAAATTTCCTTGAATTTCATAAATTTAACTTTATAAATTCTAACACCCCCGCTTCTTTCTTTTTTAGTCTCTAAACTATTAATAATAATTTGGAAAATATTTTTAACAGATAAATTATCAACTATGATTGTTTCTGATTTAATATACCTTTACTAAATAGACACCAAAATAAAATAATCTCTATTATAAGACTTTATGAATGAATGTGATTCGTGTACTAAGTAATTTACTTAAACCTACTGTAACTTCTATTTTTATTTGAACTTAGCACCCTATACATAGCTTATATATTATCATAAAACATTTTATGAAGAAAATTTTAATAAACACTATCATAAATAACTCTGCTTAAAATTAACAAAGCTTTGGTCAAAATCAAAGGGCTACAATATATTATAACATTTGGGGGAAATTGGAGTCTTACTGTATCTGCCATACAGGGCAACACCAGGCATTGGAACTTGGAAGTTTATATAGTAGATAGATACATATTGTTAGAACTAAAATTTACATATATATTTTATTACGACTGTCAGCCCTAGTCACTAGTTCATGGAGCAGCAGAGATAATATTTACTTTATTTTAAAGAAATCAAGATAAAAAATAAAATAAGCCACTGCCAAATTAAAAATATGCAGAAATATTTATTTTGCATATACACCTAGATCTTATTTTATGTGGTAGATATGTTTCTCAGAAAATGCACACAAAAGAAATTGCACAAAAATAGACTTAACTTACCTTGAAAAATGGGTAATACATACTGTAATTTTCCAAAAATCACATAAAAGCAAAGCAACAATGTATAATTACTTTTAAATTTGCATAAAAAAAAATAAGAAAATAAAATATGACTAATAAAAAATTTCAAATTTAAAAAAAAAATTGATAAAAGACAAACTTTTTTTATTAACTACAGTATTTAATTTTATTAAAAACAATATATTTTTATGCATAATTTACATTCTTTTTCAATCATGTACAGTAATTTAATTATTATCATTACTTGAGACATCAGATTCATCATGATGTGATGTAATGTGAAGTACTGTAGCTTCTCCTTAAACGGAGTCAAGAGGAAATCAACAGTGATTGGAAAATGTTTTCATTTTTCAATCACTGTTGATCTTTTCCATTTTGCTAAGCGATCTAAAATTGAAATTTTTGTTTCCAAAGAAATTCATTTTGTTGGGTGTTTTTTTCTCTCCATTAGAGTAAACTAAAAGTTTAAAATAAAAATAAGAACTTAGACTTATGATAATAAAAAGAAACCAACTCACCACTTTTGGGCAAAATTTAATTAAAACTAACAATTAAAAATTAAATACTTATTTTTGTCTTTAATTTTTTAATTTTCAATTCCATTTAAAAATCAAATTTCATCATTTCACATCACCTCATTATGTAATTTTTAAATTGTTAATAACAATTAAAAATCAGATTTAATTGTGCCCATTGCTGTTCCTTACCTTTTAAAAATAAACTTGTGGACACTAATTGATTAATTGATTACGTACTCATTTTATGAAAAGCAAAAATTGAACGTGATTTGAAATGCAAAAACAACAACATACATCGTATAGGCATCTATAATGTTTGAACAGATTTACATTATAATCTTGTAAAATTTGCGGACACTAAATGATTAATTAATTTTGTACTCTTTTTATAAAAAGCAAAAATAGAATGTGATTTAAAATGCAAAAACAACAACAAACATAGTATTTTTCAACTATAACGTTTGAACAGATTTACATTAGGGTCTTGTAAAATTTAACATGTGTGTATATATATATATATATATATATATATATATATATATATAATGGGGAATTTCTGATTTTAAGTGAATTATGAACTTTTTTATTACATAAAATCTATTACAGTACTATTATAAAGTGCTGAAAATATTAAAATTATTAGATGGAAGTTGAACTTCGATAATGCACTATTACTTTAAATATGATGTGAGTGCATGAAATTTATAATATTTAAAGTAATAGCACATTATCGGAGCTCAACTTCTGATCTAATAATTTTTATCACATAGAAGAAAAATGCATACAAAGATATTAAGAAGAATCATGAATCACATAACTTCAAAATCGCATTAAATAAATCTGCATAAAACAAGACCCGGGTGAATATAAAAGATAGAATTATTTTATTCTAACTTTTACTTTGGAATTTAATTTACATTTTTACTTTTTCTTTTATAAGTTCACACAGATGAATTTATTAATATTTTATTAAAGTGTTGAGTATGGATAGACTATATAGATTGCATATAAAAAAGAAAATATTCTATCTTTTATTTAACCTTAGGTCAAAAGTTTGCATTCAAACTAACACCAATCTATCTGATATATCAATGTATTCAATGCAGCATAAATACGACAGCACAATACCATATTATCAGGAATCCACATCTAAACAGCATGGTTATATAGAAGAAATTGTCCCTCAGCCAGTATAGGAATGTTACATCTGTCTGGTGAAAAGAACAATAAAAAAGAAATTCCATAGGAAAGGATTGCGGTCCTTTTGGCCATCTTACTATCCCTTTCCATAGGCTAAAGGGGTGATCCAAAAAGCAGGGAATACCATCTGCTTCTGATGGTCAGTGAGAAATGAGACTTATTTTGCCTAAGTGCAGCGTATAATATGATCCTGGATGTAGCGGATATTCATGCTACATTTACTAATTACACCAATACATCCAATCCATTGACCTACGAAACAAGTAACCTAAGATTTACCCTCCTTTAAACTCACATAACTTTACAAATCTATGCTGCCATTCATGCTCAATTTAAATTTAACATTTATTAAAAGTTTTAGCTTAATCTGAAAAAAACATAATAAACACTTAAAAGAACGAAAAAAAAAAATGAATTGAAAAAATACATTTAATAACACTAATTATTAATAAATAATTTACATTGGACAGATAGGATATTCTATTTCTATTAAATACTGAAAATGTTTTGGAATTAAAGTTCTTACAGTCTGAAACAATGGAATATTTTAGAATTAATGTTCATTAGTTATATATATATATATATATATATATATAACTAATGAACATTATATATATATATATATATATATATATATATATATATATATCATAATATTATTACTATTTGCGGGATATTTCGTGTAGTGAAAAAGCTAAATGCTGACATTTCAGTACAATATCAAGTACCTTCCTAGAGGATGCTCTGAGGAAGGTACTTGATATTGTACTGAAACATCAGCATTTAGCCTTTTCACTACAGGAATATCCTGCAAATAATAATAATAATATGACATCTTTTATCCATGAAAATATTAGAATTAAATATATATATATATATATATATATATATATATATATATATATATATATATATATATACAGTTCTTATGGATTTAAAAAGTTTATCCTTAACAGTTGCTTGAAGTTTGGGATCCAGCATTGAATCCCCCCCGATGTCCTGGAGATAATGATATGCTGTTGGCCATTTTATTGATTCATCCAGTGGTCCTTTACTTTAGCTGGTATTTTATTTCTGGGCTCTGATGTCCTGTGGTCCACAATATAGGAAAATGATTGGTAATTTCTCTTTCACTTTTATTAGAAAACTGAAGGGATTGAAGAGTTCATCTTTTCAATCCCTTCTTTTTCAACTCTCTCACACTAACACATATAGCACACCTCTTCTTTCACATCTCTTTTCTATAATTACTTCCAAATTTTTTCTTTTATATTAAACTTTTGCATCGAGTGAACATTACGTCATGATGATGAGTTTCCTTTCATTGATGTCCATTTCCTGAGGGATTTCTTTTATTGGATATGCTGTTCCTATTGTTTATTCTCTTCTATCTGACCTTTAATTATACATTTTGAGATGCTCAAGGGCTAGTTTACTTTAACTAATTGAAAATAATCATTTCCATTTTACATAATAGCATTAATTAAATTATTGTACATTCTTTTTATCTTTAAATTTTTTAAGTTTTTTTTTTTTTTTTTAAATTTAGTTTTAAAATACCTTTTCTTTTTCTATAGTTTTCTTTAAATATTTTTATTCTTTTCATCTGTGCAATTTTATTTATATACATATGAGTTTAGACTATTTTTAATTTTCAATTTTTAATTCTTAAAATTTTTTTTATTTGCGAACATTTATTTTTAATTTTATTTATTAGAATGTGACAGCAGGTGTGCCCATTACAATATATATATATATATATATATATATTATTTAAAATATAAAATTATTATTATTATTATTATTATTGTTGTTGTTATTATTATTATTATTATTATTATCATCATCATCATCACATTTTTGTTTAATTTAATTAAAATATGAACTTATTTATTAATTAAAACTGACTGTATTCCTTTTAAGATTATATCACTTATGAAAAGTCTTGGGCCACATGATTATAATTGCTAATTCAGATATTTTATTTTACTCTGATATACTCAAAACAACATTTAGATATACTTTAATCTTAATTATAGTAAACTTTACCCCTAATGTTAAAAAGATATCAATCTATTGAAAAACATTAGTTTATTTATTTACCAAATGTAATTTTGATTCAATAAAATGCCCATTTGGTTCTAAATTATATTTTAATTGATAGTTTAGTCTCATTAATTTTCATAATTGTATTTTCGATTCAGAGTTACAATTATAAAGTAGTTCTCTATTATATATTTACAGATGTGTTAGCATGATGCACCTATTTGGGTAGTTAAAATTTTGGCTTGTCAAATAATATATCAAGGCTATATTCTTTAAGCGAGATTTCTTTCATGCTGTTAATAATAATAATAATAATAATAATAATAATAATAATAATAATAATAATAATAATAATAATAATAATAATAATAATAATAATAATAATAATAATAATAATAATAATAATAATAATAATAATAATAATAATAATAATAATAATAATAATAATAATAATAATAATAATAATAATAATAATAATAATAATAATATAATAATAATAGATAGCACCAGAGGTCGCCTCTAGCATACCACTCATTCAGATCATGCTCCTCAATTTATTAAAATATCATAAAATAAACTGATTACAGGTAAGAGTTTTATATCTCTAATAACTATAAACTAGAAAACTAATAGATTAATTAAAAAAAGAAGAGAAATATAAAAAGGCAACACAGATTGATTGCAAAATGGACTTAGATGTCCAAAATCCAGCCATGATGTCTGTCAGCTCAGACATGTTTAAAAGTTCTTATGCACAAGTTGCAAAATTACCATCAACGGTTATAAAAAAAAATGAAAATAATACGCAATTGTTTTTCTCAAGGAAAACACAGCTAGCACCTAGATTTCACCGTTCTACAGCAGGAGATCTGATGAAACTAGATATTACCCCAAAAACTACTGAAACCTATGTTAACACAATAAAAGAGCCTTGGTCTAATGATAGCCTTAATAAAATATCTGAAGTGTTTAACCAGATGATTCCTAGGGAACTCTTCAATTCATTTAAACGTTTTTTCACTGAACGCTACATTGTCATAGCAATTCCAGATAGAAACTGTTCACTATATAGATTCCCTAAGGAGCTTTTATTTGAAGAGATAAATAATAAAAAACTATGGAATTTGATAGTTCACGTGGGAGATCATCCGAATCCACGTTATCTGGCTATTGAATTTGTAAATGAAGAAAGCAAAGAATTGTTCCAACAAGAAATGAAAACTCTGGGGCAATACACATTAGTTGTAGTCAATCCCAACAGAGAAAACTTTATTACTGGTTTAATTAAAAAAACTTACCTAGGTTACACAGAAACAGATTTCATTAAACTTATGAAACCATTCGGGAAGGTGATAGATTTTCAGCCTTTACAGATTAAAAATACACCCATCCCAATATTTAGTTATAATTATAGATTTGAAGTAAAACTGGAAAAGAACCTTAATCCCAAAAATATTCCAACACAAGTTGCAGATGAAAAAGTGACATTATTTCTTGTTATAAACAGTCTAAAACAAGCAATGCTTTCATTGCAAAGAACGCGGTCATCTTATTAGTAACTGTCCGGCTTTATATTGTAATATGAGTGCATCCCCCTTATGTCAATGCCCAAACGAAGACTTTCATAGTAATCAAAAAGTGACTATAGATGAAAATGTGCAATCGACAGACCATAATATTGAGGAAAAATGATATTAACATTAACAATAGTGGAAAGGTGATTCTATCTACTACTGGGTCCAATAGCATTGAAGTTTCCTCCTCTCCTAATCTGGAAATCTCACTCCCTCTTAATAAAACATCTCTCGAAATAATGAAATCGCTTGCAGTGTTGCTGCCCCTACAAATTCTAGAAACTCTTCAAATCACTAGAAAACCAGGTCGGCCACCTAAAAAAAAATCATGTAATAATCCCAAGAAACTCATGGCTCTAGAATGTGAAAGTAGTGATAATGATTCTCCTCCTCCAGTCTCTAAAAAAAGCTAACATCATGCAAAGTTACAATGCCTATCTAATTGCCACATACTCATCAGAAAATAGTCCAATGGAAGAGGAAACTGATAGTATTACAAACATAAATAAAGTTTCACTTGAAAACCCATTCACAGACAGGAAAATGAGATCCAATGATATTTCTCTCAAATCTACAGACAATAATTGAACAATGCATATTTATTGATCCATTAAAATATACTACAGATTCCCTTATTAAAATATTTAACTTTATTTTAGAATAAAACTTTCCTATGCTAGGCTTAGATTCTGATATATACGCACACACACATACAAATAATGGATATTAAAATAGGAGTTTTTAATATTAGAGGATTAAACTCCCCACAAAAAATTGACCTCCTTGCTAAATGGTAGGACAGTGTTAAACCGCAGATAATGGGCATTATTGAAACAAAAATCTACAGTGGCTCATTAATCAACCCTACAGACAAGCTAAATTCCAAGGTCTTTACAGCCTTCTTAAACACATCTGACACTCCATCAGTGGGTACAGGCATTATCATTGATAAAGCCTGCCAATTTAGTTCTTTCAAAATCCTACATATTGATGCACACTTGCTGATAATTACATTCACTCATAAAGCCATTACCTTAAACATAGCAATTGTTTATATCCCCTCAGGTCCCACTATTATAAATAGAATTATACAAACACTTAACTCTAGGTTCATAAATACTATGTATCCGACAATTATTTTGGGAGATTTCAACATGACATATCAGACCTTCACTGGCAAATGGTTACATCAAATGTCCTTTCCGATGATGAGTGGAAGAGGCTTTCTTCCGGAGAAGGCCGTGTCATTTTACAATGGTAGACATTCATCACTTATAGATCTGGTTTTCTATTCGCCATCATTACATAACATGATATGCATTCAATTAAAGAATTCCCCCCTCTCTGATCATGCAGCTGTTTTAGTGTCACTGGAAATTAATTTTGATAATAGAACAACAATTAATACAGGAAGAACCATCAGAGTTCTACTACCATCACGCACACCAGAATATCTTTTTTCAGAAGTATACATATATCTACACAAGTTGAAGAATATTACAATGGATCCAGTCCAAGCATGGTGTGCTTTTACTAACCTGATTTCATTTAATATTGATCATCTTACCAGGACAACAACATCCCCAACAAAACTACTAAAGCTTATGGATGATACTATAAAAAAATTATTGGCACTTCTCAATCAAATCTCGATCGTCCCTGTGTGATGGCTTTAAAGAAGACATATCAAGAGTTAACAAACCAGCTTAAAGAATATATCTCCATTAAAAAGAAAAGGTTATATTTAAATAAGCCACACATGTATACCAAAAACTTCATTAGATGGGTGCTAGGCCACCCCTCCCAGGTGCGAGCCCCAGCAGCTATTAAAGTTCAAACTGAAATTGTCTATGGATATTTTATGTTGGAGTGGCTTTACATATTGTATAAAGAAAAATTCCAGAAAGCATCCTCTCCAAGTCTAACGGCCTTTTCACAAGATAGATCAGAAAATGAATTTAAATTTTTTTTAAAAGATTTCATTAAAAAAATAGAAGCGATGCCAGATTCATGTCATACTGGCATAGATGGAATTCCCAAGTTTGTATACAAACATATTGATAAAGTCACTGCACAATATATACTTAACCTAGTCTCCTACCTCACTAAAGGCATCTATAAAATACAGGGCTTAAATCAAACTATGCTTGTGCCATTTATGAAAAAGAAACAATTAATCTCAAACACCACTAACCTACGTCCAATTTCAATGTGCTCCTATGGCATATAGATAATAGAATCAGTGATAAAAGATAAAATAGAGCCATTCATTTTGCCAAACCTATCAAAAATGCAATTTGCCAAAAAAAAATCCTCAACAGGACAGGCAGCCTTTCTATTCAAGTCAACTATAGAAACTGTTAGAGATAATAAAAAATACAGTCCAGTTGTTATTCAACTAGATATTGAAGCCACTTTTGACATGCTTTCCATCAGTACTCTTCTTAAAACTCTGCAAAAATACTCAGTTCTGAACGCATATCTAAACTTGCTTGCTAACTTGCTTTTAAACCGTGAGATTTATGTTTCCCTAAATGGGAAAACTTCACCACCAATAGTGACACATCAGTCCATTCCTCAGGGCTCACCTTTCAGTGCCTTACTGTTCACTGCCAATAGCAACCCTCTTATAAAAATAATAGAAAATGAATTTTCAGGAATCTACGTGCCCACCATCAATGACAACATCTCATGTATCGCATAAATGGATGATATAGCAATATTTCTATCATCTCAAAAACAAATTCCCAAACTTCTTAAGATACTCAATAATTTTACAAAAGAATACAAGCTAACATTCAATATGGAGAAATCGTGTGCATGGCAGATCTTCACCTGTAATAGCATTAATAAAGTTTTCAAAGGTAGACCAAGTGCATTTCTTGGGTTCAACTTTTATTTATGACATTCACCTATGAGATCGCTCATACAGAAAAATTTGATAGATAAAGTGGAAAAGACTGTCAATTCACTCTCCAAAGCCTACCTCTCTCTATATACAAAAATG
Organism: Epiperipatus broadwayi; assembly: GCA_028023455.1. Lineage (NCBI taxonomy): Eukaryota > Metazoa > Onychophora > Udeonychophora > Euonychophora > Peripatidae > Epiperipatus > Epiperipatus broadwayi. Next base: position 35,462 of record JAQFVV010000288.1, on the reverse strand, counting down.
GCCTTGCTTAACATGCTAGTGATTACAAAAATCTCTTATTTTACTCCAACAATCATTTATACCTAGGCATTTACAAATAAAATAGACTCCTTATGCAGAAAATTATTCTGGGGAAAAAAGATTATTTCAATATCAATAAAACGCCTAAGAAAACCCCTTTCACAAAATGGCCTTGACCTTCACTCAATACATGTCTTCAGGATACAAAAAACATTGAACATAATATCTACATGTGCACAAAAATTCCCATATTTAGAAATTGCTGCCAAGATTACCCCTACAGATAGACCACCTCCTCTCCAAGGGTATCTGAACACACTACTTACACCATTATTAACAATTCACAGTCTTAACTTTAAACCACCACAAGCCAAATATAAATATTGGGAAGTTTATCAACTTCTACATCCAAATCAAGATGATGTACAAACTTCACTTCATATTAATAATAAACAATTATGTCACAAATTCAAACTATGGTCACTTGAACCAAAATATTTTGACTTTCTCCTAAAGATAAATCTAGACTCGCTACCTACACAACACTTTTTGAAATATCAAAGAAACTATAAAGATATAGATGCTATTTGTAATCTTTGCCATAGGGACTCGGAGACACAAACCCACCTTTTTTTCTCATGCTCAAGTCTAGAAAACATTCGTGAAATTATTAGCACTTCACTCAAGGATAAAAAAATAAATATGAAAACCCTTTTTGACTCTTTTAAAAGGGGTATCTTTGCTGACATAAGAATCTGCACATTTTTACTCTATGCTCTATGATGTACAAGGTGTAATTTCATATACAATTATAATCCCAGAAGACATTCAAACATGTTCAGAAATAAGCTGCAAACCATATGTGAAAGAGACATGAAGGTTACAGATCAATCTAAGTACATTGACACCTGGAATATACAAGAACTTATATAAAACCACTAACAAAAAAAAACTGTATCTAACATGGGTCCTTGTGCCAGTTCTAAAGCCAACTGACACAAACTAGATGCATTCCTGCTTTAATTTAATTGAAGTATATCTAATTGAATGTTATCATATGATTGAGTGATCATCATTGATTTTGTTGAACTTTATTTTTTTTCTTAGAGACTTCTAGTTTGATAACGCATACAGTTACTGATCAAATCATTGTACATATGCAGTTTTGTGAAACTAATTTATATATAAGAACTATGTGTCAAATGGAACTTGTATAACCTTTTAGAATATTAATAAAGTTTATCCTTTGAAACATAATAATAATAATAATAATAATAATAATAATAATAATAATAATAATAATAATAATAACAAAAACAACAACAACAACAACAATAATAATAATAATAATAATAATAATAATAATAATAATAATAATAATAATAATAATAATAATAATAATAATAATAATAATAATAATAATAATAATAATAATAATAATAATAATAATAATAATAATAATAATAATAATAATAATAGTCTTGTATTGGTGGTAGAGAAGTCAGCATGACTTTCTTGCACTTGCAGGCATTTGCCTGGGTTGTGGGTTCATGTCCTGGCTGATGCTATGACACTTAAAATAATAATAATAATAATAATAATAATAATAATAATAATAATAATAATAATAATAATAATAATAATAATAATAATAATAATAATAATAATAATAATAATAATAATAATAATAATAATAATAATAATAATAATAATAATAATAATAATAATAATAATAATAATAATAATAATAATAATATAAAATAACTTTCTTTATTTAAAAGGGAAGTGTGGGTGGAATAATATAGCTATGCAGTATTTCAAATCTTTAATATATATAAATTTATGTAAATCGTTATTATTGCTATAGAAATAATATTATTATAATTTTTACTGTTCTAGATTTGTTATGCTGGAAAATATTACTTTCTCAATGTTAAACCAATCTACTTTTATTCAAAATCAACTTTATTTATTTGATTATTTCGATCTTAGTGTTTCTTTTATATCGTTAATTTTAGTAATTTTTGGCAATTCAAATATTTTGATCTCCTTAGTGGTTTTTCCCAAATTAAGAACTGTGCCACATATTTTTATAGGTAATTTAGCATTAACTGACATTGTGACAGGTGGAGTTGGATCATCATGCTTTATTTATCATGTAACATTAAAAATACATGATATGGATTAAGGTTGTGATATAATTTTTTCGATATGGATTACAAGTACTGTGGTGATGTTTTTTACATTCTCTCAAATAGCATTAAATCGATATGTCATTCTTTGTTATTCTCCTGAAACTTATAAGCGCATTTATACTAAAATATATATATTTGTGATAATTTTAATTTTGTGGACAGTATCCTTAACTATTTCAACTTTTATGTTATTTTCTAGATTTTTTAGCTTCGAATACAATTTTTTTATAAGGGAATGTTATATAATTTTTAATAAAAACGGTACAATATTTTTGTTTTCTCTTGCAATTTGGTTGTACATTGTTAATATTCCTACTATGAGTTTTAGTTACTATAAAATTTATAAAGTTATAAAAAATTCTCAGCTTAGCTTGAAAAACATGACTACTTCTACAACAGTTAATAAAAGATTTACAGACAATATTCGACTAACAAAAATTATGTTTCTTATTTTTATATGTTTTGTAATATGTTATATGCCAATTCTGCTTGTAATGGTTTTTAACAATATATACCCTTTACCTTTTACACTTACAAGAACATCTATGCTGATTACGAATTGTCACCCAATTATTAATCCAGTTATTTGTTTTTTCACCAATAAAATGTTTCGCAATGCCTTTTATAAAATTATTACTTGTCACTACACAAGTTTAAATTAAATTTTAAAAATCTGATAATTTTGGTTTGTTCATACCAGTATTATTGCTACATATAAATGACACCTGATTTTTAATCTTGCAACATTCATAATTACATTTCTAACTTATTATGAAATCAATATAAATTATCCAATTATTTTACTAGTAGTTGACTAAATATAATCAAACCAGGTTTTTGAAAGAAATATTCAAGTAATTCCACAGATGTTTTCTCAACCCTGGTGTTCATCACAGGATGGCATTGATGCTAATCAAAAACATATACATATAACGATTCTGGGGCCAGACCTAAATGATCGATTTGATCTAAAAAGATATGATTTCTTAGATTTGTAATAAAATATTATACTAACTATTACTATTATATGATGTTAGTTTTTTCATTTTTGTAAATGTTTATTAATCTTATCTTGTTTTTGAGTTTGTGTGTGTGTGTGTCTTTTTAAAGTTACGGTGTTTTTCTTACTTTTTTATTTTTTGAATTTATGTGTGTCTTTTTAAAGGTATGGCCTTTTTTTTGCAAGAGTAAATCAATATTTTTATTCAAAAGCAAGACGTAATAAGTAAATGTTTATTAATCTTATCTTGTTTTTGAATTTGTGTGTGTGTCTTTAAAGTTACGGTACTTTTTTTTGCAAGAGTAAATCAATCACTTGATTCAAAAGCAAGATGTAATAAGTCAATGTTTATTAATCTTAGATTGTTTTCTAGTTTGTGTGTGTGTCTTTAAAGATTCAGGGCTTTTTCTCATTTTTTTTTGGATTTTATGTGTGTCTTTTTTTAAAGTTACGTTATATTTGATCAAGAGTAAAAATCAATTATTTTTATTTAAAAAGCAATACGTAATTCTAAATCTATCAAAAGAAATGTCATTTATATACTACATTTTAGAATTGATACCCGACTACTATTATTAAGGACTGTCATTGAAAGACTCAATTCAAAAATGATACCTGACTAATTTCTGTTTTCTTTTTTTTTTTTGGGACAGTAATGAATCAGAAAGTGGGTTGTTTTTGTTAACTCTGTCTATATAAAAAGGGTACCGTTATTGAAATACTAAATTTAAAAATGATAGCCAGCTAATTTGCATTTATTTTGACAGTATTTAATCAGAAAGTGGGTTTCTTTTTTTTTTTTGGTAAATCTTGTATATATATAAGAAAAAATACCGTAATTCAAATACTCCATTGAAAAAAACAAACCCCGTTGAATTTGCTTTCTTTTTTTTTTAAGACAGTAATTAAGCAGGAACTGGGTTGTTTTTGTTAGTGTGTAGATATAAAAACTAATCTTATTTTGAAATAATAAATGTAACAAAAAATAATAATAATACCCGACTAATTTTCTCTTTTGGACAAGTAATTCCTAATAATTAGACACTGGGTTGTTTTTGTTTGTGCGTATATATATATATATATATATATATATATATATATATATATATATAGCAAAAGTAACTGGTCACGGATGAATTCTTGCGAAAACCGTACTTTTCACATGATCCTTTAAATTTTTCCTTTTCGCACCCTTAAAAGAAATTTTTGAGGGCTACCCATTCGTAATGGAATCTTCAGGACATTTTTACTAAACTTACAACAGTAAAGTAAGTTACAACACATTAAAAAAATAGATGTCTTATCAAATTTTAAAACACTATGACTGCTTCAAATACACACACTCTCACATGAAACTACAGAGAAAATAGATATTCTACTATTACGAGAAAATGATGAACAAAATCAACTACTACAGCAGCCAATCAAGGCATTTCTTTCTCTTTGCTTTTAGCATAGAAAAAAAGCCATAACTATCAGCCGTCGAAACTCTTTCTATGTTTTATTATAGAAAAAAGTCTCATTAGTGTTGGCTTCTGAAGCCGCCACCACCAATGTCCAACATAACATGAGGTTTCTTTTCTGCATTTATAACAAAGAAAAAATTCTCTTATGTTGGGTGAAGGCCAGTGAAACGGTATATTTCTAGGAATTGACCTAGAAATAACGACATCTCGAGGCGAACACCAGGGATGAGAAAACAACCAATTCCACTAACATATCAATTGTAAAAAAAACACCTATTGATATAAATATAAACTTATCCAATGGTTAATATTATATAATAACTAGATTAAGACCCCAACATTGGTTTATTGAGTCAATAAAATGTTCTAACCACAAGATAATGTCTTTTGAAAAGATAAGAATGGTCAGACCATTATTCTTTTAAGATATTCATTTTCATAGGCAAATCTAAAAGAGTGTGGAAAGAAAGTATGAAGATCCTAAATTGATTAAATTACTTCTTTAAAACTATATTATGATTTGCTCGTAATTAATTTTGATATTGACGAAAGTTTTCATTTTTCAGCTTGTTAATAATAGATGGAATAATAACTGTTATTCATAAACTGAATTAAATATTCTGAATCAAAAGCATAAAATATACCTTTTGAAAGATAAGAACAGATTATCTTATTGTTTTTACTTAAATCAATTTATATTGGAAAATTTCATAGTCTAAAATAAATTAATATACAGCATTTTAAAATAATTTTATAAATTTAAGATCTCAATGATATTGCCTATATAAATGAATTTAGGTAAAAGGATGTGACAGATCATTCTTACCTTTTCAAAAGATTTTATCTTGAGCTTTGAATTTAAAGTACAGTACTTACTCAATAAAACAATACAGGGTATATGAACACAGACTTTCACATGACCCCCACTCTCCACTCTATCTCATAATACTGATACCCTTGAACACATATATGTTGAAAAGATAAATAATCACCAATATACATATGTCATGTTAACCCAGCAATCAACAGTTGGTCCTGATTATTATCTCCACATACATATGCAATAAACGCTCAATATATATATATATATATATATATATATATATATATATATATATATATATATATATATATATATATATATATATATATATATATATATATATATATATATATATATATATTAAGATAGCCAATCTTCATACTTTAAAGGACAGGCTTGAAACCACTCCATACTTCAACTCTTCAACTGTCCATCCAATTAAAAATCTGATGATGGAATGCTCAAAGGCCACCCTGATGCCAAGATTTTTGTCACACTCATGTTGACCTAAAATTAATCTGATCCCTCATGTACAGAAGATAATCCATTTAATACATATACAAAAGATGGTCAGATATCTCTACTATGTAATAACTAAAATACAGGCTTATTATATAGCTTTATCGATATATGTAATATATAGGGTATATGAGAAGATGCTTTCACATGGCCAACTACTCTCCTCTCTACCTCATAACCCTGATATACTTTAATACATATAAATAATCACCAATATACATATTTTATGCTAAACCAGCATTCGTCAGTTGGTCCAGATTATCATCTCCACACATACATGCAATATGTGCTCATATATATATATATATATATATATATATGTATATATATATATATATATATATATATATATATATATATATATATATATATATATATATATATATATATATATAGCCAATCTTAGTATTTTAATGGACAGGCTTCAATCAACTCCATATTTCAATTTTTCAACCATCCATCCAATTGAAAATCTGATGATGGAACACTAAAAGGCACCATGAAGCTAAGATTTTTGTCACACCCATGTTGATCTAAAGTCAAAATGGAGAGTGGTGGATTGTGTGAAAGTCTGTGCTCATATAACCTATATATTACATATATTGATACAGGTATATAACAGGCCTGTATGTCTGTTAATACATAGTAGATATTTAAGCCCATCTCTTGTATATATATTAAATGGATTATGTTCTGTATATGAGGGATCAAATTGACTTTAAGTCAACATGGGGGTGACAAAAATCTCAGCCTCAGTGTGGCCTTTGAGTATTCCATCATCAGATTTTCAATTGGATGGATGGTTGAAGAGTTGAAGTGTAGAGTGGAATGAAGCTTGTCCATTAAAGTATGAAGATTGGCTATCTTATATATATTTCTGAGCACTTATTGCATATATGTGTGGAGTTGATAATCTGGACCAACTGATGATTGCTGGTTTAGCATGAAATACATATATTGGTGATTATTTATCTTTTTGACATATAGGCGTTCAAGTGTATCAGTGTTACGAGAGAGAGTGGAGAATAGTGGGTCATGTGAATATCTGTGCTCATATACTCTATATTACATATATTGATACAGGTATATAATACATCTGTATTTCAGTTATCAATAAATCAATGTTGGGGTGTTCATCTAGTTATTATATATATATATATTGTAACCATATATTTTAGTAGAAAATATATTAATTGATGTAACTTATATAAAAATTTCTCTTTCTTCTCTTGGTGATTTGGTTGGCTTGATTCGCACTTGAACAGATTACTTTCTGATATTATTTTAATAATTTTCAATTTGCTTCATTACATATGCTAACTCATATCAAAATGTTTAACTTTTTAAAATTTTACAACATATTAAAATTTGGTAAAATATTATTAAAAATAATATTTTGTTTTTATTTATTTAAAGTAATCTTAAATTATTATTTCTATTGAATTAAAATAAAACCATTTGTTCAATTAAAATAAATTATTAAATAAATACAATAATTACGTAGGCGTCTCAATGTAATAAAAGAAAAGAGCGCGAATTTCTAGGAGAATATCGTCTGTTAGTTTGTCTTTTGGTGGGAAGAAGAACAGAAATGGTAAAGGCAAATAGTGTAAATTTGCTGAGCTTATTTTGAAACCATTAATAAGTGAATAAATTACCACAAAATTTGTTATAAACATAAAATAACTTAGTGGTATCTAATTAAGATGGATCACTAAATTTAAAGATCTTTTCAAGTCGGTCGGCCAACTGAATCAAATCACCGGTAGCGTTTCCAATATTACATTTTTTGAAATGTCGGAGCTTCCCAGTTTGAAAGAATTAAATACAAGAATTTGGTATGTTTTGAAATATTTATTATTCTACAATTTGGAAAATTTGAATCAGTGTTTTAATTACAGAAGTTTTATTAAAATGAAAATTTGTTTTTTAAAAAGAAAAAAGTTTAAGTTAAAATAAAGTAAAGCGTTAAATTTGTCAAAATCTTTTAATATTTCCGTTCTTTAATTCTAATAAAATATATTATTGATTGATAATTAATTTTATAATGCCAGTAATAATTGCTAGTTAATTTGTTTAACATTTGGATCATAAACATTCTTTAAATAATTAAACAAAGCTATTTTATAATTGTATCGTCAGTTTAAAATGAATAAAGTAATTGCTGTAATTGGTTATTCCTGGATTAACGCAATGGATAAATAAATACTTGCATGGATAGGATAAACTTGGAACACTTTTGATAGAGAGATGTAGGGATTAATAACTTTATGAAAAACATTTTCATTTAAATTCTGTGTATCCTGTTTTAAAATTGTTTCATGTTTGGAGAGCCACGCAAATCGTTAATCTAATATTGCTTTAATAACTAATCAAATGGATATAATTGCATGTATGGAATTTAACTACAGTTATAGCTATTACCTCATATACTTATTATTCTACACATTGTACATGGATTCCACGGATCACATTAGGAGTTACAAAATGCTATACAATCCAATTTGTGATACACATCTGCTAAAATTCATGTATTTGAACTATAAAATGCTTTACATTTAGTTTTATCACACACACACACCGTTAAATGTTATATGTTAATGAATAATACATTTATTTAATTTTATCGTTATATGAACTCGCATATGAAGTTCATAAGTTATATTTGTTAGATTTAAATTAATAAAGGTTGAATAAAATATTTATTCAAAAGAATAGCGCTTGCGGAGAAAGCTTAAACAGTACTTAATGAATTCATGAGATATACCAATCTTTATGAGATATTTTGTGAGTCTTTCCAGATTTATATTCCCATGCCAATATTATTTACATTATATTATACATGTTTATTTTAAGCAAGATAAGTAGTACATTAGTTGTCCTGATTATTGTAATATTTTACTAAGCAAGAACCCACATTTGCTAAAGTGTCAGCGTATTCTGAATAATCAGAAGAATTGAGGGGGATGATTTGCACTTTAATGTGAAGTAAATTATAATGTTGTTTTAGTATGTTAAAGGCTTTAATCTGTGCTGGTGGTTAATCCGCAGATTATTTTAATTGCCATTTTGTATTTTACACACATTCCTGCGCTGATTAACCACCAGCGCAGGAATCTGTGTGATTATACGTATGACTTTATGATAGTGTTTAAATACGCAAAACGTTAGTATTATTTAATTCCTACGTGTAGATGAATACATCCACAGGAATATGTTTGCTTCACAGATATAAGTTGGGCAAAGTATTTTAGTTAATCTGCCAAATCATCTTCTTCATTTGTAAGCATAATTTATCGGTTAGATTGATAAATGGCAACAGGACATTCTATTCAAGTACTTCATGATAATTAACTGTTGGTTAATTATTATCTACCGGAGTGTAAGTTTACATTTTCATTTTAATTAATGATTACATTATAGCTAAAACATACAAACATCATATTATTTATTATATTATTATAGGTATACAGTAGGGATTTATTGAATCTGGAAATGACGTTCAATATTTCATAAGTTAATGCTGAATTTAATAATTGTCTCAATATTCATTATATTAGATTGAAATAAGGTATGATTAGGTTTTTAAATACTGTACCTGTGAGATGTATTGAAGAAAGTCTATTGAACCATCATTTAATTATTTTATTTGTTTATTTATGTTTTATTTAAAATATTGAAATTAACTATTTATTGTTCATAAAGTTTGTAAATAAAAGTTGATTTATAATTAAACTTACTGTGCCGTTGCTATGTGTCATTCATAACATCAGAAATCATAAACTTTGGATAGAGCATACATTATAGAGCATACAGTGAATTACATATTATTGTCTACATGATATAAGAATTTACTAATATTTTGAGAAAACATTAAGATGCTTTTCGTCTTTGGTAGTATATGATTGGTAAGGTACAATAAAATCCCATTTACCTTTTCCATCATTGTGGCTTTGCGTAGTTGATTCTAGTATAAAATACAAATTAATTATTAAACTTGTGAACAGATTTATTCAATAATGATATGATTAAATATATTTACCTAACATTTTTAAATTTTCATTCGTCAATACAATAAGAGTCTCAATGATATATTAAATTATAAAAGAACCCAATTATTCATGTTTATTAATTGCAAAGCTTTACCTGGACTAGCATCTGTCTTAGAAATCATATAGATGATTTAAAATTTCATAATTTTATGTGGTTCCACAAATTACGCTATCTTGTACATGGTCGGCCATAGGGTCGCATACCATAAAAATCGCAAATTGAGGTTTAAGAGTGATAAAATTGCACTTATAATTTGTTTAATATGTTTTATAATAATACTATGATAGGTCTTCGCGGTATACCCTGGCTGCGATCAAATAAATTATAAAAAGTTAGGTTAATTCATTAATTTTGTCTGTAGTAAATTGCCCCAGATGTTGATTGTGGTCTTTTGTGCATAAAATAAATAGTATGATATGCTTTTGGATACAGCTCTTAATAGCTGATAATGTGCAATGAGAGTTGATCAGTGACCAAGGTTGTAATTCCTAGTGCACTTACGTTACGTAGTTGAGATTACACAATTTACGGTTACAATTTATAGTGCCGCAACAAGTACGGCATGATGATGGGTAGTTGGAGGGGTGATGGAAGGTTGGTTACCACCTTTGTGAGCCATCAGGGTGGACGGCTCCGGGGATTTTGGTTACAGCTTTTGGCGCGCAACGTGGCTGGCTCGAGATATTTTGGTTACAATATATATATATATATATATATATATATATATATGATTTAAGAACCATGAGAGAGTCAATAGAAATATTAAAGAAACCTATGGGTTTAAATGGGGCTGATGAGCAACACTACATATTCCAGCTATGTGGAACCCTCTCAATTTTTCTCTGCCTTCTAATATTAACATAAAAATTAATGGGTTGAAAAAACTGAGGGAAATAAACATTTTGATAAGCCTCATATTTTGAATGCTGAACTCCTTCAAGCTGAATCTCATTTCTCATTTTCCACTCAGTCACGTTATTGTTTGAGCTCTAATGATTTTTCTTTCAAAAGTTAACTTTGACAATGGCTGATTCCAGTTAATCGAAATATTGGTATGTAATGAAAAATAATACATAGTTCAACACCAAAAATAATAATTTATCTACATAATACAACTGTGAAAACATTATATATATATATATATATATATATATATATATATATATATATATATATATATATATATATATATATATATATATATATATATATATATATATATATATATATAAAATGATCATTATTATTTGTATAATATATTGTTATAAGATATTCTAAAATATTGTCATTTTTGTCAACTGATATGTTTTATATAATCAGAAAAGAAAATAAGTGCAAATGGTTAAAAATCAATTCTCTACATTTATTTAAAATTAATTCTTCATAATAACACTCACATACACAAATATCAATATTTTCTGTTATCTCTTATGGCTTGTTTAAGTGTCTGGTTGAATTGCACTCAATAATGGTTATAATAATGATTATTTGTCAATTTAAAACAAACGATTAATCTCTAATAGAAAAAATGCCTTTGTCAATAGTAAGCAATTAGTTACATTATTTAATCTAGAGAACAAAAGACATATTTTCTATATTAACAGAAAATAAAAGATTGCTGGTGACTAAGTTACTGTGATACATTTTACCTTTTAAAGTATAAAAAAATGTTTTTTCCACATAATCTTAATTTATATTTTTGTAAACCACACTATTTGCATTCAATATCAAAAATAGTCTGTTTACTATTGATAATTATATATATATATATATATATATATATATATATATATATATATATATATATATATATATATATATATATATATATATATATATATATATATATATATATTTATATCAATAGTAGTCTGTCCAATAGACAGGTCCAGACAGTAGTCACTAAAGCAGTTCATCCATTCTTCCATTCCATTCTCTTCCTTGCCCACTTCCTCAATTCCACATAACCCCTTCCATTTCGTATATCATCCAATAATGTCAATCTTTTCCATCCTTTCTTTTTATTTCCACTCACCATTTCTTCCAAAACATCTTTCATTAAACTATAATCTTTTCTTAGTATATGTCCAATCCAGTTTCTCTTTCTCTCTTTGATACTTTCAATCAATCTTCTTTCCTCATTAACTCTTTTCAAAACTTCTTCATTTGTTATTTTATTCACCCAACTGATTTTTTTCCATTTTTCTCCATGTCCACATCTCAAAAGCTTCCAGTCGTTTCTTAATTCTATTACTCAATGTCCATGTCTCACAACCATACATTAATACACTCCTCACATAACATTTAATTAATCTTTTCCTTAATTCTCTTTCCATAGGTCCACAAAATATCTTCTTTCTTTTTACAAATGTCACCTTTGCCAATGCTATTCTTCTTTTAACTTCATCTTCACTTCTTCCATCCTCACTCAACCAACAACTCAAATATCTAAATCCCTTCACCTGCTGCACCATGTCATCATGGATTCCAATTTGCAGTCTTTTTGCATCTCTCCCTATCCATAAACACTTAGTCTTTTCAATATTAATCTTCATTCCATATGCCATACATCCTTCTTCCAATTTATTCAACATATTCTGAAGATCCTTTTCTTCCTCAGCAATAAGAGCCATATCATCTGCAAATCTTATACACTTTATTATTCTCCCTCCAACATTTGCTCCTCCACAGTCCAAATAATTATTTAGCATATCTTCTAAATAAATATTAAACAAAACAGGTGACATACTACATCCTTGCCTAACTCCACTTTCTATATTCACTTCATCAGTCTCATTACATCCAAATCTAACTCTTATTCTTTGCCCATTATACATATTCCATATCGATCTTCTTTCTTTCCAGAATACTCCTTTATCTCTTAAGATAGACATCAGTTTATTCCAGCTTACTCTATCAAATGCCTTTTCTAAATCTACAAAACATATACCAATTCCGTTATCTCTTTCAATATATCTTTCTGCAATTGTCCTAACAATACCAATAGCATCTCTTGTGCTTTTCCCTTTCCAAAAACCAAACTGTTCTTCAGCAATATAATAGTCAACCTTTCCATAAATCCTTTGAGTTAAAATTCTCAATAACACCTTAGAAACATGAGACAATACACTTATTGTCCTATACTCTTCACATTTAACAGCTTTCTTCTTTTTAGCAATTGGAATCACTATAGTTCTTAAAAAATCTTCAGGCCAAATTCCACTTTTATATATCAAATTGCAAAGTCCAACTATTTCCTTCATAGTAAATTCTCCCATTTCTCTCAAAAATTCTATAGGTACTGCATCAAATCCAATAGCCTTACCATTCTTCATTTGTGCGATTGCCTTTCTTACTTCATCTGGCAGTATGTCCATACCTCTATCATCCTTTGCAACATCTTCATTTTCAAGTTCATAACTAATTAAATTATTTCCTCTACTAAACAGATACCGAATATATTCTTCCCATCTTTTTAATATATCATTACTATCGGTTAACCTTCTTCCATTCTTATCCGCAATCTCACTTGCTACCCATGTCTTTTTCTCCCAAGAAATACTTTGTATTCTATCAAATGCTAGATCATATCTTTTCATCTGCTGAAACCTTTCTATCTCTTTACATTCTTGCTCCAACCACTTTTCTTTTGCTAAATCTGTTTCTCTTCTTAATTCATTATTAAATTTCCTATATTCCTTTTGCCCTTCCACAGTATTTACATTCTTCCACCATCTCCGCACTTTCATCTTTTCCAACATACCTTCAGTTATCCAAGGTCTTTTAGCTTTTCTCGCATGAATAATACCTATTTCATTTTTTTCTATTTTCAAGAATCCCTCTTTAATTCTATTCCAACACTCATCAGAGCTGTTAATATAGTTCCCATCCTGAACAATTCTTTTAAATTTATTTTCGCATATCAATCCAAATTTTCCTTTTTTCATTTGTCTCAATTTATCCAAGTCCCATCTTGTGTATCTTTTTCCTCTTTTAATTCTTTTTAAATTTAACTTTAATTTAGCCATCACCAAATTATGATCCAAATCTATATCAGCACCTGGCAAAGCATGTGAACCCTTAACAGCATTCTTATATTTATTCTGAATCAGTATATAATCAATTTGATAACGTTCTTTGTTACCTGGAGCTTTCCATGTATACAATCTTCTAATATGATTTTTAAAACAAGTGTTTGCAATGACAAACCCATTCTTTTTACAAAATTGTACAAGTCGACTACCCCTTTCATTTCTTTTTCCAATACCATAATTTCCAACAATTTTCTCTTCCCTACCTTTCCCCACAACAGCATTGCAATTCCCCAATAGCAATATACATGTGTTTTTTTCTTCACATTGAATACTTTCTTTTATCTTCTCATACATTTCATCAATTTCACTATCATCATGAGTACTAGTTGGCATATAAACTTGTATAATTACCAAATCTTTAGGACTTGCATTTATTCTCATCACCATCAGTCTATCATTAATACCATCAACCTTTGCAACACTATTCCATATTTTCTTCCTCACAGCAATGCCAACTTTATTAATTGACCTATCACCACCTGAATAAAACAACTTTACATCTCCACTACTTACTTCTCCACATCCCTCCCACCTCAGTTCACTTAATCCCATTACATCAATATTATTCAAATGCAACTCTCTTTTCAAATTCTCCAATTTCCCACCTTTCCTCAAAGATCTAACATTCCACGTTCCAATTCTCAGTGTATCCCCTCTCAATGAATTATATTTATGAGGATTTCGCAGGTTGACAACCTGAGTAGCCTCATGTCCACTCCTGCTGGGCAAGACACCAAAGTTATTCTTAACTAAGGTCTCACCATCAAACATGATGATTCCTGTAGACATATCATAATAAAACAAGGGAATTATAAGACAAAGTGTTTTCCCATTGCCTTCTTTACCCAGCAATAACCTCTATAATAGGCTTAGTGTGCTAGCCAAATCCCATAAAATGAAAGTCCAACTACTGCTTCCTCCTCATCATTGTCACCTCTAGTGATCTTCTGCTGACTTGGAAGAAATGCCGTTGCTGACCCAGCACCCAGCAGGGTGTTAACTTATTTAATGGCGGTCAACACTCGCCATTATACATCCACCATCATAGGAATTGTGGCACTTTATAGAAGTAAACACGCCACTGTCTCCTTTACCACTTCCTGATAGTGAATGTTGTCCCATTGTCAGCGACTGCTTATTTACAGTACTCTGCTTATTCGCAGCTAACCTTCATATCTGAAGGCCATGCCCCTATCCACAACCTGGGGATGTTCTGGGTGGCATGGGACCCATGCCTTATTCCCATATATATATATATATATATATATATATATAAACCTATCTACAATATATATATATATATATATATATATATATATATATATTGTAGCCCTTGGTTTTGCCCAAGAATCCATTTTTTGAGTTAACTGTGCAAGATAAGGTTTAATAAAAAAATTTCCTCATGGTTTGCATATAAAATTTTTAGCCAAGACTAGGTTTGAACCCATATTCATAGGCATTGCATACATTTTACTTGGTAGGCAATCTGAACAGTTATCAAAATATTTCTAACCAAAAGATTGTTTTATTTGGCATTAATTTATTGGTCAATTTGGTATTAAAGATATATTTTTAGAAAAGCAAGATTATACATCATTTAATAGTTGAGTGAAAATGAGGGGGATGTGCAACTTGTGAAACTATGTTAGATAGTTATAATGGATGGTCATAATTTTACACTGATAAGTTATAAATAAATAGTTCATGAGATTAAATTATAAAAAAATAATAGTAATAATAATTAAGGATTAAAATATTAAATCTGTTTAATTAAAGAATTGTATACATGCAACATGTGTGTGTATTTAATCTAATTGTGGATTTTAATTATAAAGTTCATAATCAAATAATAATTATTCATTGTCATCACGTGTGAGAAACCTCTTAAAAAAGAAATGAAGTCAATTTTAATGGTTTATTATTTGCAGCCAAAATTTAGTTAAAAATTCTGGGTTTGAAGTTGGGCTGCTATATATTATTATTAAAGAAAAGTCAAGGGGTGAAAGAAGATAGCTTTTATCTTATTAATTTTGTTTTTTAATGTGGTTTCCATGGTGTAGGATCACCCCAGCAAATTATCAGAATGATTTAAGTGATATATATGACAAAGGAATGTAAGTGTAAAATTAATTGATGATTGTCTGTTAAGTGTAAAATTAATTGGTGATTATCTGCTAGAATGCAGAAGTGAATTTGACATGGTTTTTTTAAAAGGGCAAAAGGTTAAGATAACCAGAAAGAAAAGGAAACAAGAGTCAATTAATTAAGAAAACGGTCTGACCAGCTCTCCAGGGTCATTAAAATGTCATGATGGGGGAGAGCATGAGAGCAAGAAACCAGATGCTATAAAAGCTTTGTTTTTTGTGAAAGGGGGGCTATTCTATTTGAATTTCTCTTTTACAAGTTCTCTATCATTGGGTTTATAGAGAAACTTTGCTATAAAGTTTAAAAGAAACATTTTTTTTTTAAAAAAATGTTTATTGTAAATTTATTCATTTGTCTCTTGAAACAACTTTGCCAAATTTAATATTATAAAAAAAATGTCTCTGGAATAAATTTTTAAGTTGGGTACACATTTAATCTCCTGAAGTTTATCAACGGTCATGATTCCCTTGCACTAATTGATGACGAATCGGCAAATGGTAAAATTTAAACCACAGAAAATAAAATCTAAATTTTGATTTCATATATAAAGCATTCAATTTAAATATTAAATGAATATAAAAAAGGGAAAAAAGACAACAAGAAGTGGCCTTATATCTTTAGAAATTTAAACCAGTTCTGTTCAGCTGTAATCCATGTAAAATCAAAATGAGGAAATATTTTCAGCAGCATAAAATTTGTATATCTGATGGCATCGAAATCAAACTCTATCATAAGAACTTTTTCTACATAAACTCATGTGCTCATACAAACAAATCAAGGAAAAAAAGGAAAAGGAAAAGTGGAAACCAGAAACTTGAAGGACACTTTCAAAGAACTCTTTAAGTATATTTTTTATTTTATTATTCGCTATTCATGTAGAACATTTAATCTAGAAATAAAAAGAAATAGAATTTCTTTCTTTATGTTTTATCATATATATATCCATTTAAAATTAATTCATGTCAGAATTATAATTGCTACTTTGGGGGTAGAGATATTGATGTCAGATCATTTTGTATGTGTTTATTTTAAATGCTTTTTATTTTTATTATTATCATTTTGGGGGTAGATATATTGATGTCAGATCATTTTGTATGTGTTTATTTTAAATGCTTTTTATTTTTATTATTATCATTTTGGGGGTAGGTGAAGTTAATATCACATCATTTTGTATGTGTCTTATTTAAATGCTTTACATTTTTTTATGAAAAAAAGTGAGGGATATTATTATTAAGGGAAATGTTTTGAATGAATCGGATCTGAAATTATTGTCAAATGCTTAGACTTATTGCTATGTTTATAAAAATTGTTTGACTGTTGGGCTAAAACATCATCATTATCTTATAAAAATGCAGGGAAATAGTTTTAAAAATCAGATATACATTTCTTATTATTTCTTATTATTATTATCATCATAAAGTTAAGGCCAGGTACAAGCTGATTAATGCTTGGAAAAATTGTTGCCTCATTTTCCAATGCACTAACTCACAAAAATATTGTAGATATGAAAGTTTTACTTGTAGAAGTTGATGTTTCAACCTGTATATAATGTAGATGGACAGAGAGTTTCCACCAAGCCAGTGAAATCGTAGCTCACTAAGATATTTATACTATATTTATAAATTATTTAAACACAGTGGAAGAGTTTTACCACTTGGTTATTCTCTACACCATAAGATGATTTCTTTATTGATGGCCAGAGGTAATAGGTACAACTAAGTATTTTTGTATGACTAGTGATAAAAATCCTTGCATATCTCAACCTTAGTGAAAAGGTTTTTCTTATTTGGGTCAGTGCCTGCCTCATGTTAATGTTTGATATTCCTTACAAGTATATGAAATATAGCTATTATTAAGCATTATTTATAAATGTCAGATACAGGGTCGCAAACTCAATTTGATGTCAGGATGAATGCAGATAATGTATGTGCGATTGGTGTATTTGAATACTGTTTTGTTGATCGAGTTTAATTTATCTATTAGAGCCAAGAGTATAAAGTCAATAAATATTAAATTTAAGGGTTAAATAAAACCTACGAATGTTGTAAGTGTAAGCAATGCATATATGAAATTATCTAATAAATATTTCCACAGCCAGCTGAGAACTTTGTTGAAAAGGTAATATTATTAAAATATTATTATGGTCATAAGAATATGAGTATGGGGTATATGCATGTACAATGATGATTGATCTAGATACCAATTTGTTTGCATTAACTTAGTCCCATCATGCTTAAAATATCTCTATTGTAAAGATTAGGGTGAAGGAATGTTAGATCAAAATGATGGAATAAAATTAGTAAATTTGCAAAAAAATGTTAGATTAAAATAATGAACTAAAGTTATTAAATTTTATTATGGGAAGAATCAGCTCTAAAAACAGATAGGTAATTTAAAAGCATTAAACATGGGAAGAAATTTAGTATTCACTATATCTAGGATAAAAATGAAAATGAAAATATAATATATGTGAAGCTAAATATTACTTTTCTATTTGATATTAATATTACTCCATGGTAATCATGATTCCATGATGATTAGGAAATGAATATTGAAATTTTAAAGCTCTTGATATTGTCCATTGATTTAGAGATATTTATTTATTTAGTTTTTATTTATTTATCATAATATTGTTGTAGTTCAGGGGAAGCCATGTGAGTCATCAAGCAAGTGTGTATATTCTTTATTGAATTGTAATATGTTAATAAAATTTGTTATTTGTTTTAAATAAAATTTGCATACATATCAATGTTTTTGTGGGTTATTATTATCTAGACATCTCAAATCCAATCATGCATCAATATATTATTATTAATATTTGAATCATAATTTTCGTAAATATGTGGTAAAATTTATTTAAAATGGTTAATTTTCCAAGCTTATGTGGCACGGAAATACCCAAGATCACCAAATAATTTAATATAGTTGAAATATAAATTATGAATAAGGATGGTTATTGAGTGATAGTGAATGAAGGGGTGGGCATAAAATCTTTTCCCCATCCATTGTATTCAAACACCTCTCTAGAAGCACTTCTTTATAATTTTGTTATGATGGTGAATATGTTAATAATGTATTTCTGAAAGATTTCATAAGCTTAAATCATTCCGAGCTTTAATGTCAATAAATATTAAACTGCATTAAAGTCAGCCCAAGATCACCTTGGAGGCGATCATGAGAGGAGTGTTTATCACCAATAATCAATCACAGCTTATTCGATTTCCACACCTAATTGTTCTAAAAACCCTGAAAAAAGATTGTAATGGGAGAAATGAGCTAGCAGAATGTAAAATTAAATAGTAAAATAGATAAAAGTGTAATAGACATATGTATGTGAAGTTGATGCAGGGGATGGATCAGGAAGGTAAAGATGGATATAGAACTTTGTAATTGGAACAAAATTTTAATTGTAGCTTTAATGATGGTGAATGGTTGATGTGCTGAGAATAACTGAGAACTTCCAAAGATATTAATATTATCGATGTTAATGCACTCTCAGTGTTCTCTTAATCGATTGATTATTTATTAACCCATTCATTAAATAGTATGACTGAAATTTATTGATAAATTATTGAAATGAGGTTTAACCTCTGGATTTATTAAAGTTGCAATTTGATGCCCTGTCAAATAAGATTGCAGATGTTCTACCATCATCATCATCCCAGTCGGTTTTAGAACTAATGTTAGCTGGGAATGATGAAGCATCCATCAATCCATCCTTATGTTACAATTGACATGCAACTTAGCTGCAAGTGTTTAAATGCCATATAGATTTAAATATAAGTTATAATTAATGCATAGCATGGTCGCCTGAGTGGAAATAAATATTGAGGATGTGCGACCATTTGAATAAAGTTATAATTAGCTTGAACTGACCGATAATATATGTTATGTTTGAAAATTCTTCCAATTGGTTTAGTTATATTTGAGATACAATGTGGATGACTGGTCGAAAGATTACAAAATATGTTTTATATCAATTTAATAAATTCTATACAAGTTAAATATGTATAGAATCATTCTCATTTAGTTAGATTTAATCCACAACATGGAAGCTTCATAATTTTAATTTGTTTGTAATTGGCTTACACTGCGGTCACACGAAGGAAATTGTACTCAGGAAATAATTATTTGTTAGAATATATATATATATATATATATATATATATATATATATATATATATATATATATATATATATATATATAATCCCCATTAATGTAATTAAAAATATTTAATTTAATCCTCTAAAAAAATATACTTGATCTTATTTAATTAAAATCTAATGTCTTTGCTCTCTTTCTATCTGTTTGAAATTATGCCTCTTCTTAATGCTAAACCTCCTTCTAATTGCAGTTTAGAAAACATTATTATTAATTACTTAAAATGAAATGAATATATGTCAATTTTGTTCCATCTCGACCAAAGCTTTACTTAAATACATATATAAATTAAGTTTGATATCTGTATTTGTTCCACAATATATGTAATACACAAATCAGTCTATATATCAAAATACAGTAAAATTTACATAAATTATATTATTTTTAGAAGTACTTTCGACTATACATTTTGTAGTGTTTATCACTCTTTTTCTATCTGTTTGAAATTATGCCTCTTCTTAATGCTAAACCTCCTTCTAATTGCAGTTTAGAAAATATTATTATTAATTACTTAAAATGAAATGAATATATGTCAGTTTTGTTCCATCTCGACCAAAGCTTTACTTAAATACATATATAAATGAATTTTCATATCTGTATTCGTTCCACAATATATGCAATATACAAATCAGTCTATATATCAAAATACAGTAAAATTTACATAAATTATAATATTTTAGAAGTACTTTCGACTATACATTTTGTAGTCTTTATCAAATATATAACATTGAATAACTCTTAACAATACCCATAGTTCAATTCAGATTTCCTATAATTCTATTTCAAGAAATCATCAAATGTTAATGAATCACCAGTCATGGGTATTATTAAAGGTTGTCTCATTTTGATTATTCAATGTTATATAGTTGATAAAGACTACAAAATATATAGTGGAAAGTTAATCTAAAAATAATACAATTTATGTAAATTTTATTGTATATATATATAAAAAATACATATTTTGCGGGTTCATCCATGTTAAAAACTTTTAATATCAATATACTGACATTTCGACTTGGTCACACAAGCCATCCACTCTGTGGATGGCTTGTGTGACCAAGTCGAAACGTCAGTATATTGATATTAAAAGTTTTTAACACGGATGAACCCGCAAAATATGTATTTTATATATTTAACCCGTGCAAATCTTCGTTTTAACATATATATATATATATATATATTGTAATGGCTAGATATTTTAGAACTTATATTTTATATTATTTATATCAATTATATTAATTAACCATTTACGGAATAAATTCTTTTCTCTTTACCTTTTCAAACCTTTAAACTTTACCCTATGCTTTATTATCAAAATTTTATTAGTTCAACCTTTTGTTTTTTTATTTATTTATATTAGACCTTCTGTTATATCTCGGCACACCGGACATTACAATACAAATGGAGAGCAAATACAGTTACAAATTTAACTTCATATCTGTATGCTTGACTGAACCCTGAGGCAATATCTTGGTGTTATTTTTGCTGATCAAGAACTCTCAGCTGCTGAACAAAGCAAACTATTCCTAAAAATTTTAACAAATGTCCAGGGCTTGCTATTTATTTTTTATAATTTTGAGATTACCACAAACAAGAAGCACATGAATGCTTTAAAATAACTTTATTCTTTAATCAGTTAACAGATTTTCCCCCTCCCATAGCTTGGTGATAGAAGAATAAAGCAAGTATAAGCAATTTAAGAATAAAAATTATGTTTAATAATGCACACACCTATATAAAATACATAATAACAGTAAAAATACACACTTATATAAAATACATTGCAATGAAAATAGAATAAAATACATTGAATAGTAAAGTTATGTGTTAAGCTCTCCTAAAGTTATATTGGGCAGTGTTTTAAATCTATCAAGACTATCCCTTCCAGAATTAGCTCTTATTGTCTAGTTCTTTTTTTATTATTTATTTATGGAAATTAAAAATGCAGAAAGTGCATGCATGCTTTGATTACCTAGGTTTTTTGTAGTTGTTCCCATTGGAAGTCATTTCAAGCACTCATTACCATCCTGTGGGAGATCATCCCTTTTTTTCTAGAGATGGTATGTCCTCCACCAAGTGTTGGTTTGATTGGTTCCTCATTGAAAATGATTTTTTTACTTTCTCACCTCAGTCTTAATTTTTCTCGGTTCCTTAAGTAGATTGTAGGTCATTCATTTACAGAAATGTCAGTCTCTCTGGCAGGTCAG
This sequence comes from Epiperipatus broadwayi, assembly GCA_028023455.1. Lineage (NCBI taxonomy): Eukaryota > Metazoa > Onychophora > Udeonychophora > Euonychophora > Peripatidae > Epiperipatus > Epiperipatus broadwayi. The sequence goes on along the minus strand of JAQFVV010000288.1, from coordinate 12,797 downwards.
GCATAGCTGTTATTCATCATAAGTCAGTTGTCAGACAGGTCAAGTACAAACCCACATCCCCTTAATGCCACTAGCCATGCACTTCTTTCATTTCTTTCTTTTTTGCTGCTGCTTCTCTGAAATCTCTGCTCATAATGATCAAGATAAGTGTAATTCTTTTCTTGATTTTCTTTTTTTTGTCCATTGTTTTCTGTAATTTTTTAAATTAATTCTTACTAATTCTTATCAGTAGAAAGACATATTTTTAATTAGTGGAGAAAATGTAGGTTTAATTAGTCAACTATAATTATAAAAGAATTTTTCCTTCAAATGTATTCCTCTTTGTTTGTGGAATTTAATCAGTTCAACATATTCTCATACCTCTATTATTACAGCCATATTGTTTTTTTATATTATATATTTCATTTATTTTTATTTTACAAGTTTATAATTCATTTTTCTTTGTTTCAAGTTTACAATTTATTTGTCGTATCACAATATATCTTAAAGAGAAAAAAAGACGCATTTTTTTATGCATCCTCTCTCTTTCTCTTATAATAAATCAGAAATAACTTCCAAACATTCAGCTATTCATAGTTTTAAAGAGAGAAAGAGATGCACTTCTTTATGCACCCTCTCCTCTTCTCTTACTATAAAAAAAATCAAAAAGTAATTTCGACATTTACATAAATCTCAATCTTTTATTCTTTTTTTTTTTAAATTTCCAGTAGCTATCTTATCTACCCTTATTAATAAATATGTATGTGTGGTGATGATTTTATGTGGTTGTCACATTACACTCCACCTGTTTTTTGAGAATTAAAATTGGGTCAAATCTTAGTCTGAGATGAGAGCTTATTTTAATTCTTCACTCTCAGCCCTTACTTCTGCTTCTTTTAAATAATTTTCCACTCTATCATGATGAGTGATGATGATGAGGTCCACTACAGAGAGACAACTAAGCAAAACTACTCAATTCATACTGAACAATTATGGCTGATCAACCCAATTTAATCTCTACCCATACGAGATCATGGCATAATTTATCTCTCTTCCAAACAGCACAAAAAAGGGTTCGAAGCATGTGAACAGCAGGATATTTCTACTGCCTGTTCATTTTGTGCAAACAACAAATTCTTATTTCTTTATACTTTATTTTATTTTGAGACAATAAGTTTTAATATATTTTATGTGGCTGGGAATTTCATCCAGCAGAGATAATGAGTCCAGGATTCTTGCTGGTGCTTCATTATATAAGTTTTACCACCAGAAGCCATGTGAATCAAAAGTTAACAAATAGAGGGCTTGATCAAGCTCAAAATTCAATCCAAACATAATGCATCCACACACCCATATATGCCCCAATCTACAACTTCATACACTTATCAGTGATATCTATCATTTAATTATTATCACTATATTTAAGAATATTCATTTTATTTTACTAATTATTAATTGGCTCATTAATGAGCCTGAACAATTTTTTATTTCTACCTTTACTTTTATTTGCTTGCTAATTATAGCTGCATTTACAACTGACAGATCGTTGCACTAATAAATTACTTACAGATTTCTCCTTTTTTTGTTATTACTTTTATGACATTTTGCCCTGCTGTGCTTGACTGACTAAGTTAATCATTGATTAAACACTCTGTGAACACTATTTTGTTTATTATTATTAACTTTAATTATTTGTTGAGAGACAATTTGCGCCTGTCATATGTTTATTAATTCGTCCCTTCCCTCGCTACCTTTTCCTTTGTTTTTTTCAAATTAACTTTATTTCTCATGATTTTATGATGTTAACTGTTTGATCAAACTGATGTATCCATCCGATTAAGTTTTCTTTAACTTAGTTTTTATCTTGAGGCTCCTTATTCCTCCATATCAGCTTCAGTGATCAAGCATTATATGCCTACTTTTTCTCCATCCCCTGTGCTACTACGAAATCATTATTGCCATACCTTCATCTGATTACATAGGAACCATCATAGATAGTTTGAAACTTTATATATATATATATATATATATATATATATATATATATATATATATATATATATATATATATATATATATATATATTGGGATGGCTCATAGGCTGCACCCTTACCATGACCTCGACCTCATCTCCTATCTTAAATATGGTTCTGGCTGCTCCCTGTCTCTGATGTCTTAATTTTCCCATCCTATTTAATTGGCTGAGTGCTTGCTCTGCATCCTTCCTTCTGTTATTGATCTTGTTTCCACTGGTAGCCTGGTCTCAAAAGGGAAAGGGATGTCATTTTCCATAATGCGAATGAACAGGTTCGCACCCTGTGGAGTCATTTTTTGACCAATTTATCATATTAATGGGATTTCCTTTACCCATCTTCAGTGGTCATCATGGATGTAGATGCAAAATAATCACCCCACCTCCCTCATAATTCATTCACATGGATTAGATTTTGGGTTACAAATTGACATCAGTATGTGTTTTATTCAATGTCTGTGAATCCACTTCTTCCAATCATTGGATATGAATGGCGTTCCATGATTTGATAGAATTTTCTCAGGAATTCCCATAGCTCTGAAGTGCTGTTGCTCTAAAACCCTAATGGTTTGTTTTGCATGAGCCTGAATTACTAAATACACCGCTACTAGCTTTGAGAATATGTCATATGTGACAAGTAGATATTTCTTATATGGGGGTAATGGCCCATAAAAGTCAATTGCTATTAAACTATTGGGTCACTGGGTATATATAGGCTGTAATGGACCTATTCACAATGTGTTAGGCAGCTTAATTTTTGTACACACAGCACATGTGCCAATGATGTTTGTAATGTTAGTATATATTTGTGGCCAGTAGAACCAATGGCTGAGCCAACCTTCCACCTTCTTCATCCCATAATGGCTGTACATCTTATGTATGTGCTCAATCACTTGTTTCTTCATGGTGACCAGAAGGACAATGTGCGTTTGCTTCTTTCTCTTAAACACTCACTGAAGGACTCCTTCTTTTAAGCAGAAGTACTTCCTGTTCTTCCACAGTGGATTTTTTTTCATGTCAGTCATAGGCTGATGTTGTAAATAGTTTATTATCTGCTTGCAATCATTGTCCCTTTCTGATGATCTTTTAATTTCTGCAAATCATCTTCCATTGTCTTCCATCATCCCTTCTTTGCCTCTTTCCACTGTTGCTATATACACTCCATCACAGCTTAAGCATTGCCCTTCAGCCACCAGATATTGGCTTACTGTATCTGCTACAATGTTTTCTTTCCCACAGCAGTACACTACTTTATAGTGAAATTCTTGCAGGAACAAACTCCACCTTATTAGCCTCCTATTTTTCAAAAAACTGAGGTTAAGAAAGTGGAGGTTCTTGTGGTCAGTCATCCCCACTACTTCGGAACCTATCAAATACTGCCAAAATTTCTTAAACACCCACATGTGTAGACCTTCTTCTAGTATTTAAAATAATGTGGGCCCCAGTCCGAACCTGCTACTATCCATCTGTATGAAGAATGGTCTATTGAAATCAGGATATGATAGCATAACTTCCCCTAAAAATCCCTCCTTCACTTTTGGAAACTACACTCATGCTGTTCATCCCACATCCATGCTATCTCCTTTCTTAATAATTGTAGTAATAGTTCCATTTCTAGTGAAAATTCCCTATAAAACCAATTGTAAATCATACATAGCCCCAGGAATGATTTTACATGTTTTTTATTTTAAGGTGTAGAGAACTCTTAAATTGCTTGGATTTTTTCAGGGTTAGGTAGTATCCCCCTCTCACTGATGATATGGCCTAGAAATTTGACTTCCATAGCCATCACATGGATTTTATTCAAATTAATCCTGATACTCTTTCTTTTATACTCGTTTAATAACCGCCCTAAGTGCTCAAAATGTTCCTGTATACTTTCTGATTCGACAACAATATCGTCCATATATATCACAACAAAATTTCTAACCTCTTCTGATAACACTTGATATAGATCTTGGACTAGCCCTGCCCCACTATTTTTTAACCTGAATGGAATTCTATTAAAGTTATACACTCTTCCATTATACCTAAACACCCTATATTTCCAGTCACTTGGCTGCAACTTAATTTGCCAATAACTGGACATCAAGTTGAAAGTCGAAAATATTTTTTTATTTTTAAATCTTGTTAATAACTTATTCATAGGTGATGGAGCATTTGTATCAGGAATGGTTATTCTATTAAACTGTCTAGCATCCAAACACAACTGAATTGATCCATCCTTTTTCTTTACTCTTATGATGAGGTTATTATATGGGGATGAGCATTTAGATATGATTCCTCATGTAAGCATTTTGTCTATATGCTCTTCTACCTCATTTCTATATTGATAGGGTATGGGATACATGTGATCTTGATAATTCTGTTTTCATACCCTCGTATCTTTCTGGGAATCTCCAAGAATACCACTTCATGGCAGTGCAATAATTCCTTCAGCCTATATCTTTGGCTATCATTATGAATTTTTATTTGTCTACCACTTTCTGCATTTCTATCTCCATCATGGCACTTTGAATATAATCTCTTTTATCAGTTGTTTCCTTTAAATTGATTATAAATAAAGTTGTTACATTAATCATCTCTGTCCGACTACACTTAAAATCCAACACACAATCATTTTTATGCATAAAGTCTGATCCTAGTTAAACTTCATGGATTAATCCTTCTAGAATCAACAATACATGATCATATTCTCTATTAGCTCTTCATAATGTCACCCATACCTGCTTTGACACCAGTTTGACTCTCTTTCCATTAGCCATTACAACATATGTCATTTTCAATGGTAGCATTTTAATTCCTGGGTTGGCACAACTGCTTTATCAAACATCTCCTGTGACATAATAGATATCTGACTTCCTGAGTCTAATAGTGTAGTAGTCACCCAATCTTTCCTACTCTTATTTCTATCTTTGGACAGATCTGCAGTGCCATCATAGGCATACTCTCTTCTCTACTATGTACCAAATTAGCCAACTGTATATGACCAGATTCCATGTCTTTCTCTTGTCCTGTACTATTATCTAAAGTTACTAAAACCTCAGCCACCTGTTTTACCATTTGCTTATCTTTTTCTCTGGGCAAGCCACATCTAACTAACCACATAATTTGCTGCTCCGTTGATGCATGTATAGTGAATGCTCTCGATTTTGCTACCCGCCTATGAAAAAAACATGTGGAGTAATTCCCCTGGCTGCCATTTATTTTGCACTATTTGGAGCTTAAGCTTTTCTGGAAGCTCCTACCCCAAGTAACTTGCTTAACATAGAGTGCTTGTATTCCTTGAATGTCACTGGTTTTGCTTGTAATGAGTCCCACCAAAACTGAGTTCCATCTTGTTTGCGACTCCATGCTATAGCAACTCTTGCCTCCTCACTCAATCCATTCAAGGTACATTACCACTCCATGCTCTCCAAATGCTCATTTGGCATCTTTCCCTTTTTCCTGAAAATGTTTTCACTCTTAACAACTGATTTACTGCCTCTGTTTTATGTATATCTGCACATGTTTGTATGTTTTCCTGTCCCCCTTTTCTTTTTTACTTTATTTCCTTCCCTTGCTTGTCTGTCTAAGCTTCTCTACCTCTTGACACAATGTTTCTAGCTTATCTTTCACATACTCCATCTCATCATTTTCATTCAAGTCAACACCATGTTTTAATTTATCCCACTTTCCCAGAAGGCACTGCTCTATTTTTTCGAGTAATTCCTCCTGGTGATCCAACCTTTCATTTACAATCGTAACTTGATAAGAGGTTTGTTTACATTTTTCATTTACTTCTTTCATCCTTTGACCAAAATTCTTATTTAGCAGTTCGCCCAACTCTTTTATCCTCCTTCTATTCCTTTTATCTCTTTCACTCAGTTCCCTAGCAAACTGTTGCTGGTTTTCCATTATTTTCATGAACATATCCATTATAACATAGCTTTCTACCCTATTTTTCTCTTCCTGTTTATCATCATCCATCATCTCCATTCCCTTGCTAATTTCTCTCTCTTCTTCACTGTCTATTTGTCCAGATGGTTCCATTTATCCTTCAGAGGTTTTTTGTACTTTGCTCACTGGAGGATCCATTTTTGTTTTGATTATGTGTGCATCAAATTTGTCTAATTCATATGATAATCACTTATAATTTATTTATTATAACTGCTTTACTATTCTAACTGTCACCTTACAGGATTATCTTACTCTCTTTAATTTATATTTTACTGACACTAGGTACATTGATTCAAGTCTCCTCATCTCACTCAATAATTCTCACTCACCCACACCTGCCTTCAAGACCCCTCTGCAACTTTTTCTAATTTATAATCTAGCTTTCCAAATTATACCATGTTCTTTTTCTCTCTCTTTTCCCTTTTATGATTTTATTTCTTGCTTTTGTCTATCACTAAGCTATCTTTCCTTTTCATTTTAACTTTATTCACTGTGTAATCTATTTCATTTTTCCGTACTCAAATTCAAGTGAACTGAACTTGTAAACATGATAATCCCAGACTGGCCCCCAATTGTAATGGTTAGATATTTTAGAACTTTTATATTATATTATTTATATCAATTATATCAATTAACAATTTATGGAATAAATTCTTTTCTCTTTACCTTTTCAAACCTTTAAACTTTACCCTATGCTTTCTTATCAAAATTTTATTAGTTCAACCTTTTGTTTTCTTATTTATTTATATTTGACCTTCTGTTATATTTTGGTGACACCAGATTTACAATACAAGCAGAGCATATAAAAACGATTTACCCATTGACGAAGAAGCTGCAAAAACCAAAAAGAATTAGATAGGCTGAGCGCTTTCGAGGTATTCCCTCATATTCATGGCCAACATAAGTTATAAATCATTTATGTAGTATTGTTAACTAATAAAATATGGAAATGTAAATGTAAATTAGTTTGTCCATTTTTTCGAGATAGAAAAGCACGTGTCACATCTATTGATGGAATTGTTGTCACTGATAATAAAATACGCCTCCTTGACTTTTCTTTTGCAGTCTTTGGTTTCAGAGCACACTATCTTGGGGTTTCCTGGTTCAAACACATGGCAAGCCTGCTTCTCATGTTCCAAGAATATTGAAGTTATCATTGTTCTTTTTTGCTCTTCTGTAAGTATAAATGTGTTGAGCATCTCTATTATGAACAGTGGCCTTGGTTTCCCCATAATATGTGGCTCTGCATCCAGCCTGAGGGCATGAAATACTGCATATGACCTGGGATGTCTGAGATGGATCTGTTCTATCGTTCAAATTATTAATAAGTCTGTTAGTATTAGGGGGAGTGCGGAAGCTAACCTTAAATTCACCAGCAAAAGTCTTTATCATCTGTTGTATTAATTTGGGAATATAAGGGAGGGTAATTTGTGGTTTATCTTTACTTATGTGGTTAGTTATTGATTTTCTGTAAAACTGATCTATTTTCTTTGTAATTAATCTGTAGCTGAATCCGACACTTAACAAATCTTTTATATAGCATGCACTATTAGACTTCTTATCAACCTCAAATTTACACAAATTTTGATTCCTAAATAAAAACGCATTTAAATCTGCGAATTTATGTGCTGTAGGTGAAATGGATTTTGGGTGGGTAAAACCTCTGACCTCAAGAGGCTTAACAATCATGCAATAATGCAGAGCTCTGCCTTCTCTATGGACCAGCAAATCCAAATATTTTAGCTTCTGCCATTTGTTTTCCCAAGTGGTGTTTACAATCAATTTAGTTTGCAGTTGTAATTCATTTTTAATATTGGTGATTACATCTTTTGGAGCTGCCATAAACACATCATCTACATAATACACATAAATTAATCCAGCAGTGTTAGAGATGTATTTAGAAATGATTTGTTTTTCAAAAAAGTTTAAAAATAATGCTGGAAATTACTCCACTTCAGGGAAGACCCATCGACCAACCATCTTTCATATCATACCATCCACCCTCAAAAGTTGTAAAAATGTTATTGTCTAACCAATTAAGGAAAGCTAATATAAAGTTCATGTGCCCATTTGGACAATGCTTATTTATTAATTCTTTATGGATGATGTCAATCGACCACTTCCTGTTAATTGATCCATATAATTCTGTCACATCCATGGCTGCAATTTCAAAATCTTGATCTATTAATGTATTCTTGATTTTTCTAACCAACTCGAAGGAAGACTTAATTGTGAAGTCTCCAAAACCTACGCTATCAACTAACCATTGATTTACCAGCTTAGCCATTTCAAACTAGTGCATTCCTCCAAAGTCCAGCATTAGTCTTAAAGGCTCTTCAGGTTTATGTAACTTAGAATTGGCAAACATTCTTGGTGGCCTGGTGGCAGATGAATAAATTCTATAATATTCTGTTCTCGATATACCTTTGTCTTTATAAGCTCTGAGAATTGAGGAAATAAATTTTTTTCTATTAAGCTTGTTGTTAAAATTTTCTACCAAATTAAATTTTAACTTTACGATTTCAGTCGTCATTTTATCTTTATAATCTTTATAATCTAAGAGTGCAAATCTGTTGCCTTTGTCTTCTTTTAAACATATAATGTTGTTGTTATTTAAGAAGTGTTTAGTTTTTTTAATGTTGATATTCGAGCTGTCAGATCTCACATACATTTATTTATGTCGTATAGCTTTAACAATATCGGAAATAATGTTGTCTCTCTGAGGATGGTTTAACAGACTTGATTCTGTGTCTGCAATTAACTCCAGTTTTGGGAGTTTCCATTGCCCTCCAACAAATTTAGGACCTAATGAGAAAACTGTTTTTATTTCCACTGGAGGAGAAACAGTAGCTCTATTGATGTAGTTCTCTTTCGCTGTATGAATATTAATATTTTGTTTTTTTGCCAAGAACATTATTTTGCACTCAAACTTACAAGCAAACTTTCTTTCAGAGATGTCAAGTTTTTTCATTATCCAAGAAGGCAATATTTCACCTGCAGTAATCATTCTCCATCTTTTATTTTCTTTCTTCAATGCACATTTGCACCCTTAATAATAAAGCCGCGGAGCTGCGTTTGTAGCTGTTTAGTAACTTTGTCACAATTATGTATTGATCTATCAAATTTTAGATTGCAACAATTTGGAACAATAAAGCAATCTCTGCATCTTGATAAAAACTCAATCCTCTGCTGGAATAATCTAATAGATATTCCTAACTGAAGAATGAATTTCTCTTTAGTGTTATTCATACCTGTAATAATAATTTAAAACACATACAGTTACGAATTTAACTTCATATCTGTATTCTTGACCAAACGCTGAGGCAATATGAACATATTATCTCGGTGTTATTATTCCCGATCAAGAACTCTCAGCTGCTGAACAAAGCAAACTATTCCTAAGAATTTTAACAAATGTCCAGCACTTGCTATTTATTTTTTATAATTTTGAGATTATCGCAAACAAGCAGCACATGAATACTTTAAAATAACTTTACTCTTTAATCAATAAGTTAACAGATTTCCCCCTTGCCATAGCTGGGTGATAGGAGAATAAAGCAAGTATAAGCAATTTAAGAATAAAAATTATGTTTAATAGTGCACACACCTATATAAAATACATAATAACAGTAAAATACACACTTATATAAAATACATAGCAATAATAAATAGAATAAAATACATTGAATATTAAAGTTAGGTGTTAAGCTCTCCTGAAGTTCTATTGGGCAGTGTTCTAAATCTATCAAGATTATCCCTTCCAAATTAGCTCTTATTGTCTAGTTCTTTCCTTTTTATTTATTTATGAAAATTCAAAACACAGAAAGTGCATGCATGCTTTGGTTACCTAGGTTTTTTTTGTAGTTGTTCCCATTGGCAGTCTACCCAAGTGCTCATTACCATCTTGTGAGAGATCATCTCTTTTTTGTAGAGATGGTATTTCTTCCATCTGGTGTCGGCTGGACTGGTTCCTCGTTGAATATGATTTTCTTATTTTCTTGCCTCAGGCTTAATTCTTCTCAGTTCCTTAAGTAGATTGTAGGTCATTCATTTACAGAAGTGGTGATCTCTCTGGCAAGTCAGGCATAGCTGTTATTCATTGTGAGTCAGTGGTCAGACAAGTCGAGTATGAACCCACATTCCCTTAACACCACTAGCCATGCACTTCTTTCATTTCTTTCTTTTTTTGCTGCTGCTTCTTTGAAATCTCTGCTCATAATGATCAAGATAGGTGTAATTCTTTTCTTGCTTTTCTTTTTTTTGTCCATTGTTTTCTGTAAATCTTTTAAATAATTTATACTAATTCTTATCAGTGGAAAGACATATCTTTAATTAGTGGAGAAAATATAGCTTTAATTAGTCAACTATAATTATAAAATATTTTTTTCTTCAGATCTATTCGTCTTTGTTCGTGGAATTTAATCAGTTCAACATATGTTTACAACTCTATTAGTACAGCCATATTATTTTTTTGTATTATATATTTCATTTATTTTTATTTTTCAAGTTTATAATTCATTTTTCTTTCTTTCAAGTTTACAATTTATTTATTGTATCACAATATATCTTAAAGAGAAAAAAAGATGCATTTCTTTATGCATCCCCTCCCTTTCTCTTATAATAAATCAGAAATAACTTCCAAACATTCAGCTATTCATAGTTTTAAAGAGAGAAAGAGATGCATTTCTTTATGCACCCTCTCCCCTCCTCTTACTATAAAAAAAATCAAAAGTAATTTCGACATTTAGCAAAATCTCAACCTTTTATTCTTTTTCTTTTTAAATTTCTAGTAGCTAACTTATCTACCCTTATTAATAAATATATACGTGTGGCAATGAATTTATGTGGTCATCGCAATATATATATATATAGCTTTTATTAGGTTCATATCCCATATATATATATTGTACCAAATTGGAATGAAAGTGAAGATCGAATCTAACTGTTAGAGGCTAATATCTATACTTGCAAGGCGCTAGTCTAGGGCACTTGAGCCTAGAAAAATTTACAGGTAAAGTAGGCAGATACGCGCTGTTAAAGATTCCACTTTCTTTAAATATTCGCCATTATCCCAAGTCACTAGCTCAGTGGGAGTAGCAGAGATAATAAAGTATAAATTTTACATCTTAAAGTATAAAAGAATAAAAGCCACGCCAGAAATTAACACATAAAAATATTTATTTACGCCATATAAAATAATATTTAAATTTTGAGGAATAAATTTAATGCTTATAATTTTATATTGATCTTTAACTCTAAATTCTAAGTAGATTGCAAATAATGAGTTTACTATTTATTTAGAGGGTCGATATGAATGGACTGGTTACATAGGTCTGCATTTGAAAGGAAAATATTCCTTCCCTATTTAACCTTAGGCAGGACAAAATTTCTCAATCAACTGGCGTAATCCATCTGATACATTCATGTATTCAATGTAAAAGGATACGACAACACAAATCTATTATATTGTCAGGAATGTACACTTGAACAATAAGTAGAAATAGAGAAGAGATTAGACTCTCCACCAACAGGAATGTGACATCTGTTGGCAAGTAGATCAATAAACAAAAAACTCCATAGGAATGGACTGCAGTCTTCTGCCGACTTACAAACCCATCCATAGGCAAACAGAGGGTGACTGTGGCATATATCTCATAATCCTGCTTAATCTGGGACCTCACACTACATCTACTAATTACACAAATATATTCAATCCATTGAACCAATTCAACTACAGAAATGAATATACCTAAGATTACCCTCCTTAATATAACTTCTTTACAAACTATATAGCCATTCACGCACCGACTTAATTTTAATATTTAAATACGTTCGCACAGAGATTTGTTTAAAAATGTTGGGTAGGATAAAGTACATAGATTCCACGATTCAAAAACATTTCAAAATGAACATAAACGATCAAGAGAATACAAAATTATTGATACCCGCACAATCGCAGAGGGAAACTTATAAGTAACCCATTAGTATTCACCATAAGATACTTCTGCATTGTCACCATCATGTAATCCTAAAAGACATCCGAATAAACACATTTTAGATACTCACCATAAGGTATCATTATTTATCGAATGTCTGCATGACACTTTGATCAAATCTGAAAACCAAAATATACCTTAACTGCAAACGAATCCATGCAGCGTCTTTCACAACAACTTAAATTTCATACATTCAAATAATCTTTTCAATAAGAAAAAAATGGAAATGATGTTTATCAATCGGAAAACATATAAAATTAAACATTATTAATTTGATTTAAAAACTTACAAAAGTCAGAGATAAGAGTCGTGCTTTAACATTTAAGTTGACTTGTTTTATCGATTTATAAAACTTGGACGAAATCTGAATTGATTTTAATAATTTTTCATTTCATATAGCTTATGTAGGAGTCCAGGCCTCTAGCTCATAATCTGGTGACCTCCGTTGGAAGGTAATGTTCTGGAGAAGGTAAATGTTGTTCTGGAGATGGCAATAGCTCAGTTCAAGGTATCACGGTCTTTTCATTTTTTTTTTATTTTTTTTAGAGAGTGTGGTATGTGCGTCATACCACATCTCTCAAACACACTAACGCTGGAACTGTCAGAAAAAAACTGTATTTTCCCTTTTTATATTATCCACAAAGGATTCAATGAACAAACGTCACTAGTCTATCACTTTCGTTAGGATCCGGAGTGCCAAGGCTTAGTACTTCCATTGGCTCAAGCTAAAATTCTTTCTTCTCTTATCTAACTTTTCATCTGACTTTTTAATTAGACAGCTTTTAGATAATTAATAAACAATCATTTCCATTTACAGATTACAGGATTAAAATATTTTTATATTTCAATCT